>BKCP01009959.1:1415729-1460788 GCA_008636005.1 Striga asiatica
CCCCCCCCCCCCCCCCACACACACACACACTCTAGACGAGCTAATTAGCGTAAGACTCATCCGAAAGTAGAACAATTGTTCTTTAGCCAAGTTTATGGCGTAGAGGTCTTGAGCTTATCTAGGCCCTACAATCTACTACGTTGGAGTTCTGCTACATCTTGCGTGTAATTATGGCTCTCTAGACAACTTTTCACTTCCTTTGCCCTTTGGAACTCCAAGCTACCTGCACAGGAATATGTCATTTCAAAATTTTGGCAGTCGAACCAACTGCTCTGGTTGTTGCCACTTTAAAACTTTTGTCACCTGAGCTAACTGCTCGGCCAAAAACTGGATCAAAACCACAACCTCCCCATTTCCAACCTGCGAGCCATGAGGTCCCTTGGGGTATCCGACGTCCTTAGGTCTCCCAACCTCCAAGCTTCCTTGAGCTGGGTCAATCTGGCCACTAAAATACTTAGGCACTCAAGCTACTTGCTCGGGATCCCTACCTCATACCAAAAACATAATTTCTTTAGAACTCCTAATGGCCGTTTTGGTCTACTTCCAATTAAGAAATGACACTCCACAGGCCTAAGTCCCTCGGGCTACTTGCTCGAAATTTTTCTTTCTTACTCGGTCCTCGAGCTAACCACTCGAGGTTCTACCACTTTACCTAGCATTCGTGCTAACCACTTGAGGTTCTGCATCTTTACATGGCCCTCAATCTAACCACTCAAAAGATAGTTCAATTCTGTCTAGGTTGTGAACAAATAAAGGAACTATGTTTGCATAAATAAATAATATGCAAACACACACTTGACTAAAACCTGAATCTAATTCAAGATTAACCGATACAATATATCTTTAAATCGCATAAATCGGGCTTAAGCTCCCTTAGACCGGCCTAACCTGAGCTAACCTCTCAAGCCGATCCAGTGAGCTATTATTGGTGCTACATCATCTGNACTCTAGACGAGTTAATTAGCGTAAGACTTGTCCGAAAGTAGAACAATTGTTCTTTAGCCAAGTCTATGGCGTAGAGGTCTTGAGCTTATCTAGGCCCTACAATCTACTACGTTGGAGTTCTGCTACATCTTGCGTGTAATTATGGCTCTCTAGCCAACTTTGCACTTCCTTTGCCCTTTGGGACTCCAAGCTACCTACACGGGAATATGTCATTTCAAAATTTTGGCAGTCGAGCCAACTGCTCTGGTTGTTTCCACTTTAAAACTTTTGGCACCCTAGTTAACTTCTCGGAATTTGTCGCTTAAAAACTTTTGTCACCTGAGCTAACTGCTCGGGCAAAAACTGGATCAAAACCACAACCTCCCCATTTCCAACCTGCGAGCCATGAGGTCCCTTGGGGTATCCAAGATCCTTAGGTCTCCCAACCTCTAAGCTTCATTGAACTGGGACAATCTGGCCACTAGACTACTTAGGCAGTCAAGCTACTTGCACGGGATCCCTACCTCATACCAAAAACTTAATTTCTTTAGCACTCCTAATGGCCGTTTCGGTCTACTTCCAGTTAAGAAATGACACTCCATAGGCCTAAGTCCCTCGGGCTACTTGCTCGAAATGTTTCCTTCTTACTCGGTCCTCGAGCTAACCACTCGAGGTTCTGCCACTTTACCTGGCCTTCGTGCTAACCACTTAAGGTTCTGCCACTTTACTTGGCCCTTAATCTAACCACTCGACAGATAGTTCAATTATGTTTATGTTGTGAACAAATAAAGGAACTATGTTTGCATAAATAAATAATATGCAAACACACAATTGACTAAAACCCGAATCTAATTCAAGATTAACCGATACAATATATCTTTAAATCGCATAAATCGGGCTTAAGCTCCCTTAGGCCGGTCTAACAAGAGCTAACCTCTCAAGCCGATCCAGTGAGCTATTATTGGTGCTACNCCCCCCCAACACACACACACACTCTAGACGAGTAAATTAGCGTAAGACTAGTCCGAAAGTAGAACAATTGTTCTTTAGCCAAGTCTATGGTGTAGAGACCTAGAGCTTATCTAGGCCCTACAATCTACTACGTTGGAGTTCTGCTACATCTTGCTTTTAATTATGGCTCTCTAGCCAACTTTTCACTTCTTTGCCCTTTGGGACTCCAAGCTACCTGCACGGGAATATGTCATTTCAAAATTTTGGCAGTCGAGTCAACTGCTCTGGTTGTTTCCACTTTAAGACTTTTGGCACCCTAGTTAACTTATCGGAATTTGTCGTTTAAAAACTTTTGTCACCTGAGCTAACTGCTCGGGCAAAAACTGGATCCAAACCACAACCTCCCCATTTCTAACCTGCGAGCCATGAGGTTCCTTGGGGTATCCGAGATCCTTAGGTCTCCCAACCTCCAAGATTCCTTGAACTTGGCCAATCTGGCCACTAAACTACTTAGGCACTCAAGCACTTGATCGGGATCCCTGCCTCACACCAAAAACTTAATTTCTTTTGCACTTGTAATGGCCGTTTTGGTCTACTTCCACTTAAGAAATGATACTCCATAGACCTAAGTCCCTCGGGCTACTTGCTCAAAGTTTTTCCTTCTTACTCGGTCCTCGAGCTAACCACTCGAGGTTCTGCCACTTTACCTGGCCTTCGTGCTAACCACTTGAGGTTCTGCCACTGTACTTCGCCCTCAATCTAACCACTCGACAGATAGTTCAACTCTGTCTAGGTTGTGAACAAATATTTATATTTTACAAGGTACCGATAATATGATTTTTCTGCTCAACTCATCCAACCATATTTCTACAATGTAAAATGAAGGAACTATGTTTGCATAAATAAATAATATGCAAACACACACTTGACTAAAACCCGAATCTAATTCTAGATGGTATTGCCCGTAACTAAAAGTCAAGCTTTTACAGTATACCCTAACAAGTTTCATTAAGGATAAATTAATGTTTTATCCAATTCTCTCTTTGAGAGCTATAACGCACCGATCAGATAATATATTAGAACGGTTTCACTTGCTCGACTTTAAAGTGAAACCGATAACTTTCAATTTTTCCAAGTTTTATGATTAAGTGTTATTATTAGATAATTATGTGAAATTATGTGTTTAAGTACCTTATTATTATTTAGATATGTTAGATTATTCATTTTCATGTTTGGAATATTTCATTCAAGCCGAATCATCAAATCTCGCGTCATGCCCTAGCCGCGCGTTCGCCATGCCAATGCACCGAGCCGCTGAGTGTCCATGACCTCCTCCTCTTATTTTTCTAAGGGATGGTTAGGGTGTGCATATAGGGACCTGAGTATTGTAATCTATTATGCCTAAGTTAAGCTTATTAGGTGTTATTAAGATTAAGAGTTATATCAGAAATTGTTTATGTCTTAAGTAGCATGGGTGGGCTCATTTTTATATTCATGTGTAAGACTATGCTCCCCACTTAATCTCCTAGTGATAAAATCAGACCTCCAGCCGTTTTCAACCCACTATGCTCGTGCACTATCAGCCATAGTGCCATAGATTCTCCCCCCAAGACCATTATGTGCATAGATGTTAGTTGTGTGCAAGTTTTAGTCTCCTACTTCTTTCCCTATTTTCTCACGCCCTTGGAGTATATTTAAGCCACTTCTCCAGCATTCTTGAACTCCATTTACTCCTCTTATAATCCTCCATAAGTCAGCAAAAAATTCAGACTCAAAGTCACTCCACAATAAGAGAAAACCGAGAGCACAATTCAAAAGCCAAGACTGAAATGCTAGAACCGAGTGCTTGTCTTGAGTTGTTACTAAGTTCTAGCCAAGCTCACCTTATTCCAACAGCACATTAACGTCATCCCCTCACTTCTATCTCGTCCTAGAAGCTTTCAAGCTCAAGAAGTTCCAAGAAAGCAAGCCAAAGTCAAGGGCTACAAGGAAGCAAAGCCGAGAGCACTTCAACCGAGCATACCCGAGTTCCTTTGCATTTTTCTTGAAGTTCTAGAGGTTGGTTTGTTAATTCCATTTTATGACTTGTTATTTATGATATGAGGAAGAGAATGATATGTTTTTATGCCCCATAGGTTCAGTTTTTAAGTGGTTTCAAGCATGCTAAATGTTTAAGTGCTCATAGTTTTGGTCTACTTCCAGTTAAGTCAATTGGCCTAGTATAACTCGAGTTATTGATTTTTAAAGTTAGATGTGCAAATTGAACTTTTTATGCGCGAATTCAGTTGCGACTTCAAACCCGAATAACTCGAGTTATACTTAATATAAAATTATGAAATTTTTAGGACCTGTTTATATATGAGTTGAGAGCATTCACACCAAAATTCATGATTTTATCATAAGAAATGAGTGAGTTATATGTGTTAGACCGAATGCATGTCGAGTTGAACTTTGATGCTTTAGAGCTCCTCCAATACTTGCGGGATTAATGTAAAACTTTAAGAGGAATTATTTTGTGAATTGTGAGTAATTTCACAAAGTTTGAGCTTCATAGGACAAGAGTACGAATTTATAAAATTATTTGAATGCATGCGTGTAAAGTGCATTTCATATGTTAAGTTTGAGATCAAATTGGATAAGCTATTAATGTTCAAATGAGTTGAAACTTGCACAGCATGTACATGGTTAAGTAACCTATTTTACTGTCTCGTTTGAGAATTTTCAGAGTTATTTTTGATTTTATAAAAATCGAGAGAATTTAGTCGATCATTTTATTCTAGTAAATGATTTAAATGAACATGTATGGACTTAAGTGACCATTCATTCATAAACATTCATTTAGCATGTGAGTTCGTCGGAAATAGTCGCCGGATTCCAGCGAGAATGGCCGGTTCGAGACACTACAGAGAATACATAAAAGTGGGTTTTCGAGCCTAAGTGAAAAATTTTCTGTGAACCCGAGCCGTGTTCAGAGGCCTCGGGACGTGCCCAGCCGCACGCCCGAGCAGTCAGTTGGCCCGAGACGTGCCCAACAGCAAGCCCGCGTGCCCAGGGTCGCCCGGCAGCACCCTGACAGCCTTAGCCGGGCCCGAGCCGTGCGAGTAGTGACTGGTCCGGTCAGTTCTCGTGCCAGACGCACTCGGGTCGTGCCCNCCATGCCAGGGCCCCAGCAGGCCCGGCACGGGCCCGAGCCCGGCCATTCCGAGCAGCCCGTGACCACCCGATCCAGAGTGAACTGGCGGTCCTACCCGGTCCGGTTCAGCCCGACTCGGTTCAGTTAGTGAGCGAACCAGCCGGTTTAGCTGGCGGTTCGAGTCAGTTTTGGTTCGTGATTTTCGGTCCGAGTCTCATTCCGAAATCTAAGTGATTTTCCGAGCCAAACCAGATCAGTTGAGCACATCAGTCTAATTTCCGGTCTTAGAATTATTTTAGCGAACCCTTAGAGCGTTCTTTTATATCCGGATGAGTAATATGATAGAGTAGAGCATCGTAGCATATTATCGAGCATATGACGAGCATAGTACTTAGCATATTTGTTTGCTTATATTTTTATGTAGCTTGAGGAGTCAGCTACCAGCACAGCCGCACTTACACATTTACAAAGCAGATCAGGTGGGGACCCAGTCTGGGTTATACATTGAGTATAATAGTCGATATCACGTTCATGTATGTATATGAGTTTTATCCGCTTGGGGTTAAGGCCAAGTTTGTCTTCCTTAAGTTCTGGTGGTGGCCCAGTTCGCCATAATTATACCATCAGAGTGTGCACACGGTTACCGGCCAGAGAGTCCGGGAGTTACCAGCCAGAGTGTTCCGGGAGTTATCGACCATAGTGTTCCAGGAGATTTCAGTTTACTTATATATACCAGTACTGTGATATCATTATTATTGTTGTTGTTTACTTTAGAATGGGTTTTTATGGAGTACAACTGGACCGTACTCACCCCCACTTTATATTTTCAAATGGCAGGGTCAGCGGGCAGGCGTGAGTCCATCTGTGGTGGTTGTGGTCGTGGAGATGGCACAACGAGCCGTTCCAGGGACATTTGTTTAAAATGTTTTGTATAACTAATATGACCACGCATTTTCAGACTTCCGCTATGTGTGTTTTATTTCGAGCTTGCATGACAGTATTCAGGACTTAAACGTGTTTACCCAGTTCGCCAGTACGGACGGGTCTAGTTTCACATGCTTGTTCCGATAAAACATTTAATCTGATTTTCTTTAAGTCTAAACCAGTAGATAGACCACTTAAAGGAAACGGATTTTTAAAGCAGATAAGTTTTTAGCAGCATCCCGAAATAGTTTGCAAAAGATTTCGAAAAATTTATAAACGTTTTCGAAAGTTAGAATTTGCAAAAACTTGTCCTTAAGTAGCGGGGTGTTGCAGTTGGTATCAGAGCACTTTTGTGCTTCTGAATGTTTTAAAAGACAGGGAATTTTTGCAAAACCCGACCACACCACACTCACGCCACACCGACTACCAGGTAAGTGCATGCTGTAAAAGTTTTTCAAAGTTTATATAAGCAAACTGTACTATGTCTATGCTCAATAGGATTCAGATAATCCGAACTTTAGATGCTCAAATCAGTATAAGACTCCTAGCAGTATCATATATGTTCTCTATCAGAATCCAGAACTCTAGATTCGAACTCTAGATTATCGAGTTATTTTCAGCAACTCGTCAAGAAATTTGTGCCTATTCTAGTATTCAGCGTTTCCTTTCAGCCTTATTCAATTTCATCTCCTGTTCTGACCAAGTTTAGCGGCTTGTTCTCAGATGGCCATTCGTCAGAACCAAGCTCAGAGAGAGATGACTCAGGCTGAGCTAGTCGCCCAATTTCGAGGCTACAACCCAGATAAGTTTTCGGGGCATGGAGATCCTCGCCTAGTTGATGAGTGGATGCAGGATCACGAGGCCATTTTCGAGATCATCGAGTGCTCCGAGAGACACAGCATTCTGTGTGCCCAGGTCCAGATGACAGGAGACGCCGCGCTGTGTTGGAACTCCTACTGGGGCTTGCGCCCTGGTGAGAAGGAGAACCTCACATGGCCACAGTTCAAGGAGATGCTGCGGGAGAAGTATTACCCGGATACCTACAAGGCTGAGATGGAGCGCCAGTTCTTGGCGCTTAAGCAGGGCCACCGCTCCGTAGATGAGTACGAGCGAGAGTTTGTTCGTCTCGGGTCCTTTGTCCCTTATCTGGTGGACACCTAGACGAAGAAGGCGAGACGCTTCCGTGATGGATTACTTCTAGCTATCCGTTACCACGTAGTGGGACACGGCGTCCAGTCTTACGCCGATGTCGTCGCTAAGGCCCAGGAGACAGACGCCAGTCTCAGGATGGATGTAGTGCAGCCATCAGTGTTGCCCCCGTTGCCCCCAGCTCAGTATCCGGCATTGCTCCCAGCTCAGCCAGTGCCTGTCCAGCAGGCGAAGCCTAAGAACAAGAGGAAGTGGAAGGGTCAGCAGAATGACCGGAGGAACAGGCAGAGACAGCCACAGGTTCCAGCATGTGGCACATGCAGACGCCCACACCGCGGAGAGTGTCTTGCTAGACAGAACATCTGCTTTCACTGTCGGAGGCCCGGGGATACCGTTCGGAACTGTCTGGATAGGCAGCAGCAGCAGCAGCAGCCCCGACAGCAGCAGCAGAGGCCGCCTCAGCAGCAGAGGCGAGGACAGCAGGCACAGGTGTATGCAGTCGAGCAGGCTGAGGCAGAGCAGAACCCAGGTACTATGTCATGGATGATTATTTTGAATGATGTACTTATATTTGCTCTGTTCGACACTGGTGCGACGCACTCGTTTGTGTCGACTCGATGTGTAGAGGCCATTGGAGTTCAGCCCATCAACACTGTTGACCCTCTCGAGGTGAGTCTAGCCTCGGGAAGGAAGATAGTGACGAGCTCCAAGGCAGAGGACCTTAACCTTAGTATTGGCGGCCGAATCCTGAAGGCCGAAGCTTATGTTATCGAGATGAGGGATTTCGACCTCATTCTCGGTATGGATTGGTTGACATGTTATCGAGCGGAAATTCGTTGCCACAATCGGGAGGTTATTCTGTATCTTCCGAAGGACAGTCAGATCACGTTTTTCGGCACGAAGACGCGAACCCTACCTCGTGTCGTTTCAATGGCGAAGGCGAGGAAGATTCTACGCAGAGGAGATTGTCAGGGTTACCTGGTGAGCCTTGTCGATGAAGGATCGAGAGCACAGACACCTAACGACGTTCCAGTTGTTCGTGAGTTTGTGGATGTGTTCCCGGATCAGCTACCAGGAGGACCACCCAGCAGGCAGGTGGAGTTCACCATCGATCTTCTTCCAGGAGCAGGACCGGTGTCTAAGGCACCATACCGTATGGCTCCGAAGGAGTTGCAGGAGCTGAAGACATAGATCGAAGAGTTGTTGAAACTCGGTTTTATCCGACCAAGCGTCTCACCTTGGGGAGCACTCGTCCTATTCGTCAAGAAGAAAGACGGATCCATGAGAATGTGCATCGATTACCGGGACCTCAACCGGTTAATGGTGAAGAATAAGTACCCGCTCCCCAGGATAGACGACTTGTTTGACCAACTGAGAGAAGCTTGCGTATTTTCCAAGATCGATTTATGCTCCGGCTATCATCAGCTAAAAATGAAAGAGTCCGATGTAGCCAAGACTGCTTTCCGAACGAGATATGGACACTACGAGTTCGTGGTTATGCCGTTTGGTCTGAGCAATGCGCCAGCGGTGTTCATGGACTTGATGAATCGGGTGTTCCATCAGTACCTAGACCAATTCGTTATCGTCTTCATTGATGACATTTTGATCTACTCCAAGAGTTTGGAGGATCATGAGCAGCATCTGAGGGTTGTTCTCGGGACCCTTAGGCGAGAAAAGTTGTACGCCAAGTTCTCCAAGTGTGAATTTTGGCTGAAGCCAGTGGCATTTCTAGGCCACATCATCACTGAGAGAGGCATTGAGGTTGATCCGGCAAAGATTGTCGCAGTTCGGAACTGGTCAGTGCCCAGAAGTCACACTGAGGTCCGCAGTTTTCTCGGTCTAGCAGGGTACTATCGCAGATTTATCGAGGGATTTTCGAAGATTGCCCTCCCCTTGTCCAAGTTGACGAGGAAATCTGTGAAGTTTGACTGGACGAGTCGTTGTGAGGAGAGCTTTCAGGAGCTCAAGAATAGGCTTACGACGGCTCCAGTGCTGACTATTCCGGATCCTACTCGGGGTTTCACCATCTATAGTGATGCCTCGAAGCAGGGTCTTGGGTGTGTGCTGATGCAAGATGGCCAAGTCGTCGCGTACGCTTCACGTCAGTTGAAGCCACATGAGCAGAATTACCCTACGCACGACTTAGAGTTGGCAGCGATTGTGCATGCGCTCAAGATTTGACGCCATTATCTGTATGGTGGTCGGTGTGAGATCTTTACCGATCACAAAAGCTTGCAGTATATCTTCACACAGAAGGAGCTCAACATGCGCCAGAGGCGATGGTTGGAGCTTGTGAAAGATTATGACTGCACCATACAGTACCATCCGGGGAAGGCGAACGTGGTAGCAGACGCCCTAAGCCGAAAGGTGAGGGGTGAGTCAGTTTGTTCTATCACCGATCAGCACCAGCTTATCCGAGAGTTTGCCGGGATGCATATTGAGGTCGTCGACTCACTTTCTAAGGATATTTCGGGGAGTGTTAGCTCGATGCGAGTCCAGCCCATGCTGAGAGATAGAATCCGACGAGAGCAATCTTGCGATCAGTTCATTCGCACATTAAAAGCGAAGGTTCACGCCAGAGGCATAGAGGCCTTTTACCGAGGCACAGATGGGGCCTTAGAGTTCAGAAGCCGCATTGTCGTGCCAAAAGTTGGGACTTTACGCAAGGAAATCCTGACTGAGGCCCACAGTGCGCCATATTTAGCCCACCATGGAAGTACCAAGATGTACCACGACCAGAGAAGGTCGTTCTGGTGGCGAGGAATGAAAAGAGATGTAGTTGACTTCGTGAAGAAGTGTTTGGTCTGCCAGCAAGTTAAGGCCGAACACAAGAGTCCCATAGGTCTGCTACAGCTACTTGAGATTCCCAGCTGGAAGTGGGAAGAGGTTACCATGGACTTCGTCACGGGACTACCTAAGTCGTCCGAGCATCACGACGCGATTTGGGTAGTGGTAGACAGGCTGAAGAAAGTCGCACACTTTATGCCCGTGACAATGACCATGTCGATGGATCAGTTAGCCGAGATATATACCCGTGGTGTTATCCGACTCCACGGAGTGCCCGTTACGATCATATACTATCAAGATCCCAGATTCACCAGCAGATTCTGGGAGAGTTTGCATGAGGCAATGGGCACCCAGTTAAAATTCAATTCGGCTTACCATCTAGAGACGGACGGCCAGTCCGAGAAGACGATCCAGACGCTCGAGGATATGCTCCGAGCCTTGATTCTGGACAGAGGTGCTAAGTGGGAGAAGTGGCTGCCACTAGCTGAGTTCGCCTATAACAACAGTTATCAGGCGTCTATTCAGATGGCTCCCTACGAAGCGCTTTATGGCCGCAAGTGTCGGTCGCCCCTTTATTGGGATGACGTCGGAGAGCGACGAGTACTCGGTCCGAAGTTTATCGAGGAGACAGTTGAGCAGGTAGCCTGGATCAGAGAGAGGCTCAAGACAGCCCAGATGTAGCACCCCATTTGTTCCGAATTTATTCGAGATATTTAATCATTATATTTTACTCGAATTAATTATTTTAGGCTAATTAATTAATTTCTACGTGATTATATGCTCGTATTTGCCTAAGTGCATTTATTTTTATTTTATTTTAATTCCAGAAATTAATTTAGTTGAGCTCGATAATTTTTATTTCGATTAAATGCTCTTAATGGTTAATTATGTTAAATTAAAAATCGACCCGTAGTATGTTAACAATTTTTATTTTATTTTTGGTCGAGCCGAAAATTCGTTAATAACTGGGACTTTGAACCGAACAAGCAACCTAGCCGAACATGCGAACCGGGCCGCCGAACCCATCCGCTTTTTCCTTCCAGCTGACCCGTACTCGCATGCCCTCTACCCGCTCCTCCCTTCACTGTTGCATGCGTGAATTTAAGTTTGAATTTTGAATTCAAAATGGAGATCATATCCCTCATTTTCAGCCCATGATCTCCTCTTTGACCATATATTTTGGGATGTTACAAGTCAAGACATTAAATAAGTAAACCCCCCATTCACTCCTTTTCCTTCTTCATGTCCCTCATCTCCATCTCTCACTCTATCTCGGTTTTTCATATATTTCTCTCCCTCATTATCGAAATTCAGACCCCAGCCCCCTCTCTTATGCCACCTCTGGTCATCCTCCTCACACGTGCGAGTCTCCTCCAACGTCGAACACAAGCGGACGAGTTCCCCGCCCTTAGGATTTGAACATCAACGAGCCTTTCCGAAACCGATCCTCGTTTATTTCTCCCCTCTGGTGTTTGGTAAATCCCTATTTACTAAACTCCAAATCCCTTGAGATTATGTGTTATATTTTCTAGAATTATATTTTAGCATGAATAAATGAGATTAATTGGATTAAATGTTATTTCAAACTATGATTTTATGTGGAATCATGATTTTCACTGTTCTGTTGTGCTGCGGTTTGAGCCATCTGAGACTGAGTATTTGAATTCGTGACCTTCATAAGAATTGTAGTGTTTTCAGTTTACTAAATCTGGCATTTTGAATTTCCTGATTCCGATTTATATCGAAAAAGTTATGATTTTTTCAGTATTTGTTGTACTTCCAGTTTTTCCTTACCCGACAGCAAAATTGGATTTAAAGTTTGGCCTGTTTTTCATGTCAAAATGTGCTCGTATGAACTTAAACACTTCATGAAAGTTATATATCTGTCTTTTATCTTTCAAATGAAATAAATTTTATGTTGATATGTGCTCTGTGGCTCGAGTTATGATTTTATGAAGTTAGATATGCATGAGTTAGGAATTATCATGTTGGCAGAGATATGGAACCGAATGTTAACCGATTTTTGACCATTCAAATGAGCTCATATGTTTCTCTGTTCTAAATGAAATTTGTAGAAGCATCCTATGTTTTAATTTGAGACTTGAACTATATCATTTAGAGGTCTGTAGCTCAAGATAAAGGTTAAAACCGGAGATACTGTCCATGTTCATTATACTAGTTTTGACAGATTTACTGAATCATGTGTTTTGCGTTTTGACTCATTGAATATGTGATTATTTGCCAATGTGAACTTCAGAAAGGTTGTAGACATTTGAGTTTACTATCATTTGGTTTTTTAATTTCATTAATATCATGCCTGTAGCTCACGTTATATGGCAAATACTGAAGTCGGGTCAAGTATATTCTTCCCAGTTTTGGACTGTGACTCAAATTTTAATTTTTGTTGATTTATCACCTATTAAATAACCTTATTTGCTTTCAGTGTTTTCATAAGAGTTGTAGTTTCATGTCTTAGGATTCCAATGCAACTTGTTTCATGTTCATATGAGTTATATGCTGAGAGTTATGTCGATTTTAAAAACGCTGCCCGGGTCAAGTTTTCTAAACTTATGTGATATTTTCAAAAATGTGTTTTCTTTTGCTTTGATGCGTGTTTAAATGATTATATGAACTTTATTGGGCTTAGCAATTATAGAATAGTCTTTGATAAGACTATTTTAATAAATGTAGGTGTTTGACGAGTCGACCTCGCCGCCTACCCTTGTTTGTGTTAATTTCCGAACGCTACCAGGTGGGTTCATTTATCGCACTTGTTATTTCGTATAAATATTTTTCGCGATAGTTTTTGTATGCGTGAGAACCCTAGTCTAAGTGTCCTGATGGTAGTGCCTTTGACGAATGCATAATCAGTGGAAGTCACCTGCCCGTTGTATCCAGGAGGTGGGCGCCCGAATCCGTGTAGAGCGGAGGGGTAATTCAACTTCACTGTCTCCTGGTAAGATCCTACACCCGTTGCATCTGGGGTGGGAGTGCTTCCAGTTACATTCTCGCCGATGTCCGGTTGGAAGGTTTGTTGTACGTACATAGGAGGTTTGCGATAGGGCCTAATAGGGAGTTAGATCTGGATTCTATGCATACATTATTTATGGTTATGGATCTTTATGTGAAGTATACTATGCGGTAATGTTGAGTATGATGGTTGTACTCACCCCCATTTACTTTTCTGTCCTCTTGTTCCTCTTCCTATCTTTTTAGGTTGAGCATTGGTTGGCGGCGGTAGCGAGAGACGATCGAGTGGTGGTCGTTGGATTGTGTATTACTTGTTTCCGTTTTTATTATCTCGATAGTCCATTGTTTATCTTTGAATAATTATGCTTCCGCTTTGATTATTTTGAACACATCGGTTAGACCATGGGATTTCCGTTGAAGTTTTTAATTATGCATGACTGGATTTGAAGATTATGAATAATTGGGATGTTATTTTGAACTGTTAGATTTTATCTGTGTAAATGTTTAATTGTTTTAGTGTTCAAGTAGCGCCCGTTGAATGTTAAAGTTTTAAATTGGGATTTTGAAAAAAATAAACTCTGATTTTTATAAATAAATTCGATAAACTCTTTAAAATAAAACGGGGTGTTACAGTATGATATGAGAGCTAGTTTGCGTTTCTGTAGACTATCTCTCGTGTTAGTGTATTTAACGACCATTCAACCACTCGCTTTCGTCTCGCCGCACCAGCTCGAGGTATGAGTTTTGTTGTTTTATTTCTTTTATATGGGGCTTAGGTCTATCCACCTTTGTTATAATTCGAATTCCAGTGTTTATTGGGTAAACTCTAGTCGCATTTTAGTTATGAACCCTAGAAATTTCTCGCTATAAATTTCGAGTTAGCACCTTGTGCGAGCTATCTCGTGGATAGATGAGACTTGCGTTTTATACCATGGCTTTCTGGTGACCAACGTCAAGATGCCTCATTGAGATTAGTCAACCGAGAAGTTCAGAATGTGCGGAATCACTCGAACGTCTGGGGCGTTGACAAGTGGACCGGAGTAGCAGTGGTGGAATCCAATCATTTGAGTGCGATGATTGGGATTTAAAGCTTCGAACGAGTTGTCAACTAATGCCGAAGAGTTCTGTTGATCGATGAAGTACTACTAATGTGATTCTCGAAGATGGCGAAATCTCGAGGAAAGCGATGGCTACTTTTTACTGCGTGGATTATGAGCGTTGACCGCGGAGGCTGACAGTTTGACGGAATGACTCCGTAAACTCTAGTGGATCTGGCGTACTGTATATGCAGAGTTCTAACTCGACCTTTTTGTTATCGTTTTCTATGCCAACTACTGGCATTGAGGCCAGAAGAGGATCATGTCGTTTCATTTCAGGTGCGAATGAAGGAGATTGGTGATCTACACTAGATAGGATCAACGGTGGACGAATGTGGTTGAACCCTCACGGGGATGAACTCTTCTGCTCGACATTTGGTCATTACAGAAGTAGAATCCCGTGTGTATGCTCTGACTTCGGACGAGGATGAACTGAGAAAGGAGTGGACGACTGACCGGGAAATCGAGATCGTGTGTTGTCTATTAATCTTTCCGTTTTCCGTGTTTTATCTTTCAAACTGTTGTGCAATTCTTGTATTTGATACTTGGAACTAACTTTGTTAAGAGACTTTGTGTACGAAGAAGGATAAGCATATTTGTTTTCTGCTAAACCTTATTTGTCGCAAGGTTTGTGATTTTTGTTTGCGATAACTCCGAGTCCGTGCACTCAAGAACGCAAAGGTCGGCGCAAGCCACTATAGTATCTTGACCTGGAGGCCAGCGACGATCATTTATCTTGTTGTGATTAAATCATATGACATATGGAAAACAATTTTCTCCGATCGGGAGTCGTCGACTAATTCAAGGAAGGTGTCTTACCTTAAAGGATTATGAAGAATCTTTTAAGGAGGGTAGTCGAGCCTGGAGCATGTGCATTGGGAAGCATAGAGCCGCTTATATTCTCGAACTTGTGTTTTGTTGTAAACTTTTACCAATTTTCATTCTTTTATTTCGTTTTGGCCTTCGGGAGAAATCTTTTACTTCCTTGGACTTTTGCAAAACCTTGGAAAACCTTTGTCTTTTTTTTCTTGTTTGCTTGGAGTTTCGAGATCAAGTTTTACGACCTGATGTACCCATTTAAGACGAGTGTTTCCAGCTTTCTGCTTGTCTTATATCATTCTTTTAGTTGGGTTTGGAATTCCATTCATCCGAACCAATAACTTTTGATTGTTATCGAGGACGACTTGGACCATTTCTGAGACACACCAATCATTTGAGGGCACCTAGGAGTAGTCCGGAGGAACAACAAAGAAGGCCACCAGACGAGCAAGGCAAATTGCAACCAACCGCAACATCGGAGGAGCCGATCTGTTTCATGGCAAAGAATGCTGCACATCAACAACCGTAAACCTAATCGATGAAGGATGAGCAACTACTATCACGAGGTGAAGACCTGTTCAATTAACTGAGGGCAACTGCAAAATCATTGAAAATCGATTCAGGGCCGATGTACCGTCAACCGAAGATTGAGGAGTGGACGTATCAAAACGGACTCTGAAACCCGAGGAGAATGTCTGCAATCGAATAGTGATTCTTTTATGTAACTACCGCGATGGCGACTGGGACGGAATGTCTGGTTGTAATTCTGCAGCGACGTCATAGTCTACCTCTTAAAACGCCGAGAAGTAGCGGAAATACCCGAAGACGTGATCGAGGTCTTTTCGATGAATGAAACCTCTCGCCTAGACCTTGAGGTGTGAACTCTGGACAATGCAGATGAGTGGAGCTCGTTCAGGACTGCTGGCACGAATAGCTACCGGAGGAAGAGATGACGTGACGCCGACGCTGTTATCGGAAGAGCCGAAGTGAGCTAGCTAGTTGGTGTCTCAGAGGGAGCCACTGACCTAGTACCATTCTCGACCGGAGAGGCGCATTAGATTTTCTTTGAGGATTTGTGCCTATCTCTAGCGTTCGGTCTGTTTGCGTGTTAGAGTGTGTTGTTGGAATACGGTAGTGGACTTGGAACTCGGTTTTATACCGTTTTATTTTTTGAGACCTTGAAACTTTTGAATTCGTGAAAAACCAAAAAGATTGTTTGCAATGAATTCCAATTTTACACATTTTGTGGAAAACCCTTCTCTTCCTATTGCCTTAGCCTATGTGAAATCCCATGTCAGAAAAATTTTTCGCATTGAGAAAAACCATGGATTAAATTTTCTTGTTAAAACCATGAACCGAAAACCGACCCTGACTGGGTGTTGCCACGAATTGTGGTCAAGTGTGTACGCCCGTGCTGATAGACGATAGGCTTGCGCGCGGCCCTCGTTGACTCACACGCAAGCTACAGTTGCCATCACCGAACACACGGAACTCCCACGCCAGCGTGATCGGCAAAACCTTGACCTTGCAACTGGTCTCTGAACACGTGCACGTAAGCGTCCTGGCGTCCCGCATATGTAGTGCCTGCGAGCATGTCGCCTCTCGGAGGACAGTGCATTAAAAATTCAACCGTCCGTCTTATTTTTTATTTTAGACGGTTTGACCACCGAGAGTTCCAAGTTCCACCGAACCGCGTTTGCATCCTTGATCGACAGTTTTGATAAGGAAGCATAATCAATAGGTTTTCTATGCATCTGCGAGGATTTCTCGAGTTGGCGAGATAGGGGACTTGTGTTGCCAGTAAACGGAGCCATGAGAGGCTACGTTGGTGTCGTAGAATTGTGTGTTGTAAGTATGAGTATAGCGGGGCTATACTGCGTGCATAGTTGCACAGTTACCATGACAATCGCTTCGGCAAGAAGTCACGGGTGTGTCGAGATTGTGGGTAAGTTTTCGGCGTGAGCCGAGCACCATGCTGAAACTCAACTCCACATGTCGACCACGATTGTTTGACCGATGATCTCACGGTCGAGGCACTATCAGACCTGTTGAGGTCGTGTGTGCATGTTGTGTGTTGCGTTGTGTGATTTCTCACCTTGGGAGGGTGTTTTTGTGTATCGAACGGGTGTCTGGACGATACTACTCGAGTTTCCCCTGTTCGCATGACTAGAGGTGTGGTATACCTTGGTTTAGAGTAAACAAGGACCCGCTGTTATATGCGGTAAATCCTTTGAGATCCTTGCTCAAGTCGGTGACTCGGCTTATCGACTAGCTTTACCACCAGATTTGTCAGGGGTGCATGATGTGTTTCATGTCTCGATGTTGCGTAGATATATTCATGACCCTGACCACGGGGTGGACTTCGGCAAATTGCGGGTCGAGCGAGACCTTACCTATGAGGAGGTACCTGTGGCCAGTTTGGACCAGGGTGTCCATCGGTTGAGGAACTGGGCAGTAAGCTTTGGGAAGGTGCTGTGGAGCCGACATGACGAGTCCGAGACGACTTGAGGGAAGGAGGCCGAGATTGGAGGGAGATTCCCTACCTTCTCGTTTTGGAGGCCATTGTATTCCTTTAGCTCGTTAGTTTTCTTTTGTCTTTGAATTCCGAGGTCGGAATTCCTTTTAAGGTGGGTAGATTGTAGTGCCCCATTTGTTTCCGAATTTATTCGAGATATTTAATCATTATATTTTATTCGAATTAATTATTTTGGGCTCGATTAATTAATTTCTACGTGATTATATGCTCGTATTTTCCTAAGTGCATTTATTTTTATTTTATTTTAATTCCAGAAATTAATTTAGTCGAGCTCGATAATTTTTATTTCGATTAAATGGTCTTAATGTTTAATTGTGTTAAATTAAAAATCGACCCGTAGTATGTTAACAATTTTTATTTTATTTTCGGTCGAGCCGAAAATTCGTTAATAACCGGGACTTTGAACCGAACAAGCAACCTAGCCGAACATGCGAACCGGGCCGCCGAACTCATCCGCTTTTTCCTTCCAGCCGGCCCGTACCCGCATGCCCTCGACCCGCTCCTCCCTTCACTCTTGCATGCATGAATTTAAGTTTGAATTTTGAATTCAAAATGGAGGTCATATCCCTCATTTTCAGCCCATGATCTCCTCTTTGACCTTATATTTTGGGATGTTACAAGTCAAGACATTAAATAAGTAAACCCCCCATTCACTCCTTTTTCTTCTTCATGTCCCTCATCTCCATCTCCCACTCTTTCTCGGTTTTTCATATATCTCTCTCCCTCATTTTCGAAATTCAGACCCCAACCCCCTCTCTTCTACCACCTCTGGTCATCCTCCTCACACGTGCGAGCCGCCTCCAACGTCGAACACAAGCGGACGAGTTCCCCGCCCTTAGGATTTGAACATCAACGAGCCTTGCCGAAACCGAACCTCGTTTATTTCTCCCCTTTGGTTTTTGGTAATTCCTATTTACTAAACTCCAAATCCCGTGAGATTATGCGTTATATTTTCTGGAATTATATTTTGGCATGATTAAATGAGATTAATTGGATTAAGTGTTATTTCAAACTATGATTTTATGTGGACTCATGATTTTCACGGTTCTGTTGTGCTGCGGTTTGAGCCATCTGAGACTGTGTATTTGAATTCGTGACCTTCATAGGAATTGTAGTGTTTTCCGTTTACTAAATCTGGCCTTTGGAATTTCCCGATTCCGATTTATATCGAAAACGTTATGATTTTTCCAATATTTGTTGTACTTCCAGTTTTTCCTTACCCGGCAGCAAAATTAGATTTAATGTTTGGTTTGTTTTTCATGTCGAAATGTGATCGTATGAACTTACACTCTTCATGAAAGTTATAGATCTGTCTTTTATCTTTCAAATGAGATAAATTTTATGTTGATATGTGCTCTGTGGCTAGATTTATGATTTTATGAAGTTAGATATGCATGAGTTAGGAATTATCATGTTGGCAGAGATATGGAACCGAATGTTAACCGATTTTTGACCATTCAAATGAGCTCATATGTTTCTGTGTTCCAAATGAAATTTTTATATGCATTCCTAAGGTTTAATTTGAGACTTAAACCATATCATTTAGAGGTCTGTAGCGCAAGATAAAGGTTTAAACCTGAGATACTGTCCATGTTCATTATACTAGTTTTGACAGATTTACTGAATCATGTGTTTTGCGTTTTAACTCATTGAATATGTGATTATTTGCCAATGTTATCTTCAAAAACGTTGTAGATATTTGAGTTGCCTATCATGTGGTATTTGAATTTCATTAATATGGCAAATACTGATGTCGGGTCAAGTATATTCTTCCCAGTTTTGGACTGTGACTCAAATTTTAATGTTTATTGATTTATCACCTATTGAATAACCTTATTTGCTTTCAGTGTCTTCATAAGAGTTGTAGATTCATGTCTTAGGATTTCAATGCAACTTGATTCATGTTCATATGAGTTATATGCTGAGAGTTATGTCGATTTTAAAAATGCTGCCCGGGTCAAGTTTTCTAAACTTATGTGATATTTTCAAAAAGGTGTTTTCTTTTGCTTTGATGCGTGCTTAAATGATTATATGAACTTTGTTGGGCTTAGCAATTATAGAATAGTCTTTGATAAGACTATTTTAATAAATGTAGGTGTTTGACGAGTCGACCTCGCCGCCTACCCTTGTTTGTGTTAATTTCCGAACGCTACCAGGTGGGTTCATTAATGTTGAATCCACATTTATCGCACTTGTTATTTCGTATAAATGTTTGTCGCGATAGTTTTTGTATGCGTGAGAACCCTAGTCTGAGTGTCCTGATGGTCGTGCCTTTCACGAATGCATAATCAGTGGAAGTCACCTGCCCGTTGTATCCGGGAGGTGGGCGCCCGAATCCGTGTAGAGCGGAGGGGATTGTCTGAACACCCGAATCCGTGTAGAGAGGAGGGGTGTTGGAGTATACTGTAAAGCAAACTTTTACGTGAGCTTTTGGATTGTATTATTTGATTTCCCATTTGACTGAAATAAATGTTTTTCACATTGTTGCATTCTTTATGATTGCTTGTATGCTAAATGTCCAATTATCTTATATTGTAGACAATGTGGTGTGTTAGTAGTCACACAGAAGATTGCATTGTCGGTTCCTTATAAGATATAAATGGTATTCACAACTGAGATAGTTATGGACATGACTATCGGTGTAGGTTGTAGTATAAACTGGATGTAGCTTGTCTTGGCTATTGGTTTATACTAGTGCGCTGCGTCGCATTGAAAGGATCACAGTTGAGACGTGTTCTTCTGTTCTGACTATCATGAAGAACCTAGGTCTCGGTGACTCTACGAATTCTTAACCCTAACTGTGGTAATTAGATATATGGGATATTTGTTTGTTACTTTGACTTACCATGGGTGAGGACCAAGTATTGGTTCAATAGCTCCGTATCTTGGGTAACAACACTATCTGCATGATATCTATTTATTGGCATTAGGGCACCGTGTCCTGGACATCCAGGTTGGTGACGTCCCCTTAAGGAACTCATAAGGATTATCGTATAAACCCTGCAGGTGGATTTAATCCGTATGATAATAAGGTTGAGTGGTACTACTTAAGGATTAAAAGATATTAATTAATTAAAGCAGTCAGAAGCTTTAATAATTAATGGACGTGCGATATCTTAAACACGGGGAATTATATCGAGTCTAATAGAAGCCCTGATTCATTTCGGGATAGGACGGGAGTGCAATATTAATTCTCTAGTGGAATGAATTAATATTTACGGGCCAAATTGTGTTCTGGGCTGAACGTAAGAATTTGGGCCTGTAGGGAGCCCAAACCCTATACCTTCTAAGAGATCCCTAGGCTGGCCCAAGGACCTTTATAAAAGGAGGGGACTTCCCACGTTCTAAACCTAGTTGAGATTTTCGTGAGACACTCCAGCCACCATCGTGGAAAGAGTAACGAGAAGGGTTAGAGAAAGACGTGGGCAGTTTTCTTCTTTCAACCGTTTGGAAGATCGTCGTCCATCCGGCGTCCAAACGTGGTCGGGACACAGACTAGAAGATCGCTCAGATCGAATCAAAGCCTCGAAGAAAGGTAAACTTTCTGTTCGTCCTTTAGGAGCATGCTTAGGTTTAATCGAAATCATGTATGTACATGTTTGGCATCCGATATCGATCCTTGGAAAGGACCGCCTCGTCGGCGTGTTCCAGCAATTGGTATCAGAGCCTCGGTTTCGTAGATTATCGGCTCTGCTTGGAACATGTAGTTGATTTCGTTTATTCATTTATTCGTTTTCAGTCATGTTCATGGTGTGGATGATGTTTTATCTCGTTTATGCTTATGGATGGTGTCTATCGCAGCCCTTGTGTATTGTTGTAATCGTTTTTCCCACCAGATAATAAGTGTGGGTAGTATAGGCGATTTTGTAGACTGTAGTAGGGCTGTTCTTGTTCGAATTTTGCTGTACTTTTGTGTTCAAAGTCGAACGTGATGAAGATGATCATCCTGGAGGCGGCGGCTAGGGTTTCAGCGTTCATCGGGGCCGGTTTCGTCGGCGAAAACCGTTTTGGGCATAACTTTTGCTACAGGTGTCCGATTTCAGCCCATAATACCAATTCGGAAACGGGAGAACGAGATCTACAAGAGTTACCGCTACGCCGTAACAGCCTGTGGCGGGGTCAAATTCAATCGTCGAGATGAAGTTTTTGGCTCTTTTCCGTCTGTGGATGCCGATACCGCGTGAATGGCCCGATTTGCGCGAGATGCCGATTCGAGTGTTCATCCACGACCTTGCTGAATCATGTAATAGCTTTGATAGGCTGTTAGTGGTTGGTTTTAAGGGGCTGCGATAGATGTGTTTTAATTTTCGCATTTTATCGCTTTGTGGATGCCGATTTAATTTTTGCTAGAGCATGTTTATTTGTTTATGTGTCTAGCTGATTTAAATCGCTTTTTTGGCATGCTAGAAATCATGTAAATAGGTGCTTTTAATTCTTAGAAAGCTGTTATTGCTTTTATTTGAATTATAGGAGCATGCTAGGATTTATGTGATTTGCGTGTTAGGAGCATGCTAGGAATTTTATTATTTCTTGTTGCATGTTAATAAAACCTTCAAGTAAAAATGACTAAGTGAGTTTGATATGAATTTCAATTAATTCATTTGGCCTCCACAATTGGTCTTTAAGTAAGGTGTTTGTCGCTCGCGGGACCTTGGGAGTCTCTCCCTAACGGATGCGACATTCACGAGCTTACTAGATAAGACTTCTATTCAAACGACTTAATCTTTAGGTGAAGTGAGTGGCATACGCGTGACCCATGGGGTCTCCTCCCTAACGGATAGTGTCATTCATAAGTTCACCGGTAAAGATTATTTCGAGATAACCTTAGAAAATTATTTACAAGCGATGTGTCTTCCCCATCGGTAAGTTCATCAATTGTGAATGATTGTTCTTGGGGTTAAATTGTGGTCATCACTTAGATGTGAATTTTAATATAACTCCCCAACGGAGTCCCTGTTTTAATTCACATGGCCAGTGTTAAAAATTTTCGACTATTAATTTCATTCGCCATAAGGACAGGTTGGCGTGCAATTGAGATTAATGACCGGGTGTCTGCTTAATGGACATATGTGTAAACGTCCACCCTAACGTGGCTTGCATGTGTGTTTGTTTAAGTTGTCGAAGGATGCGTTAAAATAATGGTTTTGAAGGTTTCCATATTTTATGCTTCAAATTTATGTGAATTATTGCTTACGTGTTTGCAATTATTTATTTCAGTTATTCATCATGTCATTCAATCCGCTTATGACCATTCTCAATCAAAACAAGCTTACTGGTCCAAATTATTTGGACTGGAAGAGGAATCTGGATATTGTCCTTGTTGCTGATGAGTACAAATTTGTGCTCACCACACCTGCTCCTGCTCCTTTGGGCGCTGCTCCTACCGAAGAGGAAAGGGAGGCTCATCGGAAGTGGCATAAGGCTGATGAGATGGCTCGTTGCTACATCTTGGCATCTATGTCAAATGTTTTGCAACAGCAGCATCACACCATGCCTACTGCTGCTGACATGATGTTGAGCCTCAAGGAACTCTTTGGTGAGCAAGATAGGGCTGCTCGTTTTGAGGCTATGCGGAAGATTATGTCTTCTGTCATGCCGGAGGGAGCTTCTGTGCGAGAGCATGTTCTCAAGATGATGGAATATCTGAATGAGATAGATGTGCTCGGAGGAAATATCGATGGCGATGCCAAGATCGATATCATCCTGCACTCGCTCCCGAAGTCCTATGAGAACTTCCGCCTGAATGCAATCATGAACAAGAAGGGCTATACTCTAGCCGAGCTTCTTGTGGACTTGGTTGCAGCGGAGGGTCTTATGGGCAGGGGACCACAGGCTCATGTTTCTGTACAAGCTGGACCTTCTTCGTCGAAAGGCGGGAAGAAGAAAAAGCAAGTGCAGAAAAAGAGTGGTGGGAGCAGTGGGAGCAAAGCTGTAGCGCCTTCTGGTGGCGTGCAGAAGCCGAAAGGCAAGTGCTTCAAGTGCAACAAGACAGGACATTGGAAGTCAGATTGTCCCCTCAAGGACACTCCTGGTATGTCTCTTGCTTTAGTTGTCGAAACATGTTTTGCGGCTTGTTCTACCAGTTCTTGGGTAGTAGATACAGGAGCCACTGATCATGTTTGTTACACTTTGCAGGGGTTTCTGCAAAGAAGGCAGCTCAGTGAGGGCGAGATTACCATCAGCTTGGGCAACGCTGCACGAGTGGCGGTGGTTGCAGTGGGAGATGTGCACTTATCTTTTTCTGATTCTGTTTTAGTATTAAAGAACGTTTTGTACGTGCCGAGTTTTCGGAAGAATTTAATTTCGGTTTCGAAGCTGTTTTTGGATGGATATTCAGTTATTTTTAATGACAATGCTGTTATTATGAGAAATAACTCTTTTATCTGTTCTGGCATGTTGGTTAACAATCTTTATACTATTACTTGTGCATATCATACTGTGACTGAGGCTCATGCATCTTCATCACTAAACAAGAGAAAAGAACCTTCTCAGTCGAATCAAACGTATCTTTGGCACCTAAGGTTGGGTCATGTCAATCTAAGGAGGATCCAAAGACTGGTAGGTAATGGCTTCTTGGATTCTTTCCAAGTTGAACCATTTCCAGTCTGCGAATCCTGTTTGGAAGGCAAGATGACTTCTAGGCCTTTTAAGGCCAAGGGGAATAGGTCCAATGATGTGTTGGAATTGATTCACTCTGATTTGTGTGGGCCTATGTCTATTCAAGCTAGAGGTGGTTTTGAGTATTTCGTTACTTTTATTGACGATTACTCAAGATATGGGTACATTTACTTGATGCGCCGCAAGTCTGAATGCTTTGACAAGTTCAGAGAATTCAAGGCAGAAGCGGAGAACCGTCAAGGGAAAAGTATCAAGTCACTGCGATCTGATCGTGGTGGCGAATACCTTAGCAATGAATTTAGGCAATACTTATTAGAGAATGGGATTACATCCCAGCTGACTGCGCCTGGTACTCCCCAACAGAATGGCGTGGCAGAGAGAAGGAATAGGACTCTGTTAGAAATGGTGAGATCGATGATGAGCTATGCTTCATTACCTACCTCGTTTTGGGGATATGCCTTAGAAACAGCGGCGTACCTTCTTAACTTTGTGCCTTCTAAATCGGTTCCGAAAACTCCAATAGAATTGTGGTCCGGGCGCAAGCCCAGTTTAAACCACATTCGGATTTGGGGTTGCCCAGCACATGTGTTGGATAAGGAAGCTGATAAGTTGGCACCTAGAACGGAAGTACGGCTGTTTGTAGGTTACCCAAAGGGAACGAGAGGTGGTTACTTTTATAGTCCTAAAGATCAGAGGGTGGTGGTGAGCACCAATGCCCGATTTCTAGAAGAAGACTATATGAGTGAGCATAAGTCCAAGAGTGAGATTATTCTCAAAGAGTTGAGGGAAGACAATGGCATACCGAGTGTGCAAGAAGATATACCACAAGAGACTGCACAACGTGTTGACTCTGATGTATTTACACCTGAATTACCTCGTCGTAGTGGGAGGGTTGTTCGTCAGCCCGATCGTTTCATGTTTGTGGGAGAGTCTTCGGACTTGATCCCAAGTGAAGAGCATGATAGTGATCCCTGGACCTACAATGAGGCAATCCAAGACGTAGATGCAGATTCTTGGCAGAAATCTATGGATTCTGAGATTGAATCTATAGATGCTATGGAGGTATACGACCTTAAGGACCTTCCTGAAGGCAAGAAAGCCATTGGGTGCAAATGGGTCTATAGGCGTAAGAGAGGATCAGACGGGAAGGTTATTTCCTTCAAAGCACGGTTGGTTGCGAAGGGTTTCACTCAGAAAGAGGGAATCGATTATGATGAGACCTTCTCACCAGTAGCCATGCTTAAGTCGATCCGGATTCTCTTATCCATAGCAAGTCACATGGACTATGAGGTTTGGCAAATGGATGTCAAGACAGCTTTCCTTAACGGAAACTTGGATGAAGACATCTATATGCAGCAACCCGAGGGTTATGTGAAGAAAGGCCAAGAGCATCGAGTATGGAAGCTAAAGAAGTCTCTTTATGGACTAAAACAAGCTTCTAGGTCTTGGAATATTCGTTTTGATGAGGTGATTAAGTCCTATGGATTTAATCAATGTCAAGACGAGAGTTGTGTATACAAAAAGAGCAACGGAAACGTAGTGGTATTCTTAGTACTATACGTAGACGATATTCTTCTCATTGGCAACGATGTCAAGGTTTTGTCAGACGTAAAGGTATGGCTTTCAGAACAGTTTCAAATGAAGGACTTGGGTGAGGCATCGTACATTCTTGGAATCAAGGTCATTCGTGACAGGAAGAAGAGAATGTTGTGTCTATCTCAAGCTGCTTACATTGATACTGTGATTGCTCGTTTCAGCATGCAGAACTCCAAGAAAGGGTTGCTACCTTTTCGGCATGGAGTTCCTCTATCTAAGGATATGTGTCCAAAGACACAAAAGGAGATGGAGGAAATGGCTAAGGTTCCTTATGCTTCGGCTGTAGGAAGCCTTATGTATGCCATGCTGTGCACGAGGCCTGATATTTGCTATGCAGTTGGCATGGTAGCAAGATATCAGTCTAACCCTGGTCAAGGACACTGGACTGCGGTAAAGCATATTCTCAAGTATCTGAAAAGAACTCGGGATTATATGCTTGTTTACCAATCAGACAGTCTAACTCCTTTGGGTTACACAGATTCTGATTTCCAAGCTGATCGAGATAAGAGAAAGTCGACCTCGGGTTATGTGTTTATGATGGGAGGCGGAGCGATCTCATGGAGGAGTGTGAAGCAGAAATGCATCGCAGATTCTACCATGGAAGCCGAATACGTTGCTGCTTCAGAAGCAACAAAGGAGGCTGTTTGGCTCAGGAGCTTCTTACTGGACTTAGGGGTATCCTCGAGTGTGCCTAGGTGTATCACAATTTATTGTGACAATGCTGGTGCAGTCGCAAACTCGAGAGAACCCCGAGCACATAAGGCCAGTAAACACATTGAAAGAAAGTACCACCTTATACGAGAGATCGTGAAACGAGGAGATGTGGTTGTGACGAAGATAGCATCGTTGGAAAACCTGGCTGATCCTTTCACGAAGACTCTGACTGTCAATGTCTTCGAGAAACACGTAGAGGGTCTTGGTTTACGATGTGTTGCAGCTAGACTTTGAGTATAAGTGGGAGAATTGTTATGGCATGTGTTTATATACTAAAAGTTTAGCTTTAGTATAAGTGGGAGATTGTTGGAGTATACTGTAAAGCAAACTTTTACGTGAGCTTTTGGATTGTATTATTCGATTTCCCATTTGACTGAAATAAATGTTTTTCACATTGTTGCATTCTTTATGATTGCTTGTATGCTAAATGTCCAATTATCTTATATTGTAGACAATGTGGTGTGTTAGTAGTCACACAGAAGATTACATTGTCGGTTCCTTATAAGATATAAATGGTATTCACAACTGAGATAGTTATGGACATGACTATCGGTGTAGGTTGTAGTATAAACTGGATGTAGCTTGTCTTGGCTATTGGTTTATACTAGTGCGCTGCGTCGCATTGAAAGGATCACAGTTGAGACGTGTTCTTCTGTTCTGACTATCATGAAGAACCTAGGTCTCGGTGACTCTACTAATTCTTAACCCTAACTGTGGTAATTAGATATATGGGATATTTGTTTGTTACTTTGACTTACCATGGGTGAGGACCAAGTATTGGTTCAATAGCTCCGTATCTTGGGTAACAACACTATCTGCATGATATCTATTTATTGGCATTAGGGCACCGTGTCCTGGACATCCAGGTTGGTGACGTCCCCTTAAGGAACTCATAAGGATTATCGTATAAACCCTGCAGGTGGATTTAATCCGTACGATAATAAGGTTGAGTGGTACTACTTAAGGATTAAAAGATATTAATTAATTAAAGCAGTCAGAAGCTTTAATAATTAATGGACGTGCGATATCTTAAACACGGGGAATTATATCGAGTCTAATAGAAGCCCTGATTCATTTCGGGATAAGACGGGATTGCAATATTAATTCTCTAGTGGAATGAATTAATATTTACGGGCCAAATTGTGTTCTGGGCTGAACGTAAGAATTTGGGCCTGTAGGGAGCCCAAACCCTATACCTTCTAAGAGATCCCTAGGCTGGCCCAAGGACCTCTATAAAAGGAGGGGACTTCCCACGTTCTAAACCTAGTTGAGATTTTCGTGAGACACTCCAGCCACCATCGTGGAAAGAGTAACGAGAAGGGTTAGAGAAAGACGTGGGCAGTTTTCTTCTTTCAACCGTTTGGAAGATTGTCGTCCATCCGGCGTCCAAACGTGGTCGGGACACAGACTAGAAGATCGCTCAGATCGAATCAAAGCCTCGAAGAAAGGTAAACTTTCTGTTCGTCCTTTAGGAGCATGCTTAGGTTTAATCGAAATCATGTATGTACATGTTTGGCATCCGATATCGATCCTTGGAAAGGACCGCCTCGTCGGCGTGTTCCAGCAAGGGGTAGTTCAACTTTACTGTCTTCTGGTAAGATCCTACGCCCGTTGCATCCGGGGTGGGAGTGCTTCCAGTTACATCCTCGCCGATGTCTGGTCGGGAGGTTTGTTGTATGTACATAGGAGGTTTGCGATAGGGCCTAATAGGGAGTTAGATCTGGATTCTATGCATACATTATTTATGGTTATGGATCTTTATGCGAAGTATAATATGCGGTAATGGTGAGTATGATGGTTGTACTCACCCCCATTTACTTTTCTGTCCTCTTGTTCCTCTTCTTATATTTTTAGGTTGAGCATTGGTTGGCGGTGGTAGCGAGAGACGATCGAGTGGTGGTCGTTGGATTGTGTATTACTTGCTTCCGTTTTTATTATCTCGATAGGCCATTGTTTATCTTTGAATAATTATGCTTCCGCTTTGATTATTTTGAACATGTCGGTTAGACCATGGGATTTCCGTTGAAGTATTTAATTATGCATGACTGGATTTGAGGATTATGAATAATTGGGATGTTATTTTGAACTGTTAGATTTTATCTCTGTAAATGTTTAATTGCTTTAGTGTTCAAGTAGCGCCCGTTGAATGTTAAAGTTTTAAATTGGGATTTTGAAAAAAATAAACTCTGATTTTTATAAATAAATACGGTAAATTCTTTAAAATAAAACGGGGCGTTACAGTATGATATCAGAGCTAGTCTGCGTTTCTGTAGACTATCTCTTGTGTTTCTGTAGACTATCTCTCGTAACATCGAAGTCGCCTATCGAGTAGCTCTGCCTCCCGAGTTGGCTGGCGTGCATAACGTGTTCCACGTTTCGATGTTACGCCCATATGTGTGCAATCCCGAGCATGTGCTTCAGCACAATGAGATTCAGCTTCAGCCATATTTGACTTACGAGGAGCAGCCAATAGCAGTTCTGGACCGAAAGGTTCTTCGGCTCAGGAACCGAGATGTTCCCCTCGTTCGTATCAGATGGAATCGCCACGGAGATTCAGATGCCACTTGGGAGCGCGAGGCAGACATCAGAGCTCGTTTCCCAGATTTTCAGTTCTGATTGTATCTAGTTGTATGTATTTCCCCAGTTTTAGAATTTCCGAAGGCAAAAATATTTTAAGGGGGATAGATTGTAATAGCCCAGTTCTGTATTAATAAAAATGACAGTTTTTAGTTCCAAGTTGAACTATTACTTTTTATTAATATTGCTCGTCTTGAGTTTCGAGCCTAGTTATTCTGCTATTCAATCTCAGTTATTAATTTTGGTCCATTTATTTTTTTTAGTAATGGATTTATTCAATTGGAATTAATCATTTCAGTTGACGAATAATCAAAACCGAGTATGTTTCGATAAATCGTCCAAGTCTAGCCGTGTCCGGAACCGAGTCGTTCGGTCACGAGTATCGCGCCTAGTTCGCGCCTAGCCAATTCTCGAGCCCTAGTAGTCTCGAGTCTTGTTCGAGCCCTAGTCGTGCTCATAGCCTTGCTTAGAATATTTTCTAAGTATGAGATCATTATTATCGAGCCTAAGTCATAATTCTCTTGGTCAAGTATGCCTCACCTAGCTCATGCGTGGCCCCGAGATCACTCGCGCCTAGGGTTCGCAAGTTAGGGCCAAAGCCGTGCCAAGTTCGCACCAAGTCATTACCGAGTGTTAAGGGAATGTTCCTAAGTATTTTGGTTCCTTTTTGAGCCACAAGTGCAGCCCTAGCCAAGTATCCTACTCGGTCCTAGTGATGCCGAGCCCAAGCCACAAGGGTCGCGCCCTAGCACCCGCGCCTTAGCCTCGCGCGAGTTCAAGCATGGCCCAAGTCATGGACAAACACTTTTGGGATTTTTCTAACTGTGGAGAGCTTTATTTCAGCCCTTAAGCCCGGCCCAAGATCATCCCGCGCGCAGCAGCAAGCCCAGCTCATCGCCCCGGGCCAGCCCAGCAATGCCGCGCCCGTGTCCCTCGCGCCAGGCCCAGCGGTAGCATGGTAGTCCATCCTCTCGAGCCCAATGTGGAGTTTTTCAGCCCACTTCTCCAGGACCCAACTTCATGCGTGTATTAAGGGGATGATTGGGAATTATTTCAGCTTAATTATCCCTAAGCAAGGATTAAAGAAGCCACATGGTCATTAGGGATTATTTAATGTGAGTGGGACATTTTTATATTACATGTGTATTTGGAATTGTCCCCCATTACCTCATTCAAGGACCAAGGCTGCCCAAGGCATATTTTAATCTTAGATGCCCTGAGATATTCTCCCAAAATCCGTGCAAGTCAGCTCATGGGGACCAAGACCAAGTCCACCCAAGATCCCGATCTCCCCATGCGCATGTGTGGAGCTCTTGTCCCCATTTTTGCCTCTTGTTTGCTCCGTCCACCAAGACCCTTATAAGGGATATCCTCAGCTGAGTGTTAAGCATTTTGACACTTAGAATTTTCAGCATATAGTGAGAAGAGTTGGACAAAAACCGAGAGTTGCAGCCAGCCCCTTTGCCGCGCGCGCAAGGACCCGGGTGGAAGAGGTTCGCACCGTAGCTCGTCCCAGCCATTTCCTCTCGAGGCTTAGCACTTTCCAAAGTTTAATTGGATTTTTCTAAGTTTCTTGGGTTCATTTCCTTCAGCCACTTTAGCCTCCAAGCCGAGGCCAAGTTCATAGTGCCGCAAGTGAACCCGAGCTAAGGTCTTTGGCACCATTTCTTGTTCGAGCAAGGTAAGCTCCTACCTATCATTTTTCCCAGATTATTCATGATAAAATAGGAATTATCATGTTGAAAAATGATGACATGAATGTTCATATTATGGAGTTTCGATCTTTTGAACTTTTGAGCCCTAACTTCGAAAGTTTATGTACGTGTATGTTATGGCCGAGAGTGATAGCTTAAAAATCCTCAAAAATCATGAGTATGGCATGGTTAAAAGATTAGCATGCTTTAAGTTCATATGTTCGGTCAATTTATTAAGTGAAATTGAGCCATTTTCACCTCCGAACCTAAGTATATGTGCATGCATGTATTGACTAATGCCCTAGCCTCAATAGCATTGATTTTTGATGTAGATTATTCGGCCCTAAGTCAATTTGCATGTTAAGCATGTTCATTTTGGTGACCTAGTGTGGCCTCGTGCCTAATCGTCGGCCCTATAAGCACCTCTTTAACCAACCGAGGTCTCTCCGTGACTTTTGACATTTTTAAGTATATTATGTCATGTTATGTTGAGTTGGTTCAGTAGTCACTGGAATTAGTGGTCGGAAGTCCGGCAAGGACCGGCTAGGGTCACCAGCCGCGCCAGACGCGCGTGTCGTGCCCGTGTGATGCGGATGTGGTCATTGACCCATCTGAGCCCAAGGAGGAGCCGCACTCGAGTCATGAAAAGTGGCGCGATAAAGGTCGGAACGACCCCCGGGGCCGTGTAAAGTGGGCTCGCGAAGGCTGCGCGGGGGAGCAACACGCGAGGCGTAGGCACGCGGCACGCGGGAGTCGCGTGACCATGTGCACTAGAACAGGAAGCGCGAGACAGGGTCGCGACAATGACGTGACGAGAGGTTTGAGGTGGGAGGCTCACAAGCGGCGCAAGCGCGAGAATGGAGGATGGCGCGAAGAATCCGATCAGCGGCGCCGTGAGCCAGACGAGGTCGGTGTGAGAGTCAACCGCGGGCAGGTGAAGGAACCGGGTGGTGCGCGAGGGGAGGATGTTGGGTGGTTAATGTTGGGTTCGATAGTACTGTACGAGCTGTACGCAGCGGAATTTAAAATTTTTAAAGTAAGTATTTATCGTATAAATACTACACCCGTACATACTAATTGCGAATTAACTGATCGTCATCTTTAAAACATGCATCATATACAAATTTTGATTTGTTACTATAAAGTAAATACTAGAAAAATATTTACCGAATATCTTGAACTCCTTCACAATTGATGATGGATGAGGGAATCGGTTCCCGGTTGTAACTTCAACGACTTGAGATTACTCGCTAGAGGAATCCAAGTGTCTTCCCTCTAAACGTATCCACCCTATGAAGCCCGGTTCCGACGACTTTCCTTCGCTAGTAGAAAAGACTCGGTTTTCTTGTATAGGAATATTTATGAATTTTATTTGGGAATTTTAAGAACTCTTTCTTGAAGTTTTATGAAGAACACTTTCTTCTCTTTCTAACACTTAGAAATTTAGGATCAAAAACTTCACTTAAATGCAAAACCATTTTGCATATATTTATACTAAACATTTTAGCATAAAATAATCAACATTTAGTAATATTAAATAAAATCAAATTTTATTTAAATAGTATTTACTAACTTTTGACTTTGAAAATAATAAGATATGTTAAGTAGTTCAAACAACCATCAACAACCATTTTATTATAATCATATTTATTATTTTAATCCTTAAATCATATTTAAAGATATAAATAATAATTGGATAATAAATCTTGAGAATCTTTCTCAAGACTTTATTATTATATCATTTTCCCAATATTATAATAATCATATTATTATTATTTTGGATTTTTGAAATTTAAAATCCTATTTTAAAATTCAACTTTATTAATTTAGTAATTACCTTAATTACTAAAGTAATATCCAAAATGTAATTAATCAATCTTATTGATTAATATATTCCTTTAATTGATATCTAATCAAATTAGATATTTATCAATTAATTCTAACCATTAGAAATACAATCTTTACCTTTGTTCATAATTAGTGTGACCTTTTAGGTTCACCTTAATACTAGTAGTGGGTTTACAACACTTTGTAATTTGAGTTAAATCTTATTAACTCTTATTCATGAATTAACCCTTTAATTTATGAACCCACATATCATGGTAACACCTAGCAAGTAGCATGAATCTAGTATTAAGTGAATAGCGAGTAAACCTATTCCGATTACAACTCCATACATGTAAAATCCTTTCGACATCTAATTTCCCGATTAAGTCTTGGGTATGATTTTGTCGAAACCCAAATTGACTTAATAACTATGATTCTATTTCATGTTTATTAACCCGGTTATGAATCACTATTCATCTCTGCCTTGGCCAAGGACTTTGGATTAATAACTATGAAACACATAGGAAATTCACTTATCTTCATAAGTGTCGAATCCTTTATTGGCCACTAACAAACTTCCATACATATTAACATAATACCCAACTTATCCCTTTAAACGATAGTGCTAGCTACCAAAAGGATAAATCAAAGTAGAATGTAATATGCACAAAGTTACCATTGTGCCTCAAGTCTTAGGATTAGTCATGTACTATTGTAACATGAAAATTCTTATTCGACTGAATAAATTCTTCATTAAGAATTTTCATACGGTCATGTTCAGTGAACTTGTTCTCTAACAAGCACCCACATAAATGTACTTACGTCTTACGCTAATGTTGATGGAATGCAACATTCTTGTCCAACAAGCATACAAACTATGTGCAAGTCTTTTATGGATTATTCGATATCCCATCTCGAAACATCCATCGACTTGGAACTGTATTTAAGATCACGGCTTTCAAGGTATGTTCCATGATCACCATCTCTATGCGCAACCATACCTTATAACCATAAGTGATCTAGGGATTTTATCTTAAGTGCAATTATAAGATAAATGCTTTCTCTTAAGATAAAGAAATGCCTTATTCATAATATAATTCCAATAGACTGTATTTACAAGTAGAATACGTCCAATTAGATTGGAACGCCGGGTACCCTACTCTAACAATCTCCCACTTGCCCTAGTTCCAATCACTCATGTATCTAAGACCCATCTTCTCAAGATGTCCTTCGAACACTTTCTGTGATAAGGGTTTAGTTAAGGGGTCTGCTATATTTTCTGCTGAGTCGACTCGCTCCATCACGACATCGCCTCTACCAATGATTTCTCTAATCAAATGGTATCGCCTCATAATGTGTTTGGATTTTTGATGAGATCTTGGCTCCTTTGCTTGCGCAATAGCCCCATTGTTATCACAATAAATCATTATTGGATCAACAACGGATGGTACTACACCCAACCCTTGGATAAAGTTCCTTATCCAAACAGCTTCTTTTGCAGCATCAGATGCAGCAATATATTCAGCCTCTGTCGTAGAGTCAGCAATTGTTTCTTGTTTGGAACTTTTCCAACTAACTGCTGCTCCATTCAGAGTAAATAAGTATCCAGACATGGATTTATAGTCGTCTTTATCGGACTGAAAACCAGAATCAGTAAAGCCTTCTAGTTTCAGTTCTCCATTGCCGTATACCATAAAGATATCCTTAGTCCTTCGTAAGTACTTAAGAATCATCTTAACGGCTTTCCAGTGTTCTTCACCTGGATTAGACTGATATCTGCTCGTTACACTAAGTGCATGAGCCACATCAGGTCTTGTACATAACATTGCATACATAATGCTACCAATAGCTGATGCATAAGGTATATGACTCATCCGTTCTCTTTCTTCAGGTGTCTTTGGAGACATCGTCTTAGAAAGAGAAATCCCATGACTCATTGGAATATATCCTCGTTTGGATTCTTCCATGCTAAACCGTTGTAGCACCTTATTTATGTACGTCGACTGGGATAGTCCGATCATCCGTTTAAATCTATCCCTATAGATTTTTATCCCTAGGATAAAGGATGCTTCTCCCAAGTCTTTCATGGAAAACTGTTTTGACAACCATGTCCTAGTTGACTGCAACATCCCTACATCATTCCCAATGAGTAGGATGTCATCAACATATAGAACAACAAATGTAACTGCACTCCCACTAACCTTCTTATAAACACATGGTTCATCCGGATTCTTATGAAAATCAAACGTTTTGATCGTTTCATCAAACCGAATATTCCAACTCCTCGAAGCTTGTTTAAGTCCATAAATAGACCTTTGAAGTTTACAAACCATTTGTTCACTCCCATTGGATATGAAACCTTGCGGTTGTTTCATATAAATGTCTTCCTTAATATTTCCATTAAGAAAAGCAGTTTTCACATCCATTTGCCATATCTCGTAGTCATAATACGCAGCTATGGCTAGCAATATCCGAATAGATTTAAGCATTGCTACTGGTGAAAAAGTTTCCTCATAATCAACACCTTGTTTTTGAGTATAACCTTTAGCAACCAGTCTTGCTTTAAAAGTATTTACTTCTCCATCTACACCACGTTTTCGCTTGTAAACCCATTTACAACCTATGGGTACAATACCCTGTGGTGGATCAACCAAAGTCCATACTTTGTTTGAATACATGGAATCTATTTCGGATTGCATAGCTTCTTGCCATTTATCTGAGTCAATGTCCAACATTGCCTCATCATAGCTTATTGGATCATTATCCAAAAGGAATCCCTCTTCATTGTCTTTTGACAATAGGTATAGCCTTTCAGGCGCCCTAGAAACCCTTTCGGATCTCCGAAGAGGTTGTGTTTTAGATGGTCCAGTCTCTACTGGTATGTTTTCCGTGGTACTTAGTGGAATTTGTGGTTGTTCTTCATTAAGTTCTATGACTCCGCTATTCTTTGAGATAAAATCTTTCTCTAAGAATACAGCATTCCTCGAAACAAACACCTTTTGTTCAGAGGGATCATAGAAATAGTATCCAATAGACTCTCTAGGATACCCCACAAATTTACATAAGATGGATCTCATATCCAACTTACCTCCCACTAACTGCTTTACATAAGCAGTACAACCCCATACTCGTAAATATTTGTATGAGGGTGATTTACCACACCATATCTCATAAGGTGTGCTGGGTACAGCTTTACTTGGCACTCTATTCAAAATATATGCTGCTGTTTCTAAGGCATAGCCCCAGAATGAAAGAGGTAGATCAGTGGTACTCATCATCGATCGAACCATGTCCAACAATGTTCGATTCCTCCTTTCTGAAACCCCATTGAGTTGTGGAGTTCCAGGAGGCGTCCACTGTGAGACAATCCCATTATCTTTTAAATAATCAAGAAACTCATTAGTCAAATATTCACCTCCTCGATCTGATCGAAGAACTTTAATATTTCTACCAATTTGTTTCTCCACTTCATTTCTGAATTCTTTGAACTTTTCAAATACTTCAGATTTGTACCTCAATAGGTAAACATAACCATACCGTGAATAATCATCAGTGAAGGTTATGAAATAGTGATAGTTCCCCATTGCACTAACGTTTAGTGGTCCACAAACATCTGTATGGATCAAATCCAACAAACCTTTAGCTCGCTCCACTTGTCCAACAAATGGTGATTTAGTCATTTTACCTTTAAGACATGACTCACATGTAGGCAACCTATCCTCTCCCCTAAGGTCGAGTTTAGGTCCCAATTTGTGAATCCGTTTTTCGGATATATGACCTAATCTAGCATGCCAAATTGTGAATGAACTATGATTATCTAATTTCCTTTTATTTTGTTGAATGGTTAGGATGGGACTTTGTGGTGTAATGGTATACAACCCATTTGTCAAATTTCCAGAATAAATAAAAGTTGTGTCTTTGAAAATAGAACATTTTCCATTTTCAATGACAAACTTAAAACCTTCCTTATCCAATATTGGAATAGAAATAATGTTTTTTATTAAATCCGGAACATACAAACAGTTTGATAGACAAATCTTTACATCATTATTCAATGCTAGATAAACAGTCCCAATAGCTTTAGCAGCAACTCTTGCCCCATTGCCCATCCTTAGGATTGTTTCTTCACCATCTAGCATATTACTTCTTGCCATCATCTGCAAATCATTGCAAATATGTGAGCCACAGCCGGTATCCAATACCCAAGAAGAATCGTTAACAGACAAGTTAACTTCAACAAAATAAATACCTGAACTTTTCAGACTAGCAAGATACTCCTTGCAGTTCCTCTTCCAGTGCCCAGTTTTGCCACAATGAAAACATTCATGATCGGCCTGAGAATTAACCTTCTGTTTGTTCTTCCCTTTATCATTATATGCCTTCTTGTTGGGCTTATTGGGAACCTTTCCCTTCCTCTTCCTTTTCTTAGACTTAGTAGCCTTTGATCCGGAAGTGGATCCAACAAGAAGTACCGGCTTGTCCTTTTTAATGGTGGACTCAGCCGTCTTCAACATGTTTAATAATCCTGGAAGATCAGTTTCCATATTATGCATGTTGTAGTTAACGACAAAGTTATCGAATGACGCTGGCAGAGATTGCAACAATAAATCCACATAGAGTTCATTATCCATAATGACTCCAAGTGATTCGAGTCTTTCCACAAGAGCTATCATCTTCAGTCCATGATCATGAACTGAAGAGCCCTCGGTCATACGACACCTGAAAAGCTCTTTAGATATCTGATATCTAATTTGTCGCGTCCGATCACCATACAACTCTTGCAGGTGAGTTAGGATTTCAGAAGCATTATTCAGTAATTCGTTCTGTCTCTGTAGCTCATTAGACATTGATGCTAGCATGTAGCACCGAGCTTGGAGATTGTCATCAACATGACGCAAGTAGGCTCCATACTCTTCAGCAGTCTGATCCTCCGGTGGAGGAGGAGGAGCTGTTTCCAAAACATACTCTCGCTTCTCAGACTGAAGAACAATCTTTAGGTTCCTCAACCAATCATTGAAGTTGGGACCAGTTAATTTATTATGATCAAGGATACTCGCGATTGGATTCTTAGCCATTTTAGTAGTTTGATCTACAAAAATAACAAACGAAGCAGAAAATAATTAGACTATGGAATTTATATTCATTTAATATTAGGTCTTTAACATTAAATGTCTCCCACTAATTTAATTAGAACCTCATTATAATTATGAAAATCATTATTTTCATAGTGGGCTTGAAGTCCAATAAAAATATTTCATGTCCCAATTTTATGATGCCACCATGAAACAATTTTATCGGTAGTCAACTTTTTGACAATTGTATCTCTATACAACCTTCAAGATGTTTTGCCTCACCTTTCCTTATATACCTCAATTTTATGACTCCATATATATTACTCGGTGTCAAATCAAACCCATCAAAACTTTCATGATAACGGCCCACCAGAGTGTCCCACGACTCATGGCCAACACAAAGAGGAATCCGTCTCACGAATATCAATATATTTAATAGAGTTCACAGCTTTCGACATAGAATCATCCCACGACTCGTGGCCAATGATAAAACATCGTAGCATCTCATGTCATCTACTTTTGATGGAAGGCCTGGATTAATAAGTTCCAACTTATTTTTATCCATTATTGATTTGATATGGAATTAATCAAATTAATCCGTTTGGGTTCCTTGATCTCATCGATTACCATCTTTACGTTTATTTACCAGTTTCAGTCATCTAATGAAACGAAAGCGTAAATAAACCTAACATACATCTAATGCATGGTGGGATGATCATGTCCTTTCCTATTCGATCCATTCGAGCCAAAATGGATCTATGCATATGTACGTGATAAAACAAATAGTAGAACTACTTCTATTACATTTATTCTATCTACCCGTACAAGCACAGGCCTTCGAGATTACAACTTGTAAAATTACCCACACATGCGTGGGCCTTTGTCATCGAACGGTCTCCACCTTGATCTAATCTCTAACGATACAAAATTTAAAATTTTACAAATTTCATCTCAAGAGACTCGCAGGTCTCGATAAATTACATTTCTTCAATCATATTGAAAACATAATTAAACATCCATTCATTCATTCAATCATATTGAAAATGAAAACATCCATTCAAACATAATGAATATGAGGCTCATGATCATCCCTAAAACATTCATCTAATGAAATGAACATAAAATATCAATTTATGAGTCACACGACTCGTGTGAGGGTCACACGACCCGTGTGATCTTATCACACGACTCGTGTGAAAAATACGAATTGAAAATCAAAATTTTTCCCAGACTCACACGACTCGTGTGGCTCGTCACACGACTCGTGTGAGCTCACACGACTCGTGTGACAAGGTCACACGACTCGTGTGAAAATCACGAAGCTAAAATCAAAATTTTTCTTCATGCCACACGACTCGTGTGACAAGGTCACACGACTCGTGTGGCTTAAAAACGATTTTTAATTTTATAATTAATATTTTTATCATATAAAAAATTAATTATATTGCTTATCTCATAAGTCTTAACAAATCAAAATCTGTTTTAAAGACGATAACCGTGGCTCTGATACCACTGTTGGGTTCGATAGTACCGTACGGGCTGTACGCAGCGGAATTTAAAATTTTTAAAGTAAGTATTTATCGTATAAATACAACACCCGTACATACTAATTGCGAATTAACTGATCGTCATCTTTAAAACATGCATCATATACAAATTTTGATTTGTTACTATAAAGTAAATACTAGTAAAAATATTTACCGAATGTCTTGAACTCCTTCACTATTGATGATGGATGAGGGAATCGGTTCCCGGTTGTAACTTCAACGACTTGAGGTTACTCGCTAGAGGAATCCAAGTGTCTTCCCTCTAAACGTATCCACCCTATGAAGCCCGGTTCCGACGACTTTCCTTCGCTAGTAGAAAAGACTCGGTTTTCTTGTATAGGAATATTTATGAATTTTATTTGGGAATTTTAAGAACTCTTTCTTGAAGTTTTATGAAGAACACTTTCTTCTCTTTCTAACACTTAGAAATTTAGGATCAAAAACTTCACTTAAATGCAAAACCATTTTGCATATATTTATACTAAACATTTTAGCATAAAATAATCAACATTTAGTAATATTAAATAAAATCAAATTTTATTTAAATAGTATTTACTAACTTTTGACTTTGAAAATAATAAGATATGTTAAGTAGTTCAAACAACCATCAACAACCATTTTATTATAATCATATTTATTATTTTAATCCTTAAATCATATTTAAAGATATAAATAATAATTGGATAATAAATCTTGAGAATCTTTCTCAAGACTTTATTATTATATCATTTTCCCAATATTATAATAATCATATTATTATTATTTTGGATTTTTGAAATTTAAAATCCTATTTTAAAATTCAACTTTATTAATTTAGTAATTACCTTAATTACTAAAGTAATATCCAAAATGTAATTAATCAATCTTATTGATTAATATATTCCTTTAATTGATATCTAATCAAATTAGATATTTATCAATTAATTCTAACCATTAGAAATACAATCTTTACCTTTGTTCATAATTAGTGTGACCTTTTAGGTTCACCTTAATACTAGTAGTGGGTTTACAACACTTTGTAATTTGAGTTAAATCTTATTAACTCTTATTCATGAATTAACCCTTTAATTTATGAACCCACATATCATGGTAACACCTAGCAAGTAGCATGAATCTAGTATTAAGTGAATAGCGAGTAAACCTATTCCGATTACAACTCCATACATGTAAAATCCTTTCGACATCTAATTTCCCGATTAAGTCTTGGGTATGATTTTGTCGAAACCCAAATTGACTTAATAACTATGATTCTATTTCATGTTTATTAACCCGGTTATGAATCACTATTCATCTCTGCCTTGGCCAAGGACTTTGGATTAATAACTATGAAACACATAGGAAATTCACTTATCTTCATAAGTGTCGAATCCTTTATTGGCCACTAACAAACTTCCATACATATTAACATAATACCCAACTTATCCCTTTAAACGATAGTGCTAGCTACCAAAAGGATAAATCAAAGTAGAATGTAATATGCACAAAGTTACCATTGTGCCTCAAGTCTTAGGATTAGTCATGTACTATTGTAACATGAAAATTCTTATTCGACTGAATAAATTCTTCATTAAGAATTTTCATACGGTCATGTTCAGTGAACTTGTTCTCTAACAAGCACCCACATAAATGTACTTACGTCTTACGCTAATGTTGATGGAATGCAACATTCTTGTCCAACAAGCATACAAACTATGTGCAAGTCTTTTATGGATTATTCGATATCCCATCTCGAAACATCCATCGACTTGGAACTGTATTTAAGATCACGGCTTTCAAGGTATGTTCCATGATCACCATCTCTATGCGCAACCATACCTTATAACCATAAGTGATCTAGGGATTTTATCTTAAGTGCAATTATAAGATAAATGCTTTCTCTTAAGATAAAGAAATGCCTTATTCATAATATAATTCCAATAGACTGTATTTACAAGTAGAATACGTCCAATTAGATTGGAACGCCGGGTACCCTACTCTAACAGTTAACACGCACCGCGACCGGCGAAAGACGAGCAGTGAGGACCAACGTGCGATCTACGCGCGAGACGACCAAAGGCACGCGAGAAGACGCACGCGAGGAGTGCGCTTGCGAAGAGGTCGCGTCCGCGTGCAACGCGTACAGGCACGCGAGCGGGTGTGGCAATGCACGAAGGACAGCTGGCGGGTACGTGAGGCGCGACGCGCAAGGACTGGCGAGCATGAGTCCTCGAAGGACTAGGAGTACCGCGCCGCCTAGGGATGAACCGCGCGACTTGGGGCGCAAGGCAGAAAATGCGTGGGACGCGTGGGGCGCAATGGAGTCCATGACCTCGAAGGACAAGGACTAGCCGTCACGGCTAGGGTTTGGCAAAGGCGAGCGACACGTGAAGCTTCTAGATAGCCAAGGGCCGATTCTCTTAGCATAATTAGGAATCATAGTATGGGCAGGATTTGGAATAAAAGGCATGTGCCTAATAGTATCTTAGTAGTTTGGTAAGTCTTTATTCATTAGATATCTCGTTTCCTTAGGACTTTATTTATTTCCATGCATTAGGAATTCTTCTTAGACTAGGATTAGACTTAGTTTGGCATCTATAAATATGCCCAATGTCATTCGAAATTATATGTCTTGAATTAATGAAAAAGTCGAACCTTGTGTTCAATTTCTTGTGTTAGATTTCTTTTGAGATTTAGTACAAAACCCTTGTTACGAGAAGGGCGTCCACTGCATAGCTCGAGCAAGACGAGTTTGGCAAGGACTCACGTCCGAGCTGTCTCACCTATCGCGAGATGACAAGGAGTTAACCTCCGAATCGTCCGCAACCCTCGCCGAAGGCCGAAGCACACGCAACGTCCGAGGCAAGGTCACGAGTCGGGAACACGTGATTCTTCATCATTGGTGCTTTCATTGAGAGAACCAATCACGTGTTCTTTATCCCATCCCTTTCTTTAATTTTCGTGTCTTAAAAAAAAAAAAAAATTACGGCCAAGGAAACAAAGGAGAAGCTCGTGGATTTGGAGGCGAAGATAACGAGCCTAGGCGAAGGATTGGAGGCCACCAACGCATCCATGGCCGACAATCTCACAAACCTTGAAAGGTCGATTCATAATTCACAACAAGCTATGATGGACGCCATGAACCAAAGGATCGATGAGGTGCTGCGCTTTGTTCGCCAACCACCGCCACGAGGTCGAGCAAGGGCGCGATCACGGGAGTACGAACACGAGCGACCGGAGTACGAGGAGAGAGAGGACGACTTCGATCGTCGATCTCACGCCTCGACCAACGTAGGGCGACATAGGGTCGAGAAGCCGAAGATTGTGCTGTCGACATTCAACGGGACCGATCCTGACGCATGGTTGAATCGAGCCGTACAATATTTTCATCTCAATGAGATTGCCCAAGCCGAGTGGGTAAGGTATGCGGCCTACTACCTGGACGGCGAGGCTAATGTTTGGTGGCAATGGCTCTCGAGTATCTACCATAACCGCCATGAGCAAATTCGGTGGGAAAATTTTGAGAAGGAGCTCATCACAAGGTTTGGTGCGTCGGACTACCACAACTACGACGTGGCACTCGCGCATATCAAACAGACAGGGAGCTTGCGCGAGTACCAACAGGAGTTCGAGCGTATCGCATGTCGCGTACGCGGATGGCCCGAGGGAGCACTTGTCGGGGCATTCGTAGGGGGACTGAAGTTCGAGCTGGCCGCGAAAGTTTGATTAAAGAGGCCCGCGACGATGCGCGAAGCCATGGAGGTCGCGCGTAGACGCGACGATCACTTGGTCGCAACGAGAAGGGTCGGGCGCAATGACAACCGCCCCATCGAGCCACAGCGGGCAATGCATAGCGAGACCAACATCACCCGAGACGCGAACCGTGGAGTGCCTAGCAATTTCAAGGCACGACCAACCGAGGTGAAGAATATAACCTATGAGGAGATACAAAGAAGGCGAGAGAAAGGTCTCTACTTCAAGTGCGATGAGAGGTTTACTCTGGGCCATCGTTGCAAACAGGTCTACTTAATCCAAGTGATAGATTCCGAGGATGACGAGACCACGACGGACGAGCCCGAAACCGAGGAAAAACACGATGAAGGGAGGAACTTATATTTAAATCCCCGACTGATGTATATGGTCAAGGAGCAGAAGGGGCCTAAGATGCTAAGGTTTGAGGCTTAGATTTTGGGACGGAGGTTCAATGTGTTGGTCGATAGTGGGTCAACACTTAACTTCATCAACCTAGACTTCACCGCAAAGCTTGAAGTGCCCATGACTGGAATTGTACCGTTTGGGGTTAAGGTCGCAAATGGCGAGGAGCTTTGGAGTTCGGAGTTGTACAAGAAGGTGCCAATACGTGTACAAGGCGAAGAGCTAAGGGTAGACTTGTATGCCCTAGAACTAGAAGGACCAGAGGTGGTGCTTGGGGCCCAATGGCTGGAGACACTAGGGTCCATAGCCACCAATTTCAAAAATGGCATGATGGAGTTCGAACGAGACAAAAAGCGAATCAAACTGTGCACAATTGACGAGGGATCCGAGCCGATCAAGTTAAGGAGTCTTCAATTCATTATCCTTGAGGACAAGGATAGACTCAAAGGGGGGAGGAATGATGCGGATGTGGTCATCGACCCATCCGAGCCCGAGGAGGAGCCACACTCGAGCCATGAAAAGTGGCGCGATAAAGGTCGGAACGACCCCCGGGGCCGTGCAAAGTGGGCTCGCGAAGGCTGCGCGGGGGAGCAACACGCAAGGCGTAGGTACGCGGCACGCGGGAGTCGCGTGACCATGTGCGTTGGAACAGGAAGCGCGAGACAGGGTCGCGACAATGACGCGACGAGAGGTTCGAGGTGGGAGGCTCACAAGCGGCGCAAGCGCGGGAATGGAGGATGGCGCGAAGAATCCGATCAGCGGCACCGTGAGCGAGACGAGGTCGGTGTGAGAGTCAACCGCGGGCAGGTGAAGGAACCGGGTGGTGCGCGAGGGGAGGATGTTGGGTGGTTAACACGCACCGCGACCGGCCAAAGACGAGCAGTGAGGACCAACGTGCGATCTACACGCGAGACGACCAAAGGCACGCAAGAAGACGCGCGCGAGGAGTGCGCTTGCGAAGAGGTCGCGTCCGCGTGCAACGCGTACAGGCACGCGGGCGGGTGCGGCAACACGCGAAGGACAGTTGGCGGGTACGTGAGGCGCGACGCGCAAGGACTGGCGAGCATGAGTCCTCGAAGGACTAGGAGTACCGCGCCGCCTAGGGATGAACCGCGCGACATGGGGCGCAAGGCAGAAAACGCGTGGGACGCGTGGGGCGGAATAGAGTCCATGACCTCGAAGGACAAGGACTAGCCGTCGCGGCTAGGGTTTGGAAAAGGCGAGCGACACGTGAAGCTTCTAGATGGCCAAGGGCCGATTCTCTTAGCATAATTAGGAATCATAGTATGGGTAGGATTTGGAATAAAAGGCATGTGTCTAATAGTATCTTAGTAGTTTGGTAAGTCTTTATTTATTAGATATCTAGTTTCCTTAGGACTTTATTTATTTCCATGCATTAGGAATTCTTCTTAGACTAGGATTAGACTTAGTTTGGCATCTATAAATATGCCCAATGTCATTCGAAATTATATGTCTTGAATTAATGAAAAAGTCAAACCTTGTGTTCAATTTCTTGTGTTAGATTTCTTTTGAGATTTAGTACAAAACCCTTGTTACGAGAAGGGCGTCCACCGCATAGCTCGAGCAAGACGAGTTTAGCAAGGACTCACGTCCGAGTTGTCTCACCTATCGCGAGAAGACAAGGAGTTAACCTCCGAATCGTTCGCAACCCTCGTCGAAGGTCGAAGCACACGCAACGTCCGAGGCAAGGTCACGAGTCGGGAACACGCGATTCTTCATCACCGTGCCGCGTCGCAGAGGCCAGGTAGTGCCTCTGTCCGTGCCCGCGTCTAGCGCACGCGAGGCACCGCAGCCCCCAGCGCACGTGACAGCGCCCAGCCGCGCCTGTCCGTGCCAGCAAGCGAGGTCTCAGCGCCAGTCGCGCCAGAGCACCCCCGACAGCGCCCGGCAGCGCTGTCCCAGCGTCATGCACGCGTGATCCCGAGCCAGTCGCTCGTACCACGCGGAGTCGACCTCGGGTCGTGCCAGCAGC
>BKCP01009959.1:1461036-1474082 GCA_008636005.1 Striga asiatica
GCCAGGGTCCCAGCAGGGCCGTCACGGGACCGAGCCCGGCCAGTCCGAGCAGCCCGTGACCACCCAGTCCAGAGTGAACCGACGGTCCTACCCGGTCCGGTTTAGCCCGACCCGGTTCAGTTAGTGAGCGAACTGGCCAGTTTAGCCGGCGGTTCGAGTCAGTTTTGGTTCGTGATTTTCGGTTCGAGTCTCATTCCGAAATCTAAGTGATTTTCTGAGCCAAACCAGATCAGTTGAGCACATCAGTCTAATTTCCGGTCTTAGAATTATTTCAGCGAACCCTTAGAGCGTTCCTTTATATCCGGATGAGTAATCTGATAGAGTAGAGCATCTTAGCCTATTATCGAGCATAGTACTTAGTATATTTGTTTGCTTATATTTTTATGTAGCTTGAGGAGTCAGCCACCAGCACAGCCGCACTTACACATTTTCAAAGTAGATCAGGTGGGGACCCAGTCTGGGTTATACATTGAGTATAATAGTCGATATCACGTTCAGGTATGTATATGAGTTTTATCTGCTTGGGGTTAAGGCCAAGTTTGCCTTCCTTAAGTTCTGGTGGTGGCCCAGTTCGCCATAATTATATCATCAGAGTGTGCACACGGTTACCGGCCAGAGAGTCCGGGAGTTACCGGCCAGAGTGTTCCGGGAGTTACCGGCCAGAGTGTTCCGGGAGTTACCGGCCATAGTGTTCCGGGAGATTTCAGTTTACTTATATATACCAATACTGTGATATCATTATTATTGTTGTTGTTTACTTTAGAATGAGTTTTTATGGAGTACAAGTGGACCGTACTAACCCCCACTTTATATTTTCAGATTGCCGGGTCGGCGGGCAAGCGTGAGTCCAGCTGTGTGGTTGTGGTCGTGGAGATTGCACAACGAGCCGTTCCAGGGACATTTGTTTAAAATGTTTTGTATAACTAATATGACCACGCATTTTCAGACTTCCGCTATGTGTGTTTTATTTCGAGCTTGCATGACAGTATTTCAGACTTAAACGTTTTTACCCAGTTTGCCAGTACGGACGGGTCTAGTTTCACATGCTTGATCCGATAAAACATTTAATCTGATTTCTTTAAGTCTAAACCAGTCGATAGACCACTTAAAGGAAACGAATTTTTAAAGCAGAAAAGTTTTTAGCAGCATCCTGAAATAGTTTGCAAACGATTTCGAAAATCTTATAAACGTTTTCGAAAGTTAGAATTTGCGAAAAATTGGCCCTAAGTAGCGGGGTGTTGCACAAATCAATTAATATCCCATCTCCTTCCCAGAGTCAACTCTCATGTGCACACATATACCAATAGACCACTGCTGATACACGTATCGAAATCCCCCGCGGGCCTTACATTTGATGCCCAGACAGTGGGAGTAAATCCACCCCGAATGCCCGGAAACATCCCTTTGGACTTACATCGAGGATCTCCAGCCAAGGCTCACGCCCTGACTGTCATACATAAATAAAGGAGACACCTCATCGGGTACGATCTATAGCTACGGGGATACATAAGTAGTGGGACTCATCGACTACACTCCTTAATCAGAAATCATTAATTAAGGATTTATACACATCTTAGTGGGACTTGGGGCTCTCGGTTCAAGGTCCGGGGTAACGTAAGTAGCTCAGCAAAAACTGGTCGATCAACGAAATGAATCGGAGGTTCGGGTTTAGTGTACTGTCACCCAAGAGGCGGCACGCTCGCTGGCGCTGCGTAGGCGGGGCGTTGGGACGCGTGCGTACCCACCTACTCGGAGACCAGCTGTAAGGTTGAGGCTTGGCCGCACACGCTGGCTTAGGGAGTTTGTGCGTTTGGTGATGGCGGCTACAGTTCGCATGCGAGTCAACGGTCGGCCGCGCGCAAGCCTCCCGTCTCTCAGCACGGTCGTGCGTGCTCGGCCACCATTTCACATGGCTACACCCAGTCAGGGTCGGCAATTGGTCCAGGTTTTCACAAAAGGTTACAATTCAAGGCTACCAAAAAGGAATGGTTTTACCAAATTTCAAAAATTTTGGGGTCAACAAAACAACATATATTTCAGGTATTCCACAATTTCAAAGTTCAAGGGTTTTCGAAAATAGAAAGGTATATGTCCGAGTTCCAAGTCCACTTCCTTTCCCAACGACACATTCTAATACGCGAAGAGATCAACGATTGAAATGGACGAGAATTCTCAATGAAATTCTAACATAGTTATTCAGTCGGAAATAATCTTCAATCAGCAGCTCCCTGCCCAGAGATACAATAACTAGCTTCCCTCGACTCTTCCGACTAACAGCGTCGGCCGACACGTAAGCTCTTCATCGGGTAGCTAATCGTGTCAGCAGTCCTAAACGAGCGCAACTCACTTCTCAATCTTCACACTTTGGAATTTGAACGCGAAGTTCCTCCCGGGATTCCGAAAGGAGGAAAAGAACAAAATTTTCATGATGAACAAAATTTAGAATACCGACGGTACTGCACTACACGATGTGCTTGCTCCAGACTCGACTATCCTCCTTAAAAGATTTCTGCATAATCCTTTAAGGTAGAAAGACACTCCATCTCGATAACAGTAGGAGATAACACCGAAGCACTTATAGGCGGTGAGCTCGGCTCGTCAAGAACCTACATTAAGTTCAGATGCTATAATCAGCATCTATTCTGACTTAAACGGAATTCACAATTATACTCAGCCGAACTTGATTCGACTAAGTTGTTCGTGAAGTCCTGTGGACGTTGGAACACTTAGACTCGACACCAAGACTCAACCAAATACACATGGGAGTTCATATAATGCAAAACAAACATTGACCAATTCAAACACTTAAAGAACCGTGAAAACGAGTCGATTCACAGTTTTTATTGCAAAAGCCATTTATTTAAAAATACTAGATTTTAATCACAAAATTAGGTTGGTCGGGTTATCATACGAATTTAACTCTGAAACTTTTACCACAATTCCACCTCTCAGAATTAAGCAATACCACAAATTTTCAGCCAAAGACTCAAACTGTGTTGTTTTATAAAATTCGAGCAAAATTATGGCAAAAACGAGTATAAATTAGCAACCGGATTAAATGAATAATTAACCTATGAAATATTTATACCACAGACTACAGCATGATTGTGACAACATGTAAAAATTTCAGCCCTGGATATTAACTGTACGAATTTTAAAAATTCCTAAATGTTTCAACGGATATCGAATTTCAGTTAAAACCAAACCAAATTGAACTCCAAAAATTCTCATCTTTTAACAGCATGAAAACACACATAATACAAGTACTCCAGCCATGTTTCAGAATTTTTCAACAACTAACCGATTTATGATAAATAAAACAACTTTCTGCAGAATTAGAATGTAAATTATTTACCCTATAAAACTTAGTCCCAAACCTCTAAATTTTTTACACAAAATACAATCATAACAAAGGCATAACATACTAAATTTTCAGCCAATTTAAATCACTACACAATTTATTATGAAATTAACATGAAAACTGACCAGAAATCATTCTAATTATTTAAAATAGTTACAGGCCTTGCAAAATTACAAAATTTTAACACAAGTCAATGTTCAGCAAAATACAAGATCCTCAAAATTTCAAGGCAAACGAAGCAGTACATAATTTTTAATAATTCCAACACTAAAACAGCGGTTATTAAGGTTCAACAATTTATTTATGACTCGATTTACGACGAATTCGTCCCAAGTCTTCGCCATAAGACTAAGGACGATACAAAGTTCCAATCCACAGCGACTATATCACGAATCGACGAGGTCTCGTTTGATTTCTCAAAATTAACATAGGCATATTCACATCTGATGGTCTTAATAACCATGGTTACAGACCTCCGAATATCCCACAACTTGAGACTTCTTCGGTTGTTTGCTCCCTTCATTTAAGCCTTCTCCTTTCGAGATAGCTCGCGAATGGTCCTCTTTCGAAGACACCAAAATACATCGAGAGGACTGTTATACACAAAACTCAGATCGATAACACCATATCAAATTTCTAAACAAACAAAACCTCAAGTTAGAACTTAACTCTATATCGCTAGAGTTCAAATTCATACAACTAAGGTTCGCCACTCATCTAGAGTTCCAGAACGTTTAAAAGTAGGAGGATAAATTCCTAAGCCCCGGCTTCATTTCAGTAATCAATACCTAATCAATGCACAATAATCTTAAATCATTCAGGTACTCATAACTGAGCTGGCGCGGCACGACGAGTGCGAGTGGTCAAAATATGAGGTCAAAGCATGTCATCACATATTTCACATTAACCAGTCTACAGAAACGCAGACTGGCTCTGATACCAAACTGTAACGCCCCACTTTTATTTACCGAAATTCAGAATAAATTTTTCAAAATTTATTTCAAGATACTTGAGGCGCTACTCATTTTCCAAAAACAATTCCAACAATATCACATATGCAATTTCCAACGAGCTCAAAATTCATAAATAATCAACACCCAAACCGGGTTCGATAATCATAAATAGTCAACACCCAAACCGGGTTCACAAATGACATCAACTCCCAAAACTGGGTTCGTCAAATCCATAAATACTAGGGAGTACACTCCCTATCGATAATCCAGTACTCAACATAAGTCAAGAATGCATATATCATAATAAGCAATTTAAGCAGCGGAAAAAAAAAAAAAATCAATAACATGACCACCACTCGCTTCCCTCTGTTGTGCCCGCAACACTAACCTGCATCCAAGAAGAGCAGGTGGGGATGAGCACAATAGGAAATTGAGGTGCTCACCACTATGCAATAATTAATATTCAATTTCATAAAATAAGCAGGTATGGTCGCAGTATGAACACAAATCAATTAATACCCCATCTCCTTCCTAGAGTCAACTCTCATGTGCACACCTATACCAATAGACCACTGCTGATACACGTATCGAAATCCCCCGTGGGCCTTACATTCGATGCCCAGACAGTGGGAGTAAATCCACCCCGAATGTCCGGAAACATCCCTTCGGACTTATATCGAGGATCACCAGCCAAGGCTCACGCTCTGACTGCCATACATAAATGAAGGAGACACCCCATCGGTTACGTTCTATAGCTACGGGGATAACCGTTTGATGGCCAATATGGCTCACATCGAAGGCTACATGGTTCACATGCATACTTTGATCATACCACAACAATAACAATTAATTAATGCATAGAAAATTTCAAATAGAACCCACCTGGATAGCAAGAGGTATAGGCAAACACAAAGTTGAAGGAATTATAGCACGAGTTCAGCTCGAAGGACCTACAACAATTTATAAGGACCTATCACGGACTGCCCAGTACAGAACAACACATAAGGCACATATACTTACCCGAAATCATATCGACCAAGTGACTCGTGGATTCCTTGACCGAGTTAGGTACTGTGGAGTGACTACCAGACCAGGACATAACCCAAATACTTCATATAATACACATAAATCATGCCAACATCAATAAAATACAATCTTAACCTAAACCACCGATAACCGAACATTTCGACTCCAAAATAAACTAAATTCAGAATCAGGATTTAGGCTCAGCCAATCAACCTGAAACTTTACCACATTATAAAACATGCAAAAACATATAAGCTCACTAAGTTTCAGCTCTAAATTCATCCGGGAACATTTTTAAATGGTTTAAGCAAAAATAGCACCAAAATCAGCATTTAATAGTTCACATATATACGCTTCGAATTTTAATCCGAACATTTTACACAAGCTAACACATCACAAAATAACATGTTCCTAAAAGTTTCAGCTCAAAACTCCAAGTGTACGATCTTTAATGAATTTTACAAGTTTCTGCTCAGTAACCGTTTTAGGCCTTTGAACTCGAAAAACTAAGAAGTAAATTCAGGGGCTTGGCACACACATTGCACATAATCAGAGGCATAACATATCAAAAATTCAGCTCAAATGGATAACGACTCGATTTATGGTGAATTTATTATGATTCAGCAGCATGTTCGGTTTAGAAAAATCATAACTCTCAAAATACAACTCGAAACGACTTCAAACCAAAACTAACAGACCAAGGACAACTCCAAGTAGCTATAACTCTAGGATTTCCATGAAACTAACCATATATGTTTAGTTCAAAAATTATTTAAAGTGTCGGCAATCACTTTGATATCCAATTTGTGAATATAAAATAAAATTCATACAATTACTCAACTAAGGCACGAATTTAAATTCCCGAAGCACGTTTAACACCCATTTCACATAATCGAGCACATAAAATAATATAGGATTAAACGAGACGGGTCGAGCCTTGTACCGTTCTCGGAATTTGATCGAAAAGGGAACGAAAGACGAAAGGTGACGGGCTCGGACCTCGGACGGCAACTAAGTCACGCGAACAGTAAAAACGCAGCCACGGATTGGCGGCGATGGAGCTCGTGGTCAGTGGCGTCAACGGCTCGACGGAAGTTGCTGGTAGCGACTCGCGACCGCAAGGTTTCGACAATGGGGCAGGCTCGCCGACGATGGCGAAGGAACAGCCGTCGGGATCAATTGCTGCACGGAGGGAAGTTCGCCGGGGTCGAGGTCGCCAGAAAGATGGCTGGACGCGGAGGTGACAAACTCGCAGAGGTTCTCGTCGCCGGTGCTGGGCCTGCTCGCAAACGGAATGCCACCGGAGGAAGCCGGGAGGGCGCTGCATCGTGAGGAGAGCGTCGGGTTGTCAGGCTTGTCCCTGTTCGTGGCGGGAACTCGCGCAGGGGTCGCCAGTGGGTCTTATGGCGGCAGAGATGGCGGAGGGTGGTGGTGCTGCGATGGAGAAAATTGCAGAGGGGAGATGATGATGTAATGACAAGATTGTGTTGAAGGAGGGAAGGTGATGATGGCCGATCAAAATCACGAGAGAGAGGGTGAAGACGATGATAGGGTTGGGATCAGATTTTCTTTTCTCTGTTGAAGCCACAATCGAGAGAACATGAAGGGGAGAAAAAAAAAGCTGCGAGGTTTTCTGTTTGGGAGAACGAAAATGAACTATGGTTAAAGTCTTGTGGCCCAAGATATACTTAACACACACCCGCGGGTCGGGCGAACCGGGTTCGCGGGTCGGGGCTGATTCGGGCTGGTTTGATGGGCTCGCGGGTTCAATGAAATGATTCGGCCCAGCTCTCGGTCTCAGCTTTTCGTTTTCCTCGGGCCCGATAGATTAAATCGGATCGGCTCGAAAATCAAATCGCACAATAAATACATAACCAGACATAATATATTTTTATAATACACACAAATTAAATTTTGAATTAATAATAATAATAATATTAGTAAAAATACAAATACACATTTTAATCAGTTAATAACACTTAGAAAAATATGCAATTAATTAATATTAAAACAATTAATCAATTTGCCAAATAAATCACACTCGACAATTAATAATTTATAGCATTCAATAAATAATATAATAACACATAAATATAAATAATAATAATAATAATAATAATAATAATAATAATAATAATAATAATAATAATAATCCTAAAAAATTCCATAGTCAAATGGGTTTACAATCGGTTCACGCGATTAAATCGAAATCGCCGAACGACGAATTTTTTTCAATAAAACAATCGAGTATTCTAACCTTTCATTTAAGTCGAAAACGCGACCAATAAAATAAATATAACCGTATAAATAATATTCGATAAATAGAATATTCCGAGAAATTCTATAAATCGAACGGGGCGTTACAACGACTACTGGCGTTTCTGCATTGAGGACGAGCGAGAGGCTCTGACGTGGACCCAGCTTAAGACACTTTTGGACCACAAGTTCTATCCTTGCCATTTCCGTCAGAGGATGGCTCGAGAGTTCTATGTCCTACGTCAGGGGGAGCGATCTGTGGAGGAGTACGAGCGGGAGTTCGCTCGTAAGAGTGTGTTTACGCTACATCTTGTGGATACTGAGGAGAAGAAGGCAGTCCAGTTCCGTGATGGACTGAAGAACGACATCAGAATTTTGGTCGCCACCCATGGCTACCTCGATTACGCTGACACTGTTGAGAGGGCTCAGCAGATCGAGAAATGCATTCAGCTTAATGCATCTACCGAGCTTACTAAGCCACCAGTTAGACAGCCAGCTATCATTCAGCTTGCACATCCAGCACCACCCCAGGCAGCACAGAACAGAAACAAGAGAAAGTGGGACGACCGCAAGAACAAGAAGAACCGCGACCAGAGGGGCCGAGCTCAGGCCCGACCAGCCCGACAAGATCTACCGGCTTGTGCCACCTGCGGCTGTCAGCACGTGGGGAGTGCCTAGCCGGGCAGAACATATGCTACCATTACTGCCGCGCAGGACACCTGATCATGAACTGCCCAGACCGCCACAGCCTCAGCAGGTTTAGAGACAACCAGCCCAGAGACAGCCAGCTCCGAGACAGCCAGCCCAGAGACCCCCAGGCCAGCAGCAGCAGAGTGAAGCGCCCCCTCACATTTACGCACTTGACCAGGATCAAGCTGCAGAGCAGCCAGGTACCTTGTCTGGCATGCTATCTTTATTCAATACTCCAGTCTTCGCTTTATTCAATACCGGGGCGACGCATTCATTCGTCTCGACCAAGTGTTTATCAGCCTTAGGGGCCCAGGGAGTGAGTACTGTCAACCCTCTCGAGATCAGCCTTACATCAGGAAAGAAGATAGTTACGAGTTCCTTGGCCAAGAACCTTAGTATCGATATCGGAGGCAGAACTCTAGTCGTAGACGCGTTTGTGATCGATATGAATGACTTCGACTTGATTCGTGGCATGGATTGGTTGACGAGATACCGCAGACATCCGATGTCACGACTGGGAGGTGACGCTGCACTTATTCGAGAGAGACTGCATCACGTTCTTCGGGACGAAGTCCCTAACACTACCACATGTTATTTCCATGGCGAAAGCGACGAAGTACTTGCATCGAGAGGATTGTCAAGGATTTCCCTTCAACATCGTTGGGGAAACTTCGAAGAAGCTGACACCAGGAGCTATACCCATAATTCGTGAGTTTGTGGGCGTTTTTCCCGATCATCTTCCGGGAGGACCACCTAACCACCAGGTGGATTTCACAATCGACTTAGTTCCTGGAGCGGGACCAGTGTCGAAAGCGCCGTATCGCATGGCACCGAAGGAGCTTCAAGAGTTGAAGGCTCAGATTCAGGAGTTGTTGAGTCTCGGTTTCATCCAACCGAGCGTTTCACCTTGGGGAGCGCCTGTCCTCTTTGTCAAGAAGAAGGATGGGTCTATGCGTATGTGCATCGACTACCGGGAGTTGAACCGGTTGACGGTGAAGAACAAGTATCCGCTTCCCAGGATAGAGGATTTATTCGATCAGCTGAGGGGAGCCAACGTGTTTTCTAAGATAGATCTCCGCTCTGGTTACCATCAGCTGAAGATCAAGGAGTCCGATGTGGCTTGAGCAATGCGCCAGCGGTATCTCATGTACCGTGTCTTCCATCCATTCCTGAACCAGTTTGTCATCGTCTTCATTGATGAAATTTTGGTCTATTCACGTAGCCCTGAGCAGCATCAGGAGCACTTGAGGATCATTTTGGAGACTCTTCGGCGTGAGAAGTTGTACGCCAAGTTCTCAAAGTGCAAATTATGGCTCGATCGAGTGGCTTTTCTAGGCCACATCGTCACATCCAGAGGGATTGAGGTGGACCCAAGCAAGATTGAAGCAGTTCGAAACTGGTCGACACTGAGAAATGCCATCGAGGTTTGGAGTTTTCTCGGTTTGGCATGCTATTATAGACGATTCATTGAGGGGTTTTCGAAGATTGCCCTACCCTTGTCCCGTTTGACGAAGAAGTCGGTGAAGTTCGAGTGGGATAGTCGTTGTGAGTCAAGCTTTCAGGAGCTCAAAGCGAGGCTTATGACGGCACCCGTGTTGACTATTCCAGACCTCACACAAGGTTTCACTATCTATAGTGATGCCTCGAAGCAGGGTCTAGGTTGTGTTTTCATGCAAGACGGCAAGGTTGTGGCTTATGCTTCCCGTCAGCTAAAGCCGCACGAGGTGAACTACCCGACTCACTATTTTGAGTTGGCAGTAGTGGTTCACGCTCTGAAGATTTGGAGGCATTATTTGTACGGAGGCCATTACGAGATTTACACAGGCCACAAGAGCTTACAGTATATCTTCACTCAGAAGGAGCTCAACATGCGCCAAAGGCGATGGTTAGAGCTGGTGAAAGATTATGACTGGTTAGAGCTTGTGTGTGTTTGTGCTATTATGTGTGATTGTTCTCATATCCTAATCTTCGAGGAAACTCCCAATTTTGGGTCTATCGCACTTAGGGTTCTCGAAATTTGGCGGATATAGATGATGAACTTGCTGATCGATTCAAGGAGTTCTCTCTTTCAGCTTCGGAAGCTACGGTTTTTTACATTGCTCAAGAAGATATACAGCTCAACAATGATGAATGTCAGCGCAGTCTTTTTGGCAAGATCATTGGTGACCGGCCTGCTAGTTGGATTGGTATAAAAAGAACCACGACTCAAATTTGGAAGCTCCAACATCCAATGGAAGTCAAGGAACTCAGTCTAATTACTTCAAGTTCATCGTTCAGAATAGAGATAATATGAAGAAAGTGGCCAGCAGCACCAACTGGAGTTTCAAAAATCAGTATCTTATTCTGAAGGAATGGTCTACCAACATTAACAATATGCATCTTAGTTTTCAAGAGCTCAATTTATGGGTCCAGGTACAAAATATTCCCCTCAACTGGCTCAGCACTGATGTGGGACGCAAGATTGGTAAAGTCTTCAGGAATCTCAAGAATGTGGTTATTGCTACCACAGGTAACCATAGTGGGAAAACACCCTGAATGTAGATGAACCCTTGCCCAGAATTGCTAAAATAAGATTAGGTGACCAGATTGTAGATGCGTGCTTCAAGTATGAAAAACTCATATACCTATGTCATTACTGTGGTAAGATAGGTCATTTGAACAGAGGCTACAATACTAAAATGGATGACCTTAGTAATAATGCACTCAATGTAATAGCCCAGTTCTGTATTAATAAAAATGACAGTTTTTAGTTCCCAGTTGAACTAATTCTTTTTATTAATACTGCTCGTCTTGAGTTCCGAGCCCAGTTATCTGCTATTCAATCTCAGTTATTAATTCTGGCCCATTTATTTTAAATAGATTTTATCCAGTCGGAGTTAATTAATTCAGTTGTCGAATAATCGAAATCGAGTATGTTTCGATAAATCGTCTAAGTTGAGCTGTGTCCGGAACCGAGTCGTTCGGTCACGAGTACCGCGCCTAGCCAATTCTCGAGCCCTAGTAGTCTCGAGTCTTGTTCGAGCCCTAGCCATGCTCATAATCTTACTTAGAATATTTTCTAAGTATGAGATCATTTTTATCCAGCCCGAGTCATCGTTTTCCTCGGCCTAGTATACCGCACCTAGCTCGTGCGTGTCCCGGGATCACTCGCGCCTAGGGTTCGCGAGTTCGACCCATAATCTGTGCCAAGTCCGCACCATGTCATGACTGAGTGATAAGGGGAATTTTTCCTAAGCGTTTTGGACAATTAAGGTCAGCCCTAGAAGGTGGAAGACCTCGGTCCAAGCTTTACCGAGCCCGAGCAAGGGTCGCGCCCAAGTGCTGCGCGAGCCCACTCCATGTCGCGCCCAGGTCATGGCAAGTCCAAGGATTTTCCTAAGTATTGTTCCTCCTTTGGTTCAGCCATTATTCAGCCCTAGATGTGCTATGGTCTCGGCCCAAATTTATTCTCGCGCGCTGCCCAGGACAGTAGTTCCCGCGCCCAGCTCGCGCCCAGGGCCAGCAGCACCCAGGCCCAGCGCTGGCTGCGCCCGAGTCAAATTCTTGGCCCAAATGCTTGATTATTCCAAGCCCAATCCTATGGCCCAAGATGCTGCGAATATTCAGGGGATTATGGGGGTTTAATTAAGCTTAATTAGCCATAATGAAGTTTAAACCTTAAGCATGGCATGTGAGTCCAAATGTGGACATGTGCATGGAATATAATATTGGTATGTGTCATGCTTTGTCCCCCACCATGCCCCAGCCCGACCAAGGCCTGTCCAAGGCATATTCTAATGCTGGATACTCTGCCATATTCCCTCCAAGACCGTGCCAACAAGTCCCAAAGTCAGCCAAGACCACCCACCAAGGCCACACGCGCGTGAAAAGAGGGAGATGTCCCTAGCCTTGTCTCCACTTCTTCTTTGGTTGCTCCGCCCATAGGACATTAAAAGGATGTCCTCAACTATTATCCAAACTCTTAGACATTTCATTATCATCAACGCTTAAGATTTTTGAGGGAAAAACCGAGAGCAAGCCAACCTAGTGCCGCGCGCGCGGGTGAGCCCGGGTGGAGGAGTTTGGAAGGTTCAGCTGCATCCTAGCCATACCTCTCAAGGCTTAGCATTTTCCAAAGGTTATTTGGATTTTTCTAAGTGTCCAGAGTGTATCCTTTCAGCCATTTCAGCCCCATAGCCGAGGCTAAGTCCCTAGTGCCGCGAGATCCCCGAGCAAAGTTGTAATAGCCCAGTTCTGTATTAATAAAAATGACAGTTTTTAGTTCCCAGTTGAACTATTTCTTTTTATTAATACTGCTCGTCTTGAGTTCCGAGCCAGTTATCAGCTATTCAATCTCAGTTATTAATTCCAGTCCATTTATTTTATTAATGGATTTTATTCAGTCGGAATTAGTTATTCCAGTTGACGAATAATCGAAACCGAGTTTGTTTCGATAAATCGTCCAAGTTTAGCCGTGTCCGGAACCGAGTTGTTCAATCGCGAGTATCGCGCCTAGTTCGCGCCTAGCCAATTCTCGAGCCCTAGTTGTCTCGAGTCTTGTTCGAGCCCTAGCCATGCTCATAGCCTTACTTAGAATATTTTCTAAGTATGAGATCCTTTTTATCGAGCCATGAGTTCATCTCTAGCCAAGGGTTATCCTCGACTAAACATTTTCCAAGCTCGGGCCATGAGTCGTGCCCTAGTGCCGCACCCTAGCCTCGCGCGAGTCAAGCATGGTGCCCAAGTCATGGCCAAACACTTATGGTATTTTTCTAAGTGTT
>BKCP01009959.1:1519585-1649968 GCA_008636005.1 Striga asiatica
GACCCAATGCTGCGTGTATTAAGGACTTAATGAGGGTCATTTAGGGTTAAGATGTCCCTAAGAAAGTGTTAAGGAAGACAAAGCATGATTAAGCCAAAGTGGAGCATGTGGACACATTATTTTAATGCATGTGTATTTGGAATTGTCCCCCATTACCTCTCACATGGACCAAGGCATATTTTAATCTTGGATGCCCTGCATGATGCTCCAAAAATTTCGTGCTAAGTCAGGTGGTGAAGTTCAAGGAGATGCCCATTCAAGTCTCCAACCCCATGCGCATGTGATGTTGTGCTTGTCCCCTTGGGCACCTTGTGTTCTCCGCCCCTCTCCTCACAAAAGGGACACTCCACAGCACTCTTATGACTCTTGAACACATTTTACACATACCATATTTGTGGGAAAGCAAGAGAAAACCGAGAGCACCTCCTTTGTCCATAGTCGTGCGCGTGTGCCCCGGGGAAGAGGAGAACTTGTGTTCCTCTTGTTTCCAGCCATACCTCTCGAGGCTTAGCATTTTCCAAAGGTCTTTTGGATTTTTCTAAGTGTCCAGAGTGTATCTCCTTCAGCCATTTAAGCCTCGACCGAGCCCAAGGACACCTACACCGCGAGTGTGCCTAGAAGGCCACCTTCGTCCATTCGCGAGTTCGAGCAAGGTTAGCTCGTGACTTTTATTTTTCCTAGCTTACTCATGATAAAATAGGAACTATCATGTGTAAAAATGATGCCATTCATGTTCATATGAGGGAGTTCCGAATTTTTGAACATTTAAGCCTTAAATTCGTAAGTTGTTGCACATGCATGATATGGCCGAGATTAGTATCTTAAAAATCCTCAAAAATCATGAGTATGACATGGTTGAAACAGTTTTATGTTTTGAATTCATTTGTTCGGTCAAGGTTCTATGTGAAATCGAGCCATTTTCACCCCCGAACCTAAGTATATGTGCAAGTATGTTTTAGCCAATGTTCTCGCCTCATTAGCCATGATTTTTGATGTAGTTTATTCGGCCCTAAGTCATTTTACATGTTGAGCATGCTCATTTTTATGCCCTAGGGTGGCCTCGGGCCTAATCGGCCCTATAAGCCCATCTCCAAATCCAACCGAGGTCCCTCAGGGACTTTTGGCATTTTTGAGTATATTATGTCATATTATGTTGGTATGGTTCATTAGTCCCTAGAAAAGTTGAAGGAAGTTTGGAAAAGACCGGCTAGGGTCACTAGCCGCGCCAGTCGCGCGTGCTGTGCCCGTGCCGCGTCCCAGGGGCCAGGCCGTGTCCCTGTCCGTGCCCGCGCCTAGTGCTCGCGAGGCACTGCAGTCCCAGTGCACGAGACAGCACCCAGCAGTGCCTGTCCGTGCCAACCAGCGAGGTCCCAGCGCCAGTCGCGCCAGGGCACCTCGGGCAGCGCATGGCAGCGTTGTCCCAGGGTCAGTGCACGCGTGACCTCGAGCCAGTTGCTCGTGCCACGCAGAGTCGACCTCGGGTCGTGCCAGCAGCGCACCCGAGTGTCCAGGGCCGTGCCTTAGTGACCCTGAGTAAGGTCCAGAGGCCTCGGGACGTGCCCAGCAGCGCGCCCGAGCAGTCAGTGGCCCGGGACGTGCCCAGCAGCACGCCCGCGTGCCCAGGGTTGCCCGGCAGCACCCTGACAGCCCTAGCTCTCGCGCCAGTCGCACTAGGGTCGTGCCAGCCGCACGCCCAGTGCCCAGTCAGCCCGGGTACGCGTCAGTTCCCGCGTCCCTAGTGCTCGGTCGTGCCCAGCAGCGCGCCAGCACACCCAGTGACTCTCGGTCGTGCCCAGTCGCACCTAGTGGCACCAGTAGTGCCAGGGCCCGTGCCAGCCGCACAGCCCGCGCCAGCAGCGCCTAGTACCGAGGCCCGGTCGCACCCAGCTAGTGCCCAGCGCCGTGCCATGGCCCCAGCAGGCCCGGCACGGGACCGAGCCCGGCCAGTTCGAGCAGCCCGTGACCAACCGGTCCAGTGTGACCCAGTGGTCCAACCCGGTCCGGTCCAACCCGACCCGGTTTAGCCAGTTAGCGAACCGGCCAGTTTAGCCGGCGGTTCGAGTCCGTCTTGGTTCGTGATTTTCGGTCCGAGTCTTATTCCGAAATTTAAGTATTTTTCCGAGCCAAACCAGATCAGTTAAGCATATCAGTATTATTTCCGGACTTAGAATTATTTCTGTGAACCCTTAGAGCGTTCCTTTATGTCCGGACGAGTAATCTGATAGAGTAGAGCATCCTAGCATATTTTTGAGCATATGACGAGCATAGTACTTAGTATATTTGTTTGCTTATATTTTTATGTAGCTTGAGGAGTCAGCTACCAGCACAGCCGCACTTACTCATTTTCAAAACCGATCAGGTGGGGACCCAGTCTGGCTTATACATTGAGTTTAATAGTCGATATCACGTTTAGGTATGTATATGAGTTTTATCCACTTTGGGTTAAGGCCAAGTTTGCCTTCCCTAAGTTCTGATGGTGGCCCAGTTCGCCCTAGTTATACCATCAGAGTGTGCACACGGTTACCGGCCAGAGTGTTCCGGGAGTTACCGGCCAGAGAGTTCCGGGAGTTACAGTTTACTTATATATACCAGTCTGTGATATCATTATTAATATTGCTGTTTACTTTAGAATGGGTTTTTATGGAGTACAAGTGGACCGTGCTCACCCCCACTTTATATTTCAGATGGCAGGGTCGGCGGGCAGGCGTGAGTCAAGCTGTGGTGGTGGTGGTCGTGAGTTCCGCACGAAAGCTGTTCCCGGGACATTTGTTTAAACTGTTTGTAAACTAAATAATTCCACGCATTTCAGACTTCCGCTATGCTTGTGTTTATTTTCGAACAAGCATGATGCTATTTTCAGACTTAAATAATTTTACCCGGTTCACCAGTACGAACGGGTCCAGACTAATATGCATGATTCGTAAAAATATAAACCTGAATTCATTAAGTCTAAACCAGTTGTTAGACCTAGGTTAAAGAAACGGGTTTTTAAGCAGAAAAGTCCTTAGCAGCATCCCGAGATAGTTTGCAAATGATTTCGAAAAATTTATAAGCGTTTTCGAAAGAGTTAAAATTTGCGAAAAATTGGGCCTAGTTAGCGGGGTGTTGCACACCCCACCTGTTATTCTATTTTCAAACTTCCTCCCTCTATCTAAGATGAGGCGCGATCCAAAAAAATAGGAGTTGACATCGACATCGAGTCAGACAAGACCACTCCCTAAAGTGAGAACTCATAATAATCAATATCGTTGTTCTTAATACGATTAATTATTTTCGTGCAACATGGTGTTTCATTTGTACTTAAAAATTTCCTTTGCCATTTTTACATTATAAATTTTCTTTGAAAAAAATATATGATTTGAAATTGAATTTTTAGATTTAATTTCAGCAGGCAAAGTTTGATTTCCAGTTCCATTTTAATTTATTTATATTCCTCAGTATTATTATATATTAGAATTATCAGACTCTTGAGTGTCAGGTTTTTTTAAATTTTAGATTTTTTAGACATTTTACGATTGATTTAACTGAAATTCCTAGAAATATCATAACCGGAGGTGAGATTTTTGGTACAAGGTCATAAAATGTTCAATCAAATCGAAGTGCTAAATAACTGGAATATGTCACGACTTTTTAATACTTTTTAAAATGGATTTGTTAACACTTTTAAGCTTTCAAATGAATATACCATGATTCTTGAAATCTCAAGAAGTTTTAATAATCGAGAATAAATACACCCCTTGTAAAATGTCACTCAAACTCTCAAATGAATACACTATCCCTAGATAATATATCATGTGTATAAATACTTTAAATTTATTTTAAACTAATGATGTTTATTAGATTTAATAAATATTTGATATTATATTCAAAATTGTTTAAAGTATTCCCAATATTCCAGATCACGAAGAAAATCACATTTACATATCATAAGATTTTCAAATTTCTACAGGTACATGAGATTTTTGGTATTTTGAGGTGGCAATGTAATTTGCATTACAAGATTCAAGCCCCAACTCCACTATATAAGGAGGAATATGGGGAGCAAATAATATGAAATATAACATATATACAAAGACAAGTTGAGCGAGAAGAAAACAAAAAATAAAATACAATAATTAAGGCATTAGCAATGGTTTTCACTTCAAACATCCATTTTTTTTGTTTTGATTATATCATGTGTTTTCTTATCAATGATCGGAGTTTCACTTGTAAGTGAAAACCTTGCAATTGTGTTGTTTTTAATGAAATTATTCTTACACATTTTTTAAATTCATTAATATATATGTGTAAACCACACACAAGCGTAGAAATATTTATGATTTGACATATATGTCACTACACATATTAATATAGAAATATGATTTCAGAAGGACTTCTTTTCATTATGTAGTTTATCTTTTACCCATATCAAACCATGTATGTACCTAACTTTTTAGTAAACCATATTAACTATTCAATTTTCTTTATATATTTGCGATGTGTAAACAGGCTGGTGACAAAACATTGAGCCCAATTTCCCTTGCCCTACTTGCTACAACAGCAAGCGAGATTGTCACTTGTCCAGTCCCTAAGGAACGTGAGTTCATTTCTACAAATTTTATTTATTTTAATTTCATGTCAAAGATTAAATATATTGTAGAAAACTAATATACCAATCATTTATTTCTCTAAGTTTAAAGTTCATCTGTTAGTATATATAATATCATTTTTATGTCAAATAATAAATAGTCATTATTAATTTCTTTTGTTGATTTGATATCCAAGCATGTGAATGGGTGGTCTGTGAAAACCTCCAATCTGGGTCTTAAAACATTGCACTATGAACAAAATTTTCTTTCTTTCCTTATTATATAGGTTGTAGGAGTGAATGTGAGCGTCGATGCTCTGCAACATCACATAAAAAGCCATGTTTGTTCTACTGCAATAAATGTTGCGAGGTATGCTTGTGCGTACCCCCCGGAACATATGGAAATAAAGAGTGTTGCCTTTGCAACTTAAACTGGAAGACCAAGGAAGGAGGACCAAAATTCCCTTGAGAGATTATGGAGTATAATAAATTTATAATTTCCTGCTTCTCATGATCCGAAATTTTATAAGTCAGAAGTTTTGTTTGGATTTCATTAATTAGAAAACAATAAAAAGTGGCAAAAATAAAATATATAGTTATATATATCGTTTTGCTCGGTAACTATTGTTAGTTACTACTTATTGTCTTATTCTAATTATTTTATTGGTTGCTTCATTTTGAAGTTTGAACTATAATAGCATATATAATCAATGATCACGTATAATGTGAGAATTAATGAATAATTGTGAGAGAGACAATTGCGAAAGGAAAAAGTTACATAAAAGTTATACATACCGATAAAAACTTTTCATGAAATGCATAATGGATATGCTTTGTTTTACTATAAGGGTAAATAATAATTTGCATCATCTATTATGCGTGATTTTTGGATTTGCAAGCTACACAATTTTTTAGAGTAAGTCGTAACCTTGCACTACATATAAAGGCAAAATTGCATCTTAATACACCACCTTTCATTTTTTGCAATTTAATCACCACCTTTACAATTTTGCAAATTATTACACCATCTTTACCATTTGCAAATCGATATATGAATGACGGTTCCGTGAACGAAAATTGACAAGGCATTGTGCCACGTCAATGCCATGTCAGATTTTCGTTAGATTTTATTAACAGAACTATCATTCATGTATCGAATTGCAAAAATAGTAAAGGTGGTGTATTAATTTGCAAAATTGTAAATTTGGTGATTAAATTGCCAAAACATGAAAGGTGGTGCATTAATATGCAATTTTGTCCACACATAAAACTATTACAACCTCTCGTTGTCAGAGTCTCCAAAATTATCAGGAAAATATGCTCGCGTGATAAAAACATGCCATATGAAGGGAAAAATTGGCATTTAATGCCCATGTGAAGGAATTTTATGCTTTGGGCTCCAAATCTAGAAATCCCACTTGATAATTTTTATAAAGCGAGAAGTTATATTTAAAATATTGAAGAGAAAAATGAAAAATTAATTCACTAAAAAAATTAAATTAATCATGCTTCTTTAATCTTGGGTGAGACCAAGTAATGTGGAGTTGGGTGAGTATTTGAATAGCAAAATTTTCAGAAACATAGACGCGTCAAATTCATTGACTCACCAAGTTAGAAGACTTATATCTCAAACGTACTATAATTAAGAGACTTATTGAGAGCATAGGATCAGAAATTGAACCTGGATCTCTTATTTACAAGGCACTTAATGACTTAGTCCCCAAGACAAGCGGTTTCCTTAATAACCAAGATTCTCCAAATAATTGTGTAGATATACTCAAGCTTACTTGGATATCTTTTAGGAATAGTTCCTAAATCTTTATAGGGATTTAGCAGATACAATATATCTTTAAATCGCATAAATTGGGCTTAAGCGCCATTAGACCAGCCTAACCCGAGCCAACCTCTCAAGCCGATCTAGTCAGCTATTATTGGTGCCACATCATCTGTTCCCCCCTCCCCTCCCACACACACACACACACACACTCTAGACGACCTAATTAGCGTAAGACACGTCCGAAAGTAGAACAATGGTTCTTTAGCCAAGTCTATGGCTTAGAAGTCTTGAGCTTATCTAGGCCCTACAATCTACTACCTTGGAGTTCTGCTACATCTTGCGTGTAATTATGGCTCTCTAGCCAACTTTGCACTTCCTTTGCTCTTTGGGACTCCAAGATACCTGCACGGGAATCTGTCATTTCAAAATTTTGGCAGTCGATCCAACTGCTCTGGTTGTTGCCACTTCAAAACTTTCTCGGGCTTTCCCGCTTAAAATTTTTTGGCACTTGAGCTAACTGTTCGGGCAAAAACTAGATCAAAACCACAACCTCCCCATTTTCAACCTGCGAGCCATCAGGTCCCTTGGGGTATCCGAGATCCTTAGGTCTCCCAACCTCCAAGCTTCGTTGAACTGGGCCAACCTGGCCACTAAACTACTTTCCTGGGATCCCTGCCTCATATCAAAAACTTAATTTCTTTAGCACTCGTAGTGGCCGTTTTAGTCTACTTCCACTTGAGAAATGATACTCCATAGGCCTAAGTCCCTCGGGCTACTTGTGTTGGGTTCTATTAGGAACGTCGACAATGTGAACATTCAAATCTATTGAATAATAAATCCTAACGCAGTGGAATCTATAGTTAGGATTAGGACTTACAGTTTAAAATTCTTGCCGACTCTGAAACGTTTCTGATTTCCGTTAATGGAGATCGTCTAAACACAAGAGTCCGATGGGCTGCCAGACTTGGCCTTTCACGATTCTAATCGAGTTGCGGGTGCTCCGGTTGCTCGTCGGGCTCGTCGGATCGTCTCGGACCTTCAGTATGTGAAATGGACTCCTCGGTCTGCTCGAAAGCCATCTTAGGTACGAACCGGGCTAACTGGGTCAAGTCGAACCGGGTCGGATCGGCCTGGACCGGATCAGGTGGGTCTGGGCCGGACTGGGCTGGTTCAGGCCAGGTCTGGTCGGTCTGGGCCAGGTCTGGTCGGTCTGGGCTAGACTGGCTCAATGGCGCTGGGTCTCGGGCTACACGGTGCTGGGATGGCGGGGGTGCAGGCGCGCAGGGCGATACTCCTACGCCTGGGCGAACTGGGCACACGCGCACGTGCGCGGCACTTCTCCTAAGCACACGTGGACTAGAACTATCGGGCTACGTCTGGCACACGCGGGTCGTGCGGACAGACTCTTGGACGCTGTCGGGCGCACACGAAGAACACGGGGTGCTGCGCGGTGAGGCGCGAAGAACACGGGGTCACGCGCGGGCAGTGCCGGGTTGTGCGCAGGCGCTGCGTCTGTCTGCGTGGTCGTGGGCAGCTGGGCGCAGGCGGCACGTGTGGGCACGTGATAGCCCAGTTCTGTATTAATAAAAATGACAGTTTTTAGTTCCAAGTTGAACTATTTCTTTTTATTAATACTGCTCGTCTTGAGTTCCGAGCCAGTTATCAGCTATTCAATCTCAATTATTAATTCCGGTCTATTTATTTTAGCAATGGATTTTATTCAGTCGAAATTAATTATTCCAGTTGACGAATAATCGAGACCGAGTATGTTTCGATAAATCGTCTAAGTCTAGCCGTGTCCGGACCGAGTCGTTCGATCACAAGTATCGCGCCAATTCTCGAGCCCTAGTAGTCCCGAGTCTTGTTAGAGCCCTAGTCATGCTCCTAGCCTTACTTAGAATATTTTTTATGTATGAGACCATTTTATCGAGCCTTCGATATCATTCCCTCAGCCTAAGTAACCCCGCACCGAGCTCGTGCAAGGGTTCGAGTCCTCGAGCCCAAGTGTCGCGTGCTTGCCAAGCCGCGAGTAACCAAGTCATGGCCGAGTGGTTTGAGAATTTCTCTAAGTATCTAGACATCCATTTTTAGTAATTGACTAAGTCCTAGTCTCGGTCCAAGTCCATGTGCACCGAGCCCTAGTAAACCGCGCCTTAGCCTCTTGCGCGTGTCCGTGTTTAAGCCCAAGTCATGGCGTAATTTTCATGGGATTTTTCTAAGTATAGAAACTCATGAGTCAGCCTGTAATCAAGTATTATTCTTGGCCCAAGTGTGCGGCCACATCCAGCCCGCGCCAAGCCCATGTCCGCGCCCAAGGCCTTAGCGCCTAGCCCACTTGCGAGTACTCCCTTGGCCCATAGCATGAGATTTTTGAGCCAAATCCTATGGCCCTATACCATGCGAATAATCAGGGGATTAAGGGGGATTAATTCAGCTTAAGAGTGCTCTAATATGGCTTAAGGGAAGTCAAAGTCACTAACATTATTTTAATGTTGAGTGGAGTTGGACATGCACATATTATATTATGTTGTGGAAGGTTTGTCCCCTCATGTGCTGCAGCCCGACCAGGATCCTGTCCCCTCCTCCATGTGGCTGCCTCGGTCACTCCAAGATTCCCAGGATTCCCCTCCAAGACCGTGCCCAACCAGTCCCAAGGTCAACTCCACCATGCCTTGCGCGTGAAAAGAGGGATTGAGCATCTTGTGTCCCCCCTTAGCCCTCTTGTTCTGTCTTGAGCCCCTCATTTCAGTCCTTAGCCTCGAGTTCAGCCCCAAGACCCCGAAAGGCCGCGAGTAGACTCGAGTTGAGGTCTTTGGCACCATTTCAAATTTTGAGCAAGGTAACCTCGTGCCAACCATTTTTCCCAGCTTATTCATGATAAAATAGGAATTATCATGTTGAAAAATAATGCCATGCATGTGCTTAAAGTGATGTTATGATTTTTCGAACTTATAAGCCCTAATTTCGGAAATTCTTGTGCATGCATGCCTAGGCCGACTTTCATAGCTTATTATCTCTCAAAAATCATGAGAATGACATTGGTAAAAGATTGGCATGTTTTGAGTTCGTATGTTCGATCAAGTTGCTAAGTTAAATCGAGCCATTTTCACCTCCGAACTTAAATTTATGTGCATGCATGTTAGCCTCACTAGCAATGATTTTTGATGTAGATTACTCGGCCCTAAGTGAATTTATATGTTTAGTGTTGCTGTCTTGAATTAGCAACTTAAAATTAAACACAGTTGATGTTCAGAAAATGAAGATAAAAGTTTAATTGGATTTTATTGATTATCTTCATTAGAGTACAGAAGTCGGTTTTAAGCTGAAAACCGAGATTGTCTTTAGTTCGTGTACAATGTGATTGATCAAGATCCTCGTACTATCATAAATTCTGCTATTTATAGTACGGTGGCTTTTGTCCTTTTCCTTGAAATGGATAGAGATGCATTTAATATTGAGCTGCTTTGTTTTGAGGCGGCGGGAAACATCAATGATTGCCTTTTTGTTTCGTTGGTCCAATCAGATGCTTCTAATGATTACTTTTTGTTTGGAATGCTCAATCTTTATGGTAGTCGGTTGACTTGAAGTCGGTTTACTTTTGAAGTCGGTTTACCCACGCTGATTTCAGATGCCGGTTTTGATCCTTTTGAAGGTTTTGTCGGAAGAGATCTTTCGGAACTCGGTATTTCTAATGAAGTCGGTAATTTGCTCTAATTTATTCCGACTTGCAATACTTTAATTCTGATTACTGAATTTGATATCAACAGTGGGGCCCCCGACATCAGTAAGTATTTGAAGCTTTCTAAATGGTTGCTGATGTCGTTCGTTGTTTCACCTTATTCCGACTTGTTCTGCATTATTTACCGACATGAGAACACTTTGCTTCGCCTGGCACTTCACGATATTTGATCTGACATGGCGGCTCTTAAAAGACGTGTCCGCATTAAATGGGCCCAACGGATACAATTTTATAACGACATGGCGTTTCGGGATACGGCCACGTAAGGCAATAATTACTGTAACGTTACGACTTTTGAAGACACGTCCGTTACACGCGCCGTTTCCGGATGCTTCTAACGGTCATAAATCAAAACCTATAAATTGAAGTCGGTTTTGGGGCGCAAAAAATTTCTGTACCTTTAGCTTCTTCGATTTTTCTTGTGTTCTTTCAGCAATCCCTTCTTTACATATTTTCTTCGCGCATTCACTTCTTTCTGTTATCTTTTCATCAATCCAGAGTTCTTCAAAAGTCTTGGTAAGAGTTTGCCCTTATCTTTCTTGTTTTCGTATTGTTTCGAATTTTTCTGTATTTTTTTATCGATTTCGAAGAGAAATGTCTGCGCAAACTGAGAATAGCAGTAGCCGGACGATTTCGGATATTCCGATCCTTACCGATGAGGATTTGGAACTGCCTCTGGAGTTTTATCGGTGGGATCCCCTTTTGGTAAAGAGTCTCAATTTCAATAGGGACATCGTCGATGAGGACAAGCGAGTCGAAGAGGACGCTATGTCACTTCCGGATTACTGGAGACGTCCTGCTCGTCGGTGGCCAGAGCCAATTGACGAGTATAGGGGTGAACCGAGTATTCTTACCGATGCTGATATCGTTATGCTTCGTGGAGAAGTGTATATCCCTTCGTCAGTTAAGTTGTTTGCTCCATATCCAGGCGAAAGGATCACGTGTCCACCTCCAGGTTGTGTCGGTGTATTTGCCGACTCACTGAGATCTGGACTTCGGTTCCCCCTCCCAGCTGTAATTACAGACTACTTAAGAAATTGGGGAATTAGTCTGTGTCAGGTAGCTCCGAATTCGTGGAAGAGAATCATTGGTCTCCTGGTTTTGTTAAAGGAAAAGGGTTGGGATATGCCAACTGTGGAGGAGTTAAGGAGCCTTTTTTCGTTCAGGAGATGCACTGATAGGCAAGTAGCTGATCCTTTGATTTGCTACGCTTGCGCGGGGAGGCCCCAAAGTGGCTTTAAGATCGGTGATTTGATCACAGAAATCCCAGATTCACTGCATGGGTTCCAAGAAGAATGGCTGTGGGTCGGCGGGGAGTGGCAGACTCCAAATTTTAATAAGCCTTTGATTGATGGAATGTCAATTCCAATTAACATTAATTCTGCAGTTTGTAAGTATTATTTTTTTCTTCCAATAGACCGAGTTTATTCTGACTTTGCCTTTTATTTGTGTACTAACAGGGCATCAACTTTACTGTTTGCAGCCAAAAGCAAAGGAATTGAGCTCAGCACGACTTTGAAAGAAAGGATTTCCGAACTGTTTAAGCTCAAGAAGACACAACGGGGCTTCAAGTTGATTCTAAAGGACTCAAGGTTGAAAGCTGCTGGATTGTGTCCAGAAATCTTAGACGGTTCCTTTCAACCAGGTAATTTCGAATTAAATTTTTCAATCTTACTCGAAGTCGGTATCTTTTGGATATTTTGATAACTCGGTTTTATAATTGCAGTGTATTATCCACTTCTCGGTGTCCTCGGTTTTAGGACTGTTCGCGACGCTAGAGCTTTCCGACAAAGGAGTCCGAATTTGGAACTGCGAACTAAAGTCGGGAAAAGCAAAGAGTTGCGTCTGACAGGAATGGGTCGCAAGAAGTTAGTGAAGGCCTACCTGGAGAACCCAATTATGAATCCACCGAAGGCCGACGTCGGAGATGGTGCGACGTCGGCTGCTGCTATTGTGGTTCCACGGCCTAATCCTTTGGCTATTGCAGCAGAAGGTCCGATGGCTGCTATCGCTGCTGCCACTGTTACTGCGCCTGAAGTTGGGCCGGTGATTGAAGTTACTCCAGTGAAAAATCCGCCAGTGATTGATTTGGCTTTTGATGAGCCTGAAGAGGGCCATGAAGTTACCGCTGAGCGTGCTGAAGTGCCTGTTACTCGGTCGAAAAAGAGACAAGCTGAAAGTATTCCAGTTGCCGAGGAGCGGAGAAAAAAGAAGCACGATGGCGGTGATCGCGAAAAAAAGAAGGAACCTATCGTTGATCGATCTTTCTTGCCGATGGATGAGGAGAGGTTTTTGAACTTCAGGCAGCCTCGGGAATCAGTCGAGAAGTGGTTCTCGACTTTTGAATCGGTTGAGATTCCTGAGATCTCGAGTACAGTCGAACTGCCTGCCCATGTTATAGATGCCGCTCGGGTCCCTATGATGGTATGGGATCCGAGGTCCGAGATCGGCGTGTCCTCATTGGCGAGCGCATACAAGTTCAAATACGCTAAAGCTTGCCTGGGTCGTGCGCTTGTTAGCTTGATAATGGCCGAGGACGATTTCCGACTCAATGCGGCCCAAGTCGAAGAAAAGAAACATTCGCTTGAGCTCAGAGATGGAGCCCTTGCATCTCTGAAGGAAGTTGCTGCAGCTAAGGAGAAAGAGCTGCAAGTTAAGATCGATGAGCAGACCGAACAGCTGACAATTGCTCAAGGAGAAATTGAAGCTTTAAGGGCTGATAAAGCTTCTCTGGATAATGATGTTTTGAAGCTGACAAGTCAGGTCATCACTTCCGAACAGCGTGTGAAGATGCTCGAAGAGCAACTGTCTCGGTGCGAATTCCTTCTCCGCAAAGAACAAGATGCCCATGAAGTAACTCGGAGAAGTCGGTCTGAGGTTGAGGAGCTGCTGAAGAAAGACCGAGATGCTCATCTAGCTAAACTCGGCAAACTCCAAGAGGAAAAGATCAAACTTGCCGAGGAAAAGTATAACGACGGTCTCCGAGCAGGGAGAATTCTTGAGGCAGAGGCCAACCGACTCAAGGAAAAGGCGGAGTCCGACTCCGAAGACGAGGACCGCGAATTTGAGATGAACACTTGTCTCAACCTACGCTGGATGGTTGAGCGTTTCGATGACGGTTTGTATGGGATCGAGGAAATTCGTCAATTCCTTCTGCACAAAATTCAGAGCCACAACTTCAATCCCTCCATCGCGTCAACCCACATTGAGGCCGACGAAGACGAGAAGAATTTCTGTGAGGGCCTTCTTGCTTCTATTAAGGCTGAAGCCGGTCTTGAAATTTCTGAGTCGGGTCAAAAAAGGGAGGCTCGTCTTCGCCGCGCTTTTGTTAACATGGTACTGGAGGGGGAGAAGGAGAAGAAGTCGGAACTGGCTAACGTCTATGTGAAAACCTTGTCCGAAGTCAGCTTACAGGAAGAGTTAGAGAAAATGACTCCTGAGCAGCTTCGGAAGTCGGTTGTGGCCTTTCTCGAGAGAAAAGTTGCGGAGCTGTCGCAGAGAGGTGATCAGTTTGAAGCGACCAAGTCATCTGAAGTCGGGGGAGAAGATGCAGTTTTAGACAAACATATCCCCGTGACCCTTTCTGAGCTCGAGCAGGCTGCTAAGGCTGAAGAGGACCGAGTCTTCGACATCATTAGCCGCATGATGTATGAACAGATTATTAAGAACGATGCGGAAGAAGCAGCCAAGAAGGAAGATGGTGCTGAAGAGGCGGCCAAAGAGAATGCTAAAGTAGTGGATGATGTCGAAGTGACTAAGGCGGCTGATGAAGATGAAGATAATGCCGTCACAGCCAAGATAGTTGATGAACCAGCGATATCTGCTTAGTTTGAAATTTGCTTTTGTAGTTTTTTTTTTTTTGTTTTTGAAATTGTGTTCTCGGCATGTCGAGACACAATCTTTTTATTGTAATGGATTTTATTATGAAGTATGAATGAAAATTTTATTTTAAGTTTTTCCATTCATATATCCAGCATGGCTTTTTACTTTAGCTGAATATTTCAAGTGTTAAGATGTCGGCCAAACTTTAAATTTTTAAGCGGACACCATCTTTTGAGATGGAAACTCGGATATTATCTTATTTCAAACCAATCTTCAGGGTTTGAATTTTAAGACAATCCGATATTAATTTTACTAAGTCCATAACCTTCCCAAGTCACTGTACTTTGGTATTCGAAGGTTATTAGTTTGGTCGAAAAGATATAACTTACCGAGTTAATAAGGCTCGGTTTAAATTTGAAATATCTTATAAGAATTTTAAGCATTAGTCTTGTCCAAGTTATAACCTTGGCTAAATGAAGACTAACAGTATACCGAGTTAATATCTCGGTTCTTTTGAAAAGATAATGCATTAGTCTTGTCCAAGTTATAACCTTGGCTAAATAAAGACTAATGATATGCCAAGTTAAAGTATCTCGGCTCTTTTTAAGAGACTCTTTAGCACACAAATTCATTATATACATCAAAATGTGTACAGAGTCATTGTTACATCAAGAACTTTTACTGGAAATATTTCTTCAGATAAACAGCATTCCAAGGATATGGCAAAGTTAGTCCATCTGGCTTTTCAAGTCGGTAAGCACCTTTTGGAAGTACTTGGTTAATCTTGAATGGTCCTTCCCACTTCGGTTTTAAAGGCCCCGGATCTGGTCCCATAATTCTCTTGAGTACCAAGTCACCGACTTGAAATGATCGTGGCTTCATCTTTGAGTTGATATATTTTTCACTTTTCTGTTTGTATGCGGCATTTTTAAGTTCTGCCATGAGACGAGTTTCATCCAGAAGATCCAGATTGGCTTTCAGATTTTCCGAGTTGGTTTCTTCTTGAAACGTCGTTATTCGATAAGTCGGAGACCCGAGTTCAACAGGGATCACCGCCTCTGACCCATAAGTTAGAGAAAATGGTGTTTCCCCCGTTGCGTTGCTTACTGTTGTTCTATAGGCCCACAATACGTGTGGTAATTCTTCAGGCCATGCTCCTTTTGCTGCATCAAGTCGAACCTTCAAGCCGTTTTTGATAATCTTATTGATGGCTTCGACTTGTCCATTTGATTGGGGATGATATGGCGAAGAAAAGAAGTGTTTAATCCGATATTCTTCACAAAGAGTTTCAAGTTGTTTTCCTTCGAACTGTCGACCGTTGTCGGTTATTATTGAACTCGGTATACCGAATCGGCATATGATCGATTTCCAAACAAAGTCCACTACTTTCTGTTCGGTTATCGTAGTTAATGGTTCAGCTTCAGCCCACTTGGTAAAATAATCGACTGCCACTATAGCAAATCGAACACCTCCTTTTGCAGTTGGCAGCGGACCGATTATATCGATTCCCCATCTAGCAAACGGCCACGGACTATAGATCGATTTTAAAGATTCTGGGCTCTGATTTATGTTTGGGGAAAATATTTGGCACTTCACACATTTTCGTACCCAATTCATTGCGTCTGCTTTCAAAGTCGGCCAATAATATCCTTGTCGAAGTATTTTGTATGCTAATGTTCGTGCTCCATGATGATTCCCACAAATTCCTTCATGGACTTCTTCAAGGACATATCGTGACTCTGACTCAGTTAAACATTTCAGCAAGGGAAGAGAGTATCCTCGTTTATAAAGAATTCCATTATCCAGTGTGAACCGAGCAGCTCGTATGCGAAGAGTTTGAGCCTCTTTTGGATTTTGAGGTAAAGCTCCTGTTTCCAAGTATGTTATAATCGGTGTCATCCAAGTCGGTGATTTCTGTAACTCGGTATGTAAGACTTCTGGCACGGAAATAGAAGGCATCTCTTGATGACCGACTTGGACATATTCGACATCTTCTAACCCGGTGCTTGATGCGAGTTTAGATAAAGCATCAGCTGGAACATTTTGTGAACGAGGAATATGTTCCAACTGAATATCAAATCGAGACATCTTCTGTTTAACGAGCGTTAAATATGGAAGTAGCCGAGGTTCTTTAACTTCAAAATCCCCACGGACTTGATTTACCAACAATTGTGAGTCGGAGAATACCTTTAGCTTCTTCACATTCATGGAATTTGCAAGATTTAATCCAGATAGGAAGGCTTCGTATTCGGCTTCGTTATTTGTAGCTGGAAAGAGGAACTTGACAGAATGACAAAACATCTTGTTCTGAGGGTCGATAAGAATGATTCCTCCTCCAGCTCGATGTTGAGTTAAAGAGCCGTCAACATACAATGTCCATGATTGATCTTTATTGATTGTCTCGATTGCAGGAGTAAATTCGGCAATAAAGTCGGATAAAGCTTGAGCTTTTATTGCCGTTCTCGGTTTGTAATGAATATCATATTGACCGAGTTCTACGGCCCATTTGATTAGTCTTCCCGACGTATCAGGTCGGTGTAAAATCGACTTCAAGGGATAAGAAGTGAGTACCGTTATTGAATGTTCTTGGAAATAAGGACGTAACTTTCGAGCAGCGATAACAAGGGCATATGCCAACTTTTCCATCGACGGGTATCGTAATTCAGCTTCATGTAAGGCCTTACTGATATAGTAGATTGGATATTGTTGGCGTCCTTCTTCACGAATAAGAACAGCACCAATTGCAGAGTCACTTACCCCCAAATATAAATATAGCATTTCTTCGGGAATCGGTTTCTGTAAAGTCGGGATTTGAAGGAGTGTTTCTTTTATTTTATCCAGAGCTAATTGACATTCTTCTGTCCATTCGAAGCATTTTCCCTTCTTTATAGACTCGAAGAAGGGTTTGCATCGATCTGTTGATTTGGATAGAAACCGATTTAAGGCAGCAAGTCGGCCGGTAAGGGCTTGAACTCCTTTTACCGATGTGGGAGGCGAGAGATCCATGATTGCCTTTATTTTCACTGGATTGGCTTCAATACCCCGTTGAGTGACAATATATCCCAAAAATTTTCCAGAACCGACTCCGAAAGTACATTTCTTTGGGTTAAGCACCATTGAATATTCTCTCAAGATGTTGAACATTTCCTGTAAGTGATCAATGTGATCGGCCGCGTGAACCGACTTGACCAGCATGTCATCCACGTAAACTTCCATGGTATGTCCGATGAGTTTGGCGAACATTTTATTAACCAGCCTTTGATACGTGGCCCCAGCGTTTTTAAGACCGAACGGCATCATAGTATAGCAATATAATCCTCGGGCCGAATAAAAAGAAGTATGTTCTGCTTCTTCAGGATCCATAGGAATCTGGTTGTAACCCGAGTAAGCGTCCATGAAGCTCATTAATTCATGTCCTGCTGTGGCATCCACCATGTAGTCAATATGTGGTAAAGGGTAACTGTCTTTGGGACAGGCTTTATTTAAGTCGGTAAAATCAATGCAAAGTCGCCATGCACCAGAACTCTTTTTCACCAGAACAGGATTTGATACCCAAGTTGGGTATTTGGTCTCTTGAATGAACTTGTTGTCAACCAGTTTTTGAACTTCTTCTTCGAGAGCTTTCTGTCGATCAGGACCGAGTTTGCGTCGTTTTTGAACCACCGGTTTAATTGTCGGGTCCAAATTGAGTCGATGAGAAGCGACCTTTGGATCAATTCCTTTCATATCTTCGTGTTTCCAGGCAAATACGTCGGAATTGGCTTTGAGGAACTGAATGAGCCGAGTTCGTATTGGTTCTTGAAGATTGGCCCCAATTTGCACCGACTTGTGACAAACTGGGTCATCAATGAAGATTATCTCGACCTCTTCTGATGGTTCGGCTCGTTCAAGTTTGCTTTTCTCCTTAAATTGAATTCGTGGATCAAGTGCATCTTCTTCTCTAATTGGCTCTTTTCCCGGACGTCTCCCACGATCGCAAATCAAATCGTTGTTTAATTTCACAGGATTAAGTTCTATCTCGGCATTGCATGATTCCGAGTTGATGAGTGTTGAAGAATTTTCTTGACTTTCTTCGATTTCTTCCATCATGTGTACGGGCATACACGGCTCATGCCAGGGTTTAACCCATACCATTCCGCGAGCTTCGTATTGGTCTCCATAATGAGTTCCTTCTCCATTATTAGTAGGAAATTTCAGAGCATAATGAAATATTGATACGGCGGCACGAAGCTTGTATAAAGCAGTCCGTCCAATGATGGCATTATATTGATTTTTAAGATCCATCACCTTGAATGTCTCCATAATAACTTTAGAAGTTTGTCCAGGGATTCCAAACCGAATTGGCATAGTGATTTCGCCAAGGGTTGTCGTTATGGTTCCATTAAAGCCTTGTACTTGATCCTTACAGGGCTTTAGCTCGGCTGGATCGATTCCCATTTGTTCAAATGTACGTAACATCATGATACTTGAATATGCTCCGGTGTCCACCAACATACGGTGTATCGGTATTCCACAAATAGGCGCCGTGATTATTAAGGGATCAGCATGAGGGTGAGCAAAATAACTTGCATCATCAACATTGAATGTGATTGGGCAATTGTTCCGAGCATTAATTTTATCTCGGAGGTCGGTAGTTAAAACTGTTTTTCCCGAGTTAAAAGCTTTTCGAGCATATGCTTTTATTTGCCTTCGTGATTCCAACGTTGCATTACTGCTATTGTTGACCCGAGGTACATGGTGTGAGTTGTCTGGATTATAGTATCCTCCTCGGTACATCATTTCAGTTGAATCTTCTCTTTGATTCGCCATGTATATTTCTTTCTCATTTGATCTCACTCGTTTTGGATTAATTGGACGTTCTTCATCGTCTTCATCGTCTGGTAAATCAGGCATTCTTCCTTTCCGTTTGTAATCAACATTCTTGGCAAATCTTTGGACTTGAGGGTGTCCAATAAGTCGTAGCAGGGCAGAAAGTAAACCAAGACATTCATCAGTATTATGGCCTGCCGACTTATGATATGAACAATATCTCGTTTTATCAAGCTTTTCTTCAGGTGTTCTGACAGGTCGTGGATCGGGAAGAATTCCTTTCCCCTTTAATTCTTCAAATATTGTTGCTGCTCCTGCCGAGAATACCGTCTGGTAACTTGATTTAACTTCGTTAAGATATTTCGTTCTGGCTTCTTGTACTTCAGGGATTTTTGGATTCCCAAATCGAGACTTATTTGGCTTGAAAAATTTATTTTTCTTCTTTTTTGATTCTTGCCCGACTTCTGACTTCAACGAGGAAAAGTCGATATTAGGAACCGACATTGATTCTTCGGCGAGTATATGCTGTTGAGCCCGAGCTAGGAAGTCTTGAAACGAAGTCGGTTTATTTTGACATATACTCCATCGGAACAACGAATTTGGTTTCAATCCGGCTATGGCTGTAACCAATAACGTTTCGGGATGGCATTGTTCCATATTTTGTATGCGTTCATTGAACCGAGTTATGTAATCTTTCACGCTTTCGTCATCTTTTTGTACAATATTTGCGATTGACTCTTTGGGAATTAAAGATACTCGGGCCCCGATAAAATGAGAGCGAAAAGCCGTTCTCAATTGCTGCCATGTGGAGATTGAATACCGAGATAGAGAATGATACCATTTTTGAGCTCGTGGTCCCAAGGTTAAAGAAAACATCCGACATCTGAGTGCTTCATTCGCTCCATGAAGGTCCATCCAAGATGTGTATTGACCAAGATGAGCATCAGGATCGGAAGTTCCATCATATAAGCCGATTTGCGGAACTTTCACTTTAGTTGGGATAGGCTCTCTAGTCAAATGAGGAGCTAGAGGAGTTCCAACTTCTTGATACGTCTCTTCTATCACTGGAGTTCGTCGTGGTGGTCCTCCATGTTCGTCTTGACAAGTCTCCAGCTCAGCAATTCTTTTTCTTAACATTTCTAATTCTTCTGATTCGCGTCTTTGGCGATTTCTTTCAATCAAACGACGTAATTCATTTTGCCCACGACGAGTATGGGTTTGTTCGAGAGTGTGTCGTAAATCAGAAGGTTGATCATGTCGTGATAGTTCGGGTAACGATGGAGTAGGCTGTCGTGGTCGATGTCCAGAATGGCTTTCTGCAGTTGCTTCTGATCGCGCTGGCTCTGGAACTCGAGTTTGTACTGGAACTACTCCACGATTTTGAGTTGTTGCATCATGTTGTGATTCATGTGTGCGTGGATGGGAAGTTGCATGTGATGTTGCAGGATTAGTATTTCTTCGTGGAACTGGGATTGAGCGATTTTGAGGATTATCCGCCGCGGCTGGTTCTATCCTTGTTCGTGCCATAAAATCAGTTAAGTTTTTCAAGAACTCTGGATCTTGAAATAAAGCTGAATAATCAATTGATGTAGATGGCACGGCAGAAGTTCCGGTTGTATGCGTTGGATGACGATTGATCCCAGGGTCAGGATTTCGTTCATTTCGTCCAGAATTCGACATCTTTTTTGTGTTGCTTACAAGATAAACAATTGACAAGGGAGAAAAGGGCTAAAGCGGCCCTTCTTCTAGCGCCAAACTGTTGCTGTCTTGAATTAGCAACTTAAAATTAAACACAGTTGATGTTCAGAAAATGAAGATAAAAGTTTAATTGGATTTTATTGATTATCTTCATTAGAGTACAGAAGTCGGTTTTAAGCTGAAAACCGAGATTGTCTTTAGTTCGTGTACAATGTGATTGATCAAGATCCTCGTACTATCATAAATTCTGCTATTTATAGTACGGTGGCTTTTGTCCTTTTCCTTGAAATGGATAGAGATGCATTTAATATTGAGCTGCTTTGTTTTGAGGCGGCGGGAAACATCAATGATTGCCTTTTTGTTTCGTTGGTCCAATCAGATGCTTCTAATGATTACTTTTTGTTTGGAATGCTCAATCTTTATGGTAGTCGGTTGACTTGAAGTCGGTTTACTTTTGAAGTCGGTTTACCCACGCTGATTTCAGATGCCGGTTTTGATCCTTTTGAAGGTTTTGTCGGAAGAGATCTTTCGGAACTCGGTATTTCTAATGAAGTCGGTAATTTGCTCTAATTTATTCCGACTTGCAATACTTTAATTCTGATTACTGAATTTGATATCAACATTTAGCATGTTCATTTTTAATGACTTAGCGTGGCCACGAGCCTTATCGGCCCTATACGCCTATCTTCATATCCAACTGAGTTGCCCTAGCATTTCTTGGCATATTTACATGTTTTATATCATGTTGTGTTGGTTTGAGTCAGTTGTCACCGGAAATAGTGGCCGGAAGACCGGAAAGGACCGGCTAGGGTCACCAGCCGCACCAGTCGCGAGTGTTGTGCCCGTGTGATGCGGATGTGGTCATTGACCCCGGCGAACCCGAGGACGAGAACCACAACGGCCTCGAGAGATGGCGAGAGGTTAGGCGAGAAAGGGCTCGGGCACAGGCTAGGAGGGTGTGCGCACGCACTAAGGCGCATATACCGGCAGGACGCGGCAGCCGAGCCGCGAGGTGTGCAAGTCTAGGCCGAGTAAAGAAGAGGTGCGCAACGGGAAGTGCGCGTGAACACGAGGCTTGGGCCGACGACGAGAGTGAGAAGATCGTGCCCGGGAATGTGGGTGATTGGTGCAAGGCGTGCGCAAGAGAGCGACGCGCACGACGAATGCAAGCTAAAGAAAATGGTGCACGAGGGGTGGATGTAGGGTGGACGGCGTGAACGGGGCGCAGTTGCGTTAGGACGGACACGCGAGAGGATCCGGGTGTCGCGATGAGCCCGATGGAAGACACGCGCGAGACGCTGGTCGAGTGGGACGACGAGGTGGTCGTGCGCGACACACGCGCACGTGGCTGGGACGCGACTAGTGCGATGAGCGATCGAGGAGGTGAGACCGAGCGAGTGGACGTGCGAGGCACTCTCGCAAGGGGCGAGCACGCGCGGGCCAACGGGCGAGGGCGCGAAGCGCGCGATGAAGGCGACGCGTGGGAGGCGCGCGCGCGCGATACCGCGCACAACTAGGAGTAGGGCTGGCAAGGCGGCGCGACACGGACGGCTAGGGTTTTGGCACGCGACGACTTGCCGAGCAAGCAAAGGATATGGACGTGATTTTCTTAGAATAATTAGGAGTCTTAGTTTGGTTAGGAATCCAAATAAAAGGCATGTGCCTATTAGTTTCCTATTAGTCTTTTAGTTGTTAGGAAAGTCTTTATTCCCAAGATGTTTAGTTGCATTAGGATTTATTTACTTGCATGATTTAGGAGTTCATTCTAGACTAGGATTAGATTTATTTGGCATCTATAAACACTACCTATGTACCATTCGAAATTATGGTTGAAGTAAATAGAAAAGAGTCGAACATTGTGTTCAAAGTTCTCGTGTGTTTTCTCTTGTGAGTTTACATAGAGTTCGTGATTGGAATAGGACCAACATCCGAGTTTCGTCACAGTGATTGGAATAGGACCAACATCCAAGTTTCGTCACACCTATCACGAAGTACGAAGGCGTCGACGCGCGTATTAGTAACTTATTGTGAAGGGCCCAAGGCGTCGGCGCGGGTTTCGAGCAAGTCGAGCTAGACGTAACACACGATCCTTCATCATTGGTGCTTTCATTGAGATTGATTGATCGTGTGTTGGGTTGAACTTTTTCTTCCCCATTCTATTTTCTTTTCTTTCGAATTTTTTCGTGAAGTATCAAAAAAAAAAAGATGATGACGCATAAGGAGAGGATCGAAGCCTTGGAGGAGAGTTTGAAGTCCATCGGCAATGGCCAACACCTTGTCAATGAGAATTTCGCTAAACTCGAGCTCATGGTGCATGATTTAGCCGGGCAACTCACGCGCATGACACGCCGACCGCGAAGGAGCTACACCTCGCGATCGACCGCGGCATCGAGCAGCCCCGAAATCGACCACGAAGACGATGACGGACGATCACGAAGGACCCACGACGACCGAGGCCATGCACGACCAAAGCTCATGATGCCTACGTTCACGGGGACCGACCCGGACACGTGGCTAAACCGAGCCATGCAATTTTTCGAGACCAACGACGTGCACAAGTCCGAGAGAGTCAAGATCGCCGCTTATCATCTCGATGGTGAAGTGAACACATGGTGGTAATGGGTATCACATGTGTACAAGACCAAAGGCGACGACATTCGATGGAGAGACTTCGAGAAGGAGTTGGTCACACGTTTTGGCACGAGTGACTACTATGACTATGACGAGGCGCTCTCTCGAATTCGTCAAAATGGTAACCTCCGAGACTACCAAAAGGAGTTCGAACGCATTGCGAGTCGGGTGACAGATTGGCCCGAAAGTGCATTGGTAGGCGCGTTCATTGGTGGACTTAAAGCCGAGCTAGCGGCTGAGGTACGACTGGATAGGCCGCGTACAACACAGGCGGCAATGGAGTCAGCACGGCTACGCGACGACCATTTGGTCGCGATGCGCAAGGCCAGCAAGGGTGATGGACGCACGGACCCACGGCGCACAAGTACCGCGACCGACGAGACGCCCACAGGGGTCGAATCCAAACCTACCCAAGATGGCGCGCGAACCACGAGCCATATGCGACGGCTTACGACCGAGGAGATCCAACGAAGGCGTGAGAGAGGCTTATGCTTCACTTGCAATGAGAAGTTCACGTCGGGCCATAGATGTGCTGGAAAGCAAGTGTTCTTGCTTGAGTTTGATGAGGATGAGCCGGAACGAGAAGAGTACGAGCACAAGGAGACCTTGCTACATGTGATCAAAAGCAAGAAAAGAGATGCTGAGAGAGGTCCGAGGATGATCCGATTCACGGCGACCGTACAAGGCGAACAACTCGAAGTACTAGTGGACAGTGGGTCGACATTAAATTTTATAGACAAAGAGCTGTCCAAAGGCTTGGAAACGTCGATGACAAAAGTAAAGCAGTTCGGGGTGAAGGTTGCCAACGGAGATGAACTAAGGAGTTCCGAGCTATACAAAGGGGTTCCCATATTTGCGCAAGGTTATGACTTAAAGGCTGACCTTTATGCCTTACCTTTGACAGGACCGGACATAGTACTTGGAGTTCAATGGCTTGAGACATTGGGATCTGTCACGACCAACTACAAGAGGGGCACTATGGCGTTTGGGCGAGCCCAGAAGCGAATCAAGCTGCTAACTGAGGACCCAGGAGAAGAGCCCGAAGAACTTGACGAGATCAATTACTTTATCCTTGAGGACAAGGAAATTCTCGAAGAGGGCGAGAATGATGCGGATGTGGTCATTGACCCCGGCGAACCCGAGGACGAGAACCACAACGGCCTCGAGAGATGGCGAGAGGTTAGGCGAGAAAGGGCTCGGGCACGGGCTAGGAGGGTGTGCGCACGCACTAAGGCGCATATACTGGCAGGACGCGGCAGCCGAGCCGCGAGGCGTGCAAGTCTAGGCCGAGTAAAGAAGAGGTGCACAACGGGAAGTGCGCGTGAACACGAGGCTTGGGCCGACGACGAGAGTGCGAAGATCGTGCCCGGGAAGGTGGGTGATTGGTGCAAGGCGTGCGCAAGAGAGCGACGCGCACGACGAATGCAAGCTAAGGGAAATGGTGCACGAGGGGTGGATGTAGGGTGGACGGCGTGCACGGGGCGCTGTTGCGATAGGACGGACACGCGAGAGGATCGGGGTGTCGCGATGAGCCCGATGGAAGACACGCGCGAGACGCTGGTCGAGTGGGACGACGAGGTGGTCGTGCGCGACACACGCGCACGTTGCTGGGACGCGACCAGTGCGATGAGCGATCGAGGAGGTGAGACCGAGCGAGTGGACGTGTGAGGCACTCTCGCGAGGGGCGAGCACGCGTGGGCCAACGGGCGAGGGCGCGCAGCGCGCGATGAAGGCGACGCGTGGGAGGCGCGCGCGCGCGATACCGCACACAACTAGGAGTAGGGCTGGCAAGACGGCGCGACACGGACGGCTAGGGTTTTGGCACGCGACGACTTGCCGAGCAAGCAAAAGATATGGGCGTGATTTTCTTAGCATAATTAGGAGTCTTAGTTTGGTTAGGAGTCCAAATAAAAGGCATGTGCCTATTAGTTTCCTATTAGTCTTAGTTGTTAGGAAAGTCTTTATTCCCAAGATGTTTAGTTGCATTAGGATTTATTTACTTTCATGATTTAGGAGTTCATTCTAGACTAGGATTAGATTTATTTGGCATCTTTAAATACTACCTATGTACCATTCGAAATTATGGTTGAAGTAAATAGAAAAGAGTCGAACATTGTGTTCAAAGTTCTCGTGTGCTTTCTCCTGTGAGTTTACATAGAGTTCGTGATTGGAATAGGACCAACATCCGAGTTTCGTTACAGTGATTGGAATAGGACCAACATCCGAGTTTCTTCACACCTATCGCAAAGTACGAAGGCGTCGGCACGCGTATTAGCAACTTATTGCGAAGGGACCAAGGCGTCGGCGCGGGTTTTGAGCAAGTCGAGCTAGACGTAACACACGATCCTTCATCACCGTGCCGCGTCGCAGAGGCCAAGCAGTGCCTCTGTCCGTGCCCGAGTCTAGCGAACGCGAGGCACCGCAGCCCTCAGCGCACGCGATAGCGCCCCAGCAGCGCCTGTCCGTGCCAGTGAGAGAGGTCTCGGCGCCAGAAGCGCCCCAGCACCTCCGACAGCGCCGATAGCGTTGTCCCAGCCTCAGTGCACGCGTGGCCTCAAGCCAGTCGCTTGTGTCAGTCGAGGTCGACCTCGGGCTGTGTCAGCCGCACACTCGAGTGTCCAGTGCCGTGTCTAGTAGACCTTGGGTCGTGCCCAGCCGCACGCCCGAGTACTTAGTTGGCCAGAGACGTGCCCAACAGCACGCCCGCGTGCCCAGGGTTGCCTGGCAGCACCCTAACAGCCCCAGCCGCGCCAGAGCCCACGCGGTAGTGTCTGTTCGCACCAGTTGTGCCAGACCCGAGTCCGGCCGTGCCCAACAGCACGCCAGAGCCTTAGACAGCCTCGCTAGTGTCCAGTCACACCCGTGTGGCACCAGTCGTGCCCGTGCTCGCGCCAGCAGCACACTAGAGCACCGAGTCACCTTTGGTCGTGCCCAGCAACACCTAGTGGCACCAGTTGTGCCAGGGCTTGTGTCAGCCGCACCTGCCCGCGCCCAGTAGCGCCTAGTACCAAGGCCCGGTCGCACCCAACTCGTGCCTAGTGCCGTGCCAGGGCCCCATCTGGCCCAGCACGGGACCGAGCCCGGCCGGTCAAAGCAGCCCGTGACCACCCGGTCCAGAGTGACCCGGCAGTCCAACTCGATCCGGTTCAGCCCGACCCGGTTCAGTTAGTGAGTGAACCGGCCGGTTTAGCCGGCCGTTCGAGTCAGTTTTGGTTCGTGATTTTCGGTCCGAGTCCTATTCCGAAATTTAAGTAATTTTCCGAGCAAAACCAGATCAGTTGAGCTTGTCAGTCTAATTTTCCAGACTTAGAATTATTTTAGTGAACACTTAGAGCATTCCATTATATCCGGTTGAGTAATCTAATAGAGTAGAGCATCCTAGCATATTGTTGAGCATATGACGAGCATAGTACTTAGTATATTTGTTTGCTCATATTTTTATGTAGCTTGAGGAGTCAGCTACCAGCACAGCCGCACTTACATATTTTCAAACCAGATCAGGTGGGGACCCAGTCTGGGTTATACATTGAGTATAATAGTCGATATCACGTTTAGGTATGTATATGAGTTTTATCCGCTTGGGGTTAAGGCCCAGTTTGCCATAGTTATACCATCAGAGTGTGCACACAGTTACCGGCCAGAGAGTCCGGGAGTTACCGGCCAGAGTGTTCCGGGAGTTATCGGCCATAGTGTTTCGGGAGATTTCAGTTTACTTATATATACTGGTTCTGTGATATCATTATTACTGTTGATGTTTACTTTAGAATGGGTTTTTATGGAGTACAAGTGGACCGTACTCACCCCCACTTTGTATTTTCAGATGGCAGGGTCGGCGGGCAGGCGTGAGTCCAGCTGTGGTGGTTGTGGTCGTGGATTCGGCACAGCGAGCCGTTCCAGGGACATTTGTTATCATGTTTTGTATAACTATTAAAACCACGCATTTTCAGACTTGCGCTATGCTTGCTTTTATTTTGAACTTGCATGACAGAACTTTCAGACTTAATTAATTTATCCAGTTCGCCAGTACGAACGGGACCAGTTAAAATGCAAGATTTGACAAAAGATTTAAATCTGATTTTCTGAAAGTCTAAACCAGTTGATAGACCTAGTTATAGAAAATGGATTTCCAAAGCAAATAAGTTTTTAGCAGCATCCCGAGATAAGTTTGCAAATGATTGCGAAAAATTTATAAGCGTTTTCAAAGGTTGAATTTGCGAAAAATTGGCCCTAAGTAGCGGGGTGTTGCAGTTGGTATCAGAGCACTTTTGTTGTAACGCCCCACTTTATTTTAAAGGATTTATCGAATTTATTTAATAAAAATCACAATAAATTTTTCGCAAACTTTAATTTAATTAAAAACTCAGTGGGCGCTACTCAAATTTACCAAAAGCCTTTAACCAAAAATGCAAACGTACCAAATAAAGACAGCATGCACGAATAATAAATCATAAACCAAACTGGCATTCATTAAGTTCCAAATCATAAAGATAATTCACAATTCTAAGTTCAAAACGACACAGTCATAATATCTCAACATAAATGAGCGGAAGCAAATAAATAAGCGATAAATAAAAGCATGACCACCACCCGTCTTGTCTCGTCACCCGCCGACTGCTTAACCTGCATCAGTTACGAGCAGGTGGGAGTGAGTACAGTTAACTATCGTACTCACACTATGCATATGAATAACATAATAATGGTATGGTCGCAGCATGAACATAAACAATAAAATCATGTCACATCTCTAGCCACATCAATGACTATAGTCTCATCAAAGACTCACTCATGTACATCTATGCTCATCAAAGCTAAGCCATGCCATATCAGTGAAACATGGGAGTGCGTGCCACATCAATGACACGGCCTTCTCATAGGTCTTAATGAGATTTACCTCACTGGTAACCGTATCTTATCATACGGGGACAACCGCATCGACGGCCATCAAGCTCACATCGATAGGCTACATGTTCATTTTCATACATAGATCACACCAAACTTTTATCACAATTTAATATCACACATATGCATAGATAATTTTAGAATAACCCACCTAGATTCCGGATTGATAATAACTCAAAGCAATGGGAGTAGGTCGAGGCTGGACTCCTCAATTACCTACATTGAGTCAAGATGCTACAATCAACATCTATCTTGATTTTAAACGGAAAACACAAAACAGACCTAGTCGAACTTGTTTCGACTAAGTAGTTCGTGAAGTCCTGTGGACGTTGGAACACTAAGACTCGACACTAAACTCGACCAAACCACATATGGGAGTTCACAAAAATCCATCTAAAGATTGACCAAGTCAAACTCACATCAAAACGAAAAGCAAGTCGATTCCCAACTTTTATTTCAAAATCACGTTTCGAAAATATTAATCATTAATCACATGAAAATACATGGTCAGGCTAACCTACGACTTAGGCTCTAAAATTTTACACAACATTATATCTTCCAGTAATAAGTAAAACCATAAATTTTCAGCTTTAAACTCAAAGCACATTAATTTATAAAATTCTTACAAGAAATCAGCAAAAATGCACATGAATTCATATCTGAACCTAATGAATGAATCAGGACTTACAAATTTAACACAAAGACATACAGCATGCTAATATCAATGTGTAAAAATCTCAGCCTTAAATGTTGACTGCTACTAGTTTTAAAAATTCACACGAGCATAAGCAGTTTATCAAATTTAAATCAAAACTGAATCAAAATGGACTCCAAAAATTTCCATCTTTTAAACATATGATTCAACCTAATCAGAAGCTCATCTGACCACTCTCTCTTGTTACTAAGCATGGGGCAACCACAGCAGAGGAGACAAGCTCGTTTCCACTTTGATAAAAGATGGTTAGGGATGGAAGGCTTCACAGAAACAGTCAATTCTGCCTGGTCAACTCCTACTGAAGGCACTCCTTTCTTCAAACTCAAAGAAAAAGTGAAACTTACAAGAATGGCAATTCTCATATGGAGTGCTAAGCTAAAAACTCAGAATCAGCAGAACATTGATATTCTTACAAAAAAACTGGAACAATTAAGGGAAGCCAAATCACCAGATTATTGGGAGCAATGGGCTCAGACAAGGGCTGCTCTTAACAAGGCTCACTCATTTGAGGAACAGCATTGGCTACAGAAGTCTAGACTCAAGTGGCTGAAGGATGGAGATGGGAATACCAAGTTTTTTCATGCATTCACTAGACAGAAAAGAAAGCTAAATGCAATCTCAAGACTCCTCACTCCTAGAGGCACTGTGCTAACTGAACAAGCTGATATAGAGGAGCACATCTCAGATTTCTACTCTAATCTCTTTACCTCTGAATGCAACTGGGATGGAGAGTCTATTCTGCACTTAATACCTCAAACAATCTCTGAAGATATGAATCAAGCTCTCCTCAAGCCTGTCACTGAGGATGAGGTGAAATCTGCATTATTTTCTCTTAGCCCTGAAAAATCTCCAGGTGAAGATGGCATGAGTCCTTTATTCTACCAGAAGTTTTGGTCCCTCATCAAGGCTGATGTCATGGAAGCTTTCTCAAGTTTTTTTCACTCTGGCAGATTACTTAGGTACTGGAACCACACTATATTGTCTCTCATTCCTAAAGGGGCAAATGCTGACACTTTGGGGCAGTTCAGGCCTATCAGTTTATGCAGTGTAATCTACAAAATACTCTCTAAAATCCTGGCTCAGAGATTGATGTTATGTCTGGATTCCTGTATCAGTCTGCATCAATCAGCCTTTGTCAAGGGGAGACAGCTCACAGACAATGTGATAATTGCCCAAGAAGCCTTCCATTTTCTCAACAGGCACTCAACTGGCAGAAACTTCTTTATGGCTCTCAAGCTTGACCTAATGAAAGCCTTCGACCGAGTAGAATGGAGGAGTGTGCAAAGGATAATGATAAAAATGGGCTTCCACCCTGATTTTGTGAACTTAATCATGGTCTGCATTTCTTCTACAACCATCTCTTTCAAGGTAAATGGGAATGTGAGCGGCTACATCACTCCATCGAGGGGAATTAGACAGGGGGACCCACTGTCCCCCTACTTGTTCATAATTGTTGCAGAACTTCTCTCAGCCTTAGTCCAGGACTCACAAGCTCAGGGCTCCCTCCATGGTATGAAGTTATCCAAGAATGGGCCTGTTCTCTCCCACCTTCTTTTTGCTGACGACTCCCTGTTCTTCCTCAAAGCTGGTGTGGACCAAGCAAGACAGCTAATGACAATATTGGAGAAATATAGGCTTTTCACAGGACAAAGAGTCAACCTAGAAAAATCAGCTATATTTTTTAGCAAGAACTCACCTCAGTACCTTAAGGACAGCATCTGCAGGGAACTTCAAGGCATTGTTCCTCATAGGTCTACTAGGTATCTAGGGCTCCCCTTGGGTATAGGCCGCTCCAAGAAGGAAGTATTTGAGTACTTGCTAACAGCTATCAAGAACAAACTTATGAACTGGAAATCTAAACTCCTCTCTGCTGCTGGTAAGGAAGTTCTCCTCAAATCAGTCCTCCAAGCTCTTCCTATTTTCACTATGTCCTGTTTCAAGTTGCCTATCTCTGTCTGTCATGAAATCTCTAGATTATGTGCTCAGTTTTGGTGGAAATCAGGTGATAATTCAAGCTCAGGCATATTCTGGAAAAAGTGGGATAAGATGACTATTCCTAAAACAAATGGAGGACTTGGATTTCATGATATTAAACTCTTCAATGAAGCACTAATATGTAAACAACTCTGGAGAGTGGCCACAAACCCTGAGCTCCTTGTCAGTCAGATTTTGAAGGACAGATATTTTCCAGAGGGATCTTTGTTCAAAGCTCAAAAAACTCAAAAAGCCTCTTGGTTGTGGAACAGCTGGCTTGCTGTGATGCCCCTATTTTCCAACTGCTTGAAGACCGAAATCAGGAATGGCTGCACCACCAGAATTGAAGATCCAAATTGGGTCCCTAACCTTGGAAGACCTGCTCCATCTCTGTTGGATTTTGCTAAGGACCATCTTGTTTGGGTCAAGGATCTGCTACTCTCAAATGGCTAATGGAACTCTTGGCTGGTCAAACAAGTCTTCAATGAATCTGAGAGTGAAGCAATACTCAAAATCACATCACTCAATCCAGCAAGGGCTGACAGAATACTATGGGATCCTGAACCAAAGGGCAAATTTACTGTGGCCAGTACATACAAGGTTTTGGCAGCAAGGAAACTTCTTCTCTTGGATATCCCAGAATCCAGCTCCTCCTCTCAGAACCATTCTCAATCAAAGGCTATTGCAAAGTGCTGGAAGCTGAAAACTGTGGGGAAAATAAAACATTTTCTCTGGAAGTGCCTTTCTGGAACATTACCTGCAGCAGTTAACTTACATGAGAGAGGGCTGAATGTTTGCACTAGATGTCAAATTTGTGGTGATCATCCAGAAACACCAGAGCACATCTTTTTTCACTGTTCAAGAGCACAAAGGCTATGGGACATTGCACCAGTCCAGTGGGATGGTTTGCAGCAGTTCACATATTCTTTCAAAGTCTGGTGGCAGCACCTTTGTCTTATCAAGAAAACTGATGTGGTCGAGGAAAGAATCCAACTCTCCACTTACTTACTCTGGTGGCTTTGGAAATCCAGAAATCTTTGGATATTTAAACACAACCTCATGCCAGAACATATTGTGATCAGATCGGCTACTCAAGACTGGATGGAGTTTTCTTCTGTGTCATAGGTGTTTTGGTTTGCTTCTTATTGCTTTGTTGTCTTTCTTTCTTCTTTCTCCTTAGTTTGGTTGGAACCAGTGTCTCCTAGCTAGGCTTGTGTTAGCAGTGGGTAGGGTCTTGGTTTCAGTTTCAGTGTTTTTATGGCCATTTGGTTGTGTTGATGTGTTATTGTGGTTCTAGGTGCTTCTGGTAAGCATCTCTCATTTTTTTCTTTTTCGGTTAGTCGGGATTTTCCCATTGTAATTGGAACTTGGTTCCCTTCGAGTTTATATATATTATCCCTATCGTTCTGGCAAAAAAAAAAAAAAATCAACACATAAAATAGGCCTTTCAGTAAAATTTCAGAATTTTTCATGAAGTAACCAATTTATAAAAATTCAAACAACGCTTCAGCAGATTCGATAAATAAATTATTAGCCCCATCATATCAAGTCCAAAAATTCTAGAAATTTAACACAACATATAAAAGTCACAGAGTCATGAAATATTCGAATCTCAGCTCATTTCATTTACCAATGAAATTATTAAGCATTAAACACTATTCTGATCAGAATTTACTCTATTTATCAAAAATAGCTATAGGCCTCTAAAAATTATGAAATTTTTACACGATGCTGGCAATGAAGAGATAACATATCCCTCAAAATTTCAAGTCATTTCGAACATTGTGCGATTTTTAATTATTCAAACACCAAAACAGCGACACATAAGCTCGACAATCTAACAATTAATCCATAACACGGAATTTCTCGTCCGAGGCCTTCCCATAAGGCCAAGGACTCGACTTTGTTCCAATATCCATTGAGTTACACGGGTTTCGAGGCCTCGTTCGATTTCTCATAATCGAAGAGATCCCGAACAACACGATTACACATAAAATCACGACTTCACGAAATATCACATTGATCACATTCGCACAATATACACATCTCGCATAACAAATCGCAAGCCAAACATATACGTAAATAACATAAACGATAATCACGTAAAATAAACGGGAAGTCGAGACTCGATACCATTCTCGAGAAACGAGCGAAAAGGGTTCGAACGGGCTCGACGGTGAACTTCGTCTCGCCGGGAAAAGAGAGCTACTCGCCGCTGAGGAGAAAGAGGGTCATCGGCTTGCATCGGCTCGGGAGGCGTTGCTGCTCACGTCGGAAGAGGTGCTGCGGTGAGGAGAGGCCGCCGGAATTTGCTGGTTTTCAAAGAAGGAGCGGCGTTGGAGGAGGGCTCGCCGGAAGAGAAGTCTCGTCAGCTTGCAGGCAGACGGCTTGCAGGCGCTGGTCGTGGAGGACTCGCCGGAGGGAGGGCCTGCGCGCGGCGGAGGGGGCTTGCAGGTCGCCGGAGGTGCTGAGGGAGAGGGGCTTCAATCGCGAGAGGGGAAAGGAGATTGATGGTGACGAGAGAATTTTGACGAGAGTGAGCGAGGGCTGAGGAAGATGATGTTGATGGTGATGATCGGATTCTTCCTTTGCGTGAGACAGGAGCGGTGAGAAAGTTAAAGACGACGACTGAGGTTTGGCGATTGGATATGACTATGGCGACGGGTTCAAAAACGAGAGAGAGGGTTGATGATGAGGTGCGATCGTGAAGGGAAGAAAAATCTGATGAGGGAAAAAAAATAAAAGCTGCGCTAGGTTAAAAGAAATCTCATGACATCACACGCGTAAAAGAGAGATGGGCCGGGTCGCGCAGGTTCAAGCCAGACGGGTTCAGGTCGCATACTAAATGGGCCAAGGGTTTGAAAGATTTAAGTCGTAGCTTTGATCCAATGCATACAGTTCTCTCGGGCTCAATCTCTCGGGCTCGATAAATCGGTTGATTTAGCCAATATAAAATGGCTCGGTTCGCATGATATCTTATAACAAAAATTCGGCTATTATAATAAAATATATTTCACACATTATTTATAATAATAATACACATTAAACATTTATTTCACAATTAGGCATTTAAATAGAATAATAATAACAATAATAAAAATAATAATAATAATGACAATAATATTAATAACAAACAATAGGTAATAATAATATTAATAAATAATAATAAAAAATTCTAAAATTATCCATAAATAAACGGGGCGCTACAGTCTACCCACCTTACAAAGAATTCCGTCCTCGGAATTCGAACAACAAACTACGACGAGATTCTAACGAGAAATAAGAGGAGACAGCATCACTACATGAAATTCAGGTGCTACCTCCGAATTTTGGTCTCCCTCTCCCAAGTCGCCTAGCCTTGACCACCCTCCCACTGGACTTGACGAGTACCCTTCCCAGCCTTATCCTAATGGACCCTCTGATCCAATAGGTCACCGGTACCTCCATACAGGTAGGGTTCTGCCTATCACGCAGCTCGTCGCATCTCACATATACTCCGAGATCACGCACACGTTTCCTCCATCAAGAGGCACAGAACGTGTCATGCATCCTCGCGAGTTCCGGTGGTGGAGTCAACTATCAGGCTAAGTCATCGACTTGGTCGAGAATCAAAATAGGGCTGCGTACTCGTGCCAGTAACCAAAACAACGGCATACTCCACCTCTATCCGTACCAGCCACCTCGCATGGTAAGGAATTCTCACACTCTACTCATCTATCAATGCACAAGACCCTAACCGGTCCTTTCGTGTCTCGATAGCATATTCCAACAAAATCAACATATAGGGTTGACTTATTGTATCGAGCTTCCATCCCGTGCCCGGGTCACGGTAGAAAACTCGATTACTGCAACGACATGATCCGTGCGTCCTTATAAAATAGGGCGCCACGGAATCCCATACGGATGGGTTAACAATCCACAATAACACTATATCCTCAATACCGATACTACAGAACACACGGCTCTGTTTGATACCGTTGTCAACTACTCTTCCTTTGCCGACTCGAATATCACCTCGAATGCGGTTTAGGAAATATCGACTAGACGTTCGAAAACAATCTCCTATCGCAAAATTTCACGATTAGGGATGCTCGATATTCCCATACTAACGATCTAACACCAATACTCTCTCACTCTTCGTAGGTCTCGATCCCTACGAAGTATACATAGCCTCCAACCGAGACTCGGGACACTGCCCGAAAACAATGAGGGACTTAAATCTCGCTATCACGAGAGAATTTCGCATAAGACAAAGGAAAACTAATCAACAAGTCTCACATATCGAGAGTCGTTGATTAGGGATTTCATACAACGGTTCGTCTTGAAGTCTAAGGCACTGTCACCCGAGAGATGACACACACACAGGCGCTGCATAAGCGGGGCGCCAGGACGTGTGCATGCATCTGTTCAGAGACCAGCTGCAAGATCGAGGTTTAGCCGTACTCATTACCTGGGGAGTTCCTGCGTTTGGTGATGGCGGCGACAGCTCTCGTGCGAGTCAACAGTCGGCCACTGCAGTTGGCCTTACGTCTCCCAGCACGGGCATGCGGCTCGACCACCACTTCACGTGGCTACACCCATCCAGGTTCGGCGTTCAGTTAAGGTATACACCAGAAATTTCAATTTCCGGTTCATAATCCTAGGTACTTAGATAGGAAAAAGGCTTCCTTACAATACTTCTCAAACTACAACAGTTTAAGCATTACTGTTGAGCTGCAATTTTCCATAGAAATCAAACATTGGCATCGATGCCCGGAAAAAAAAATCCTAACCTCGGCGGTCATCGCCGAACATTAGAATGGTTAGCTCGCTTGACCCTTCCGACTAACAATGTCGACCGTCACGACAGCTTTTACTCGGGTAGCTAATCGTGTTGGCGGTCCTAAACGAGATCGACCACATATACAACTATAGCCTCCACACTTCGAGATCTAGCGTAAAGCTTCTCTCGCAAGTGTTTCCAGCTAACTTCATAATACCAACCAGATTAAGACACATAGGGCACATATACATGAAAATTAACGAAAAGCTAATTTTTGAAAATTCACTATTCATTTTGGAAACCTAAACATGAACTAGCACCAATTTTCAGCATGCGCGATGAATTTAAAATGCATGTAGCTTTCAGTCTAAAAATCATATCATGATGAAACCACTTGGAAAATATCCCTAGCTCATGTCTCTATCAATTTCATGAAGAACACTCAGGCGGACAGAGTCATTTAAGGGCACATAATACAACAAACATCCAAAACATGGGTGCAGTGGATAAATAAAGATATGCAGCTTGACAGGCTCTCAGTGTATGCACAATAACCGAAGCTACACACATGATATTATTGAAATTCAAAAATCCCAAGGTAGCTAATTCAATTCTTTACAACTTCCTTGAAGAACCCATTGGAAAATTATAACATTATCAACAAGTTTGAATATAAAACATTTAGTTTGCAAAAACAGCCAGAGAACCATTTTTCGAAAATACAGCACCTTAGTAAAATAGCAACAACTCAAGCTACACAACTCCAATTCATATAAACACAAAACCTATATAATCTGCACATGGAAGTATACAAATTTCATGAAGAAGACTGTTTCATAAGAACACGTTTAGGTCACCTAAACAGAGTACATATTCAACACTTCAACAAAATCCTGGTTTCATAAAAACTGGGTGTACATCTCACTTAGAAAAATTATATAAAATCAACTAGAACTACAAATCATATAAACCCAAAACCCACAGAAATTACACAAGAAAAGCTACAAATTTCATGGAAAGAATGTTTACATATCATCACGTTTAAGGCATCAATTCAGAGCATGCATTTCATGCATACACACAGCCACTGTTTCAAAATCCTGGGCATAAATCCAACTTAGAAAAATCATATAAAATCGACCAAAACTCCAACTTGCATGAATTCAACTCCCAATGAAAGCTTATAAGATTTACTACATGTTTCATGAAGAATACATTTTCATGCAGGCACGTTAAAATCATCAAAATAGCCATGAATTAAGGTTAAAGTTTCTGTCCGAGTTTATAAAAACTGCATGCTTGTCTAACTTTGAAAAATTATAACAAATTCATTTTAACCCCAAATCACAAAATTCGAAAACTCACAGAAACTTCATTCAGAGAACTACAAATCTCATGAAGAACACTTGTCCAAGAAACATCATATTGTTTGAGAAAAATAGAGCCTAACTGAAGCTCGAAAAATTGAATTTTCATGCCTTTCATCAACTCAAAATGATCACACAACAACATAGCCTCGAAATCACGTAGGTTACACGTTAAGCAAGCCTAAATATCAATACTTTAAGACTTAAACATTCGATATATCATCAAACACATTGTCCGAGGTCCAACTCGGTCTTATTAAACAAGATAGAAAAATAAAGTCTTATGCCTTTCACTTGAATTATTACATCTTTTGGTTTGATAATATATAACCATTCACATTAATACATAAATTCAACCTAATACACTTATCTCATCATAGCACATAAAGGGGAATCAATATATTAGTCACATATTCCTAATCTCTTATCCAATTAACCATGCTTTGAGCTAGCATGAACTCACCCTTACTAAGGCACAAGAGACATTAAACACATAACACACCAGAGGTTGAACAGAGGCCATGAACCTCCGTGATACTGACAGCCTATAAAACATCGACTCATCTCATATTTTCGAAACCTAACAAAGGTCTGAAGAGGGAGAATACATTCTCGGTTCTCATTGACCGGGTCCTCATTTGAAGACATTGAATATAATTACATAGCAAGGGAAACTGCTATAGGCATAACCTATCTCGATAACAACATACTGAAACTCATAACGAGGAACCTCTAAAGTCCGAACGTAACTCTATATCACTAGAGTTCAACATCAAACACTAGAGTTCCGTCTGATTAAAGGTGGATAGATCCTAAGCCCCAATTTCGAACAAATCATAACATAGACAGTTCATTACTACCTACGCAAAAATTTAAACTTCACATTACACATCATAAGTATTTCTCGATACTTATATAAACACATACCTTAAGCAGCGCGGCGTGACGAAGACGAGTGGTCATATTTCAAAATCTAAACACTTAACCATATATAAACCAGTCTACAGAAACGCAGACTGGCTCTGATACCAAACTGTAACGCCCCACTTTATTTTAAAGGATTTATCGAATTTATTTAATAAAAATCACAATAAATTTTTCGCAAACTTTAATTTAATTAAATACTCAGTGGGCGCTACTCAAATTTACCAAAAGCCTTTAACCAAAAATGCAAACGTATCAAATAAAGACAGCATGCACGAATAATAAATCATAAACCAAACTGGCATTCATTAAGTTCCAAATCATAAAGATAATTCACAATTCCAAGTTCAAAACGACACAGTCATAATATCTCAACATAAATGAGCGGAAGCAAATAAATAAGCGATAAATAAAAGCATGACCACCACCCGTCTTGTCTCGTCACCCGCCGACTGCTTAACCTGCATCAGTTACGAGCAGGTGGGAGTGAGTACAGTTAACTATCGTACTCACACTATGCATATGAATAACATAATAATGGTATGGTCGCAGCATGAACATAAACAATAAAATCATGTCACATCTCTAGCCACATCAATGACTATAGTCTCATCAAAGACTCACTCATGTACATCTATGCTCATCAAAGCTAAGCCATGCCATATCAGTGAAACATGGGAGTGCGTGCCACATCAATGACACGGCCTTCTCATAGGTCTTATGAGATTTACCTCACAGGGTAACCGTATCTTATCATACGGGGACAACCGCATCGACGGCCATCAAGCTCACATCGATAGGCTACATGTTCATTTTCATACATAGATCACACCAAACTTTTATCACAATTTAACATCACACATATGCATAGATAATTTTAGAATAACCCACCTAGATTCCGGATTGATAATAACTCAAAGCAATGGGAGTAGGTCGAGGCTGGACTCCTCAATTACCTACATTGAGTCAAGATGCTACAATCAACATCTATCTTGACTTTAAACGGAAAACACAAAACAGACCTAGTCGAACTTGTTTCGACTAAGTAGTTCGTGAAGTCCTGTGGACGTTGGAACACTAAGACTCGACACTAAACTCGACCAAACCACATATGGGAGTTCACAAAAATCCATCTAAAGATTGACCAAGTCAAACTCACATCAAAACGAAAAGCAAGTCGATTCCCAACTTTTATTTCAAAATCACGTTTCGAAAATATTAATCATTAATCACATGAAAATACATGGTCAGGCTACCCTACGACTTAGGCTCTGAAATTTTACACAACATTATATCTTCCAGTAATAAGTAAAACCATAAATTTTCAGCTTTAAACTCAAAGCACATTAATTTATAAAATTCTTACAAGAAATCAGCAAAAATGCACATGAATTCATATCTGAACCTAATGAATGAATCAGGACTTACAAATTTAACACAAAGACATACAGCACGCTAATATCAATGTGTAAAAATCTCAGTCTTAAATGTTGACTGCTACTATTTTTAAAAATTCACACGAGCATAAGAAGTTTATCAAATTTAAATCAAAACTGAATCAAAATGGACTCCAAAAATTTCCATCTTTTAAACACATGATTCAACACATAAAATAGGCCTTTCAGTAAAATTTCAGAATTTTTCATGAAGTAACCAATTTATAAAAATTCAAACAACGCTTCAGCAGATTCGATAAATAAATTATTAGCCCCATCATATCAAGTCCAAAAATTCTAGAAATTTAACACAACATATAAAAGTCACAGAGGCATGAAATATTCGAATCTCAGCTCATTTCATTCACGAATGAACTTATTAAGCATTAAACACTATTCTGATCAGAATTCACTCTATTAATCAAAAATAGCTACAGGCCTCTAAAAATTATGAAATTTTTACACGAGGCTGGCAATGAATAGATAACATATCCCTCAAAATTTCAAGTCATTCCGAACATTGTGCGATTTTTAATAATTCATTCACCAAAACAGCGACACATAAGCTCGACAATCTAACAATTAATTCATAACACGGAATTCCTCATCCGAGGCCTTCCCATAAGGCCAAGGACTCGACTTTGTTCCAATATCCATTGAGTTACACGAGTTTCGAGGCCTCGTTCGATTTCTCATAATCGAAGAGATCCCGAACAACACGATTACACATAAAATCACGACTTCACGAAATATCACATTGATCACATTCGCACAATATACACATCTCGCATAACAAATCGCAAATCAAACATATACGTAAATAACATAAACGATAATCACGTAAAATAAACGGGAAGTCGAGACTCGATACCATTCTCGAGAAACGAGCGAAAAGGGTTCGAACGGGCTCGACGGTGAACTTCGTCTCGCCGGGAAAAGAGAGCTACTCGCCGCTGAGGAGAAAGAGGGTCATCGGCTTGCAGCGGCTCGGGAGGCGTTGCTGCTCACGTCGGAAGAGGTGCTGCGGTAAGGAGAGGCCGCCGGAATTTGCTGGTTTTCAGAGAAGGAGCGGCGTTGGAGGAGGGCTCGCCGGGAGAGAAGTCTCGTCAGCTTGCAGGCAGAGGGCTTGCAGGCGCTGGTCGTGGAGGACTCGCCGGAGGGAGGGCCTGCGCGCGGCGGAGGGGGCTTGCAGGTCGCCGGAGGTGCTGCGGGAGAGGGGCTTCAATCGCGAGAGGGGAAAGGAGATTGATGGTGACGAGAGAATTTTGACGAGAGTGAGCAAGGGCTGAGGAAGATGATGTTGATGGTGATGACCGGATTCTTCCTTTGCGTGAGACAGGAGCGGTGAGAAAGTTAAAGACGACGACTGAGGTTTGGCGATTGGATATGACTATGGCGACGGGTTCAAAAACGAGAGAGAGGGTTGATGATGAGGTGCGATCGTGAAGGGAAGAAAATTCTGATGAGGGAAAAAAAATAAAAGCTGCGCTAGGTTAAAAGAAATCTCATGACATCACACGCGTGAAAGAGAGATGGGCCGGGTCACGCAGGTTCAAGCCAGACGGGTTCGGGTCGCATACTAAATGGGCCAAGGGTTTGAAAGATTTAAGTCGTAGCTTTGATCCAATGCATACAGTTCTCTCGGGCTCAATCTCTCGGGCTCGATAAATCGGTTGATTTAGCCAATATAAAATGGCTCGGTTCGCATGATATTTTATAACAAAAATTCGGCTATTATAATAAAATATATTTCACACATTATTTATAATAATAATACACATTAAACATTTATTTCACAATTAGGCATTTAAATAGAATAATAATAACAATAATAAAAATAATAATAATAATGACAATAATATTAATAACAAACAATAGGTAATAATAATATTAATAAATAATAATAATAAATCCTAAAATTATCCATAAATAAACGGGGCGCTACATTTGTGCTTCTGAATGTTTTAAAAGACAAAAATTTTTACAAAAACCCGACCACACCACACTCACGCCGCGCCGACTACCAGGTAAGTGCGTGCTATAAAATTTTTCAAAATTTATATAAGCAAACTATACTATGTTTATGCTTAATAGGATTCAGATAATCCGAACTTTAGATGCTCAAACCAGTATAAGACTCCTGGCAGTATCAGATATGTCCTCTATCAGAATTCAGAACTCTAGATTCGAACTCTAGATCATCGAGTTATTTTCAGCAACTCGTCAAGAAATTTGTGTCTATTTCAGTATTCAGCGTTTCCTTTCAGCCTTATTCAATTTCATCTCTTGTTTTGACCAAGTTACGCGGCTTATTCTCCCATGGCCCGTCGTCCGAACCAAGCTCAGAGAGAGATGACTCAGACTGAGGTAGTCGTCCAGTTTTGCGGCTACAACCCAGATAAGTTTTCGGGGCAGGGAGATCCTCGCCTAGTTGATGAGTGGATCTAGGGTATCGAGGCCATTTTCGGGATCATCGAGTGCTCCGAGAGGCACAGCATTCTGTGTGCCCAGGTCCAGATGACAGGAGACGCCAGGCTGTGGTGGAACACCTACTGGGGCATGCGCCCTGGTGAGAAGGAGAACCTCACATGGCCACAGTTCAAGGAGATGTTGCAGGATACGTATTACCCGGATACTTACAAGGCTGGGATGGAGCGTCAGTTCTTGGCGCTTAAGCAGGGCCACCGCTCCGTGGATGAGTACGAGCGGGGGTTTGCTCGTCTCGGGTCCTTTGTCCCTTATCTAGTGGACACCGAGGCGAAGAAGGCGAGACGCTTCCGTGACAGGTTACTGCCAGCTATCCGTCACCACGTAGCTGGACATGGCGTCCAATCTTACGCCGATGTTGTCGCCAAGGCCCAGGAGACAGACGCCAGTCTGAGGATGGATCTAGTACAGCCATCATTCAGCCCCCAGTGTTGCCCCCAGCTCAGTATCCGGCATTGCTCCCAGCTCAGCCAGCGCCTGTCCAGCAGGCGAAGCCTAAGAACAAGAGGAAGTGGAAGGGTCAGCAGAATGACCGGAGGAACAGGCAGAGACAGCCACAGATCCCACCAAGTGGCACCTGCAGACCCCCACACCGTGGAGACTGTCTTGCCGGGCAGAACGTTTGCTACAACTGTCGGAGGCCCGGACATACCATCAGGAACTGTCCGGATAGGCAGCAGCAGTAGCAGCCTCAGCAGCAGCCCCGACAGCAGCAGCAGCAGCAGCAAAGGCCGCCCCAGCAGCAGAGGCGAGGACAACAAGCACAGGTTTATGCAGTCGAGCAGGCTGAGGCAGAGCAGAATCCAGGTACTATGTCTGGGATGATTATTTTGAATGATATGCCTATATTTGCCCTGTTCGACACTGGTGCGACGCTCTCTTTTGTGTCGACTCGATGTGTAGAGGCCATTGGAGTTCAGCCCATCAACACTGTTAACCCTTTCGAGGTGAGCCTAGCCTGGGGAAGGAAGATAGTGACGAGCTCTAAGGCAGAGGACCTTAACCTTAGTATTGGCGGCCGAATCCTGAAGGCCGAAGCTTATGTTATCGAGATGAGGGATTTCGACCTCATTCTCGGTATGGATTGGTTGACGCGTTATCGAGCGGACATTTGTTGCCACGATCTGGAGGTTATCCTTCATCTTCCGAAGGACAGTCAGATCACCTTTTTCGGTTCGAACACGCGAACCCTACCTCGTGTCGTTTCGATGGCGAAGGCGAGGAAGATTCTGTGCAGAGGAGATTGTCAGGGTTACCTGGTGAGCCTTGTCGAAGAAGGATTGAGAGCACAGACACCTCACAACATTCCAGTTGTTCGTGAATTTGTGGATGTATTCCTGGATCAGCTACCAGGAGGACCACCCAGCAGGCAAGTGGAGTTCACCATTGATCTTGTTCCAGAAGCAGGACCGGTGTCTAAGGCACCATAGCGTATGGCTCCGAAGGAGTTGCAGGAGCTGAAGACGCAGATCAAGGAGTTGTTGAAACTCGGTTTTATCCGACCAAGCGTCTCACCTTGGGGAGTACCCATCCTATTCGTCAAGAAGAAAGACGAATCCATGAGAATGTGCATCGATTACCGGGATCTCAACTGATTAACGGTGAAGAATAAGTATCCGCTCCCCAGGATAGACGACTTGTTTGACCAGTTGAGAGGAGCTTGCGTATTTTCCAAGATTGATTTACGCTCAGGCTATCATCAGCTGAAGATTAAGGAGTCCGATGTAGCCAAGACTGCTTTTCGGACGAGATATGGACACTACGAGTTCGTGGTTATGCCGTTTGGTCTGACCAATGCGCTAGCGGTGTTCAAGGACTTGATGAATCGGGTGTTCCATCAGTACTTAGACCAATTTGTTATCGTCTTCATTGATGATATCATGGTCTACTCCAAGAGTTTAGAGGATCATGAGCAACATCTGAGGGTTGTTCTCGGGACCCTTAGGTGAGAAAAGTTGTACGCCAAGTTCTCCAAGTGTGAATTTTGGCTGAAGCGAGTGGCATTCTTAGGCCACATCATCACCGAGAGAGGCATAGAGGTCGATCCAGCGAAGATTGCCACCGTTTGGAACTGGTCAGCGCCCAGAAGTCCCACCGAGGTCCGCAGTTTTCTCGGTCTAGCAGGGTACTATCACAGATTTATCGAGGGATTTTCGAAGATTGCCCTCCCCTTGTCCAAGTTGACGAGGAAATCGGTGAAGTTTGAGTGGACGAGTCGTTGTGAGGAGAGCTTTCAGGAGCTCAAGAAGAGGCTTACGACGACTCCAGTGCTGACCATTCCGGATCCTACTCGGGGTTTCACCATCTATAGTGATGCCTCGAAGCAGGGTTTTGGGTGTGTGCTGATGCAAGATGGCCAAGTCGTTGCGTACGCTTCACGTCAGTTGAAGCCACATGAGCAGAATCACCCTACGAACGACCTAGAGTTGGCAGTGATTGTGCATGCACTCAAGATTTGGCGCCATTATCTATATAGTGGACGGTGCGAGATCTTTACCGATCACAAGAGTTTGAAGTATATCTTCACACAGAAGGAGCTCAACATGCGCCAGAGGCGATGGTTGGAGCTTGTGAAAGATTATGACTTTACCATATGGTACCATCCGGGGAAGGCGAACGTGGTAGCAGATGCCCTAAGCCAAAAGGTGAGGGGTGAGTCAGTTTGTTCTATCACCGACCAGTGCCAGCTTATCAGAGAGTTTGTCCGGATGCAGATTGAGGTCGTCGACTCACTTCCTAAGGAGATTTCGCGGAGTGTTAGCTCGATGCGAGTTCAGCCCATGCTAAGAGATAGAATCCGGCAGGAGCAATCCTGCGATCAGTTCGTTCGCACTTTAGATGTGAAGGTTCATGCCGGATGCATAGAGGGCTTTTACCGAGGCACAGATGGAACCTTGGAGGTCAGAGGCCGCATTATCGTGCCAAAAGTCGGGACTTTACGCTAGGAAATCCTGATTGAGGCCCACAGTGCGCCATATTTAGCCCACCCAGGGAGTACCAAGATGTACCATGACCTGAGAAGGTCATTCTGGTGGCGAGGAATGAAGAGAGATGTAGCAGACTTCGTGAAGAAGTGTTTGGTCTGTCAGCAAGTTAAGGCCGAGCACAAGAGTCTCATAGGTCTGCTACAGCCACTTGAGATACCCAGTTGGAAGTGGGAAGAGGTTACCATGGACTTCGTCACGGGGCTACCTAAGTCGTCCGAGCATCAGGACGCAATTTGGGTAGTGGTAGACAGGCTGACGAAAGTCGCACATTTCATGCCTATGACGATGACCATGTCGATGGATCAGTTAGCCGAGATATATACCCGTGGTGTTATTCGACTCCACGGAGTGCCCGTTACGATCATATCTGATCAAGATCCCAGATTCACCAGCAGATTCTGGGAGAGTTTGCATGAGGCAATGGGCACCCAGTTAAAGTTCAGTTCGGCTTACCATCCAGAGACGGACAGCCAGTCCGAGAAGACGATCCAGACGCTCGAGGATATGCTCCGAGCCTTGATTCTGGACAGAGGTGCTACGTGGGAGAAGTGGCTGCCACTAGTTGAGTTCCCCTATAACAACAGTTATCAGGCGTCTATTCAGATGGCTCCCTACGAAGCACTTTATGGCCACAAGTGTCATTCGCCCCTTTATTGGGATGACATCGGAGAGCGACGAGTACTCGGTCCGAAGTTGATCGAGGAGACAGTTGAGCAGGTAGCCTGGATTAGAGAGAGGCTCAAGACAGCTCAGAGTCGGCAGAAGTCCTCAGCCGACAAACATTGACGAGGGATGCATTTTGAGGTTGGAGATCATGTATTCCTGAAGGTTCGACCGATGAGAGGTGTCGTTCGCTTCGGGAAGAGAGGGAAGTTTCATCCTCGCTATATAGGCCCGTTCGAGATTCTCGAGCGAGTGGGCGAAGTCGCCTATCGAGTAGCCCAGCCTCCCGAGTTGGCTGGCGTGCATAACGTGTTCCACGTTTCGATGTTACACCCATACGTGTGCGATCCCGACCATGTGCTTCAGCACAGCGAGATTCAGCTTCAACTAGATTTGACCTACGAGGAGCAGCCGGTAGAGGTTCTGGATCGAAAGGTTCTTCGGCTCAAGAACCGAGATGTTCCCCTCGTTCATATCAGCTGGAATCGCCACGGAGATTCAGATGCCACTTGGGAGCGCGAAGCGGACATCAGAGCTCGTTTCCCAAATTTTCAGTTCTGATTTGTATCTAGTTGTATGTATTTTCCCAATTTTAGTATTTCCGAGGGCGGAAATATTTTAAGGGGGATAGATTGTAATAGCCAAGTTCTGTATTAATAAAAATGACAGTTTGTAGTTCCAAGTTGAACTATTTCTTTTTATTAATACTGCTCGTCGTGAGTTCCGAGCCAGTTATCAGCTATTCAATCTCAGTTATTACTTCCGGTCCATTTATTTTAGCAATGGATTTTATTCAGTCGGAATTAATTATTCCAGTTGACGAATAATCGAGACCGAGTATGTTTCCATAAATCGTCTAAGTCCAGCCGTGTCCGAACCTAGTCGTTCGATCACGGTATCGCGCCTAGCCAATTCTCGAGCCCTAGTAGTCCCGAGTCTTGTTCGAGCCCTAATCGTGCTCCTAGCCTTACTTAGAATATTTTCTAAGTAGAGATAATTTTATCGAGCCTTCGATATCATTCCCCTCCAAGACCGTGCCCAACCAGTCCCAAGGTCAACTCCACCATGCCTTGCGCGTGAAAATAGGGAGTGAGCATCTTGTGTCCCCCATTAGCCCTCTTGTTCTCTCCGCCCCTCTCACCTATGTAAGGACACTCCCAGCTGAGTGTTGAAGCTCTTGGTCTCATATATCACTTGAGAGATATCGAGGGAGTTAGCTAAAAACTGAGAGCAAGTGCAAGCCCCAAACGCGCGCGATAGGCCGAGTGGGGGTTGAGCCGCGAGTTCCTCTTGTTCCAGCTGGGTCCTCTCAGTGCTTAGCATCTTCCAAACTTTATTTGGATTTTTCTAAGTGTCTTGAGCCCCTCATTTCAGTCCTTAGCCTTGAGTTCAGCCCCAAGACTCCTAAAGGCCGCGAGTAGACTCGAGTTGAGGTCTTTGGCACCATTTCGAATTTTGAGCAAGGTAACCTCGTGCCAACCATTTTTCCCAGCATATTCATGATAAAATAGGAATTATCATGTTGAAAAATGATGCCATGCATGTGCTTAAAGTGAAGTTATGATTTTTCGAACTTATAAGCCCTAATTTTGGAAATTATTGTGATGCATGCTTAGGCCGACTTTCATAGCTTATTATCTCTCAAAAATCATGAGAATGACATTGGTAAAAGATTGGCATGTTTTGAGTTCGTATGTTCGGTCAAGTTGCTAAGTGAAATCGAGCCATTTTCACCTCCGAACCTAAGTCTATGTGCATGCATGTTATGACCAATGTCCTAGCCTCAATAGCAATGATTTTTGATGTAGATTACTCGGCCCTAAGTGAATTTATATGTTTAGCATGTTCATTTTTTGTGACTTAGCGTGGCCACGAGCCTTATCGGCCCTATAGGCCTATCTTCATATCCAACCGAGTTGCCCTAGCATTTCTTGGCATATTTACATGTTTTATATCATGTTGTGTTGGTTTGAGTCAGTTGTCACCGGAAATAGTGGCCTAAAGACCGGAAAGGATCGGCTAGGGTCACCAGTCGCGCTAGTCGCGGATGCCGTGCCCATGCCGCGTCGCAGAGGCCAGGCAGTTCCTCTGTCCGTGCCCTCGTCTAGCGAACGCGAGGTACCGCAGCCCTCAGCGCACGCGACAGCGCCCCAGCAGCACCAATCCGTGCAGTGAGCGAGGTCTCATCGCCAGTCGCGCCCCAGCACCTCCGACAGCGCCGGTAGCGTTGTCCCAGCCTCAGTGAACGCGTGGCCTCAAGCCAGTAGTTTGTGCCGCGCGAGGTCGACCTCGGGCTGTGCCAGCCGCACACCCGAGTGTCGATTGCCGTGTCCAGTAGACCTCGGGTGGTGCCCAGCCGCACGCCCGAGTACTCGGTTGGCCAGCGACGTGCCCAGCAGCACGCCCACGTGCCCAGGGTTGCCCGGCAGCACCCTAACAGCCCCAGCCGCGCCAGAGCCCGCGCGTGTAGTGTCTGTCCGCACCAGTTGTGCCAGAACCGAGTCCGGCCGTGCCCAATCACACCCGTGTGGCACCAATCGTGCCCGTGCTCGCGCCTGCAGCGCACCAGAGCACCCAGTCACCTTTGGTCATGCCCAGCAGCACCTAGTGGCACCAGTTGTGCCAGGGCTTGTGCCAGCCGCACCTGCCCGCGCCCAATAGCACCTAGTACCAAGGCCCGGTCGCATCCAGCTCGTGCCTAGTGCCGTGTCAGGGCCCCAGCCGGCCCAACGCGAGACCGAGCCCGGCCAGTCCGAGCAGCACGTGACCACCCGGTCCAGAGTGACCCGGCAGTCCAACCCGGTCCGGTTTAGTTAGTGAGCGAACCGGCCGGTTTAGCCGGCGGTTCGAGTCAGTTTTGGTTCATGATTTTCGGTCCGAGTCTTATTCCGAAATTAAAGTAATTTTTCGAGCCAAACCAGATCAGTTGAGCATGTCAGTCTAATTTTCCGGACTTAGAATTATTTTAGTGAACCCTTAGAGCATTCCTTTATATCCGGTTGAGTAATCTGATACAGTAGAGCATCCTAGCATATTATTGAGCATATGACGAGCATAGTACTTAGTATATTTGTTTGCTTATATTTTTATGTAGCTTGATGAGTCAGCTACCAGCACAGCCGCACTTACATATTTTCAAAGCAGATCAGGTGGGGACCCAGTCTGGGTTATACATTGAGTATAATAGTCGATATCACGTTCAGCTATGTATATGAGTTTTATCCGCTTGGGGTTAAGGCCAAGTTTGCCTTCCCTAAGTTTTGATGGTGGCCCAGTTTGCCAGAGTTATACCATCAGAGTGTGCACACGGTTACCGGCCAGAGAGTCCGAGAGTTACCGGCCAGAGTGTTCCGGGAGTTACTGGCCATAGTGTTCCGGGAGATTTCAGTTTACTTATATATACCGGTTCTGTGATATCATTATTATTATTGTTGTTTACTTTAGAATGGGTATTTATGGAGTACAAGTGGACCGTACTCACCCCCACTTTATATTTTCAGACGGCAGGGTCGGCGGGCAGACGTGAGTCCAGCTGTGGTGGTTGTGGTCGTGGATTCGGCACAGCGAGCCGTTCCAGGGACATTTTTTATCATGTTTTATATAACTATTAAAACCACGCATTTTCAGACTTCTGCTATGCTTGCTTTTATTTCGAACTTGCATGACAGTACTTTCAGACTTAAATAATTTTTCCAGTTCGCCAGTACGAACGGGACCAGTTAAAATGGAAGATTTGATAAAAGATTTAAATTTGTTTTTCTTAAAGTCTAATCCAGTTGATAGACCTAGTTAGGGAAAACTGATTTCCAAAGCAAATAAGTTCTTAGCAGCATCCCGAGATAAGTTTGCAAATGATTGCGAAAAATTTACATGCGTTTTCGAAGGTTGAATTTGCGAAAAATTGGCCCTAAGTAGCGGGGTATTGCACCAGCGGCTGTCGGCGGCGGTGATGGGCCGGAGAGTATAGGTCTTCAAGGTTTGAAATATATAACCTTAAAATCTTCTAATGGATTACCTAAATACCTATTTCAATTAACCTTGGTGGTGCGATTAATTGAATCTCAAATGTCTCGAACAAGACAAATTTTCTCTCTTAGGAGGAAGAGAAATCGAGTAACACAACATATGTACAATAGGTTGGGACATGGTGTATTTATAGGCTCCATTAGGGATCTTAAGGAGGTGCTAAATATGAGCTTATCCCATTAGGAGAAGGAATCTTAATTCTAATCCACATATCTTTCTAACCTAGGATATAACTCCTTCTCTCCAACATCACCTTCTAGAAGACTCTTTAGTCTCCTAACCCTAGGTAATATTCTAGAAGGAATATTCTCCTACTGATGGAATATTATTTATGGAATAACATTAATTCCTAAAATCCTAATTAGAAGTAAATAATAATACATCCCACTAGAGTAACATTATTGCTCTCCCCATTTAGCTCCAATTTATTCAATAAATTAAACCTCCACTTGAGTAATAAATATTAATCTAATTGATCGATTTACCTCCCTATGTTTAGATATAATGTCCGTTGATTAATTAAATTAATGACAAAATAATTAATCAACTTCTTTATTCATTTCTGAAACTAGTACCACTCAGATCATTAATCATTATGTCGGAACACATCCGCCTGCAGGGCTTGATATAATATTCTTTCCTGAGCTCATTTCGGGGACGTCATCTACCCTGCGCACTGGGACATACTGACCGTAAATAATTTATAACAACACATCATATAAACACTCTTATTTACCAAAGTACCGAGTATGTCATCCTAACAGAATAGGAATCACCCTTGGTAAATCAAATAAACAAGTAATGAATACATATGCCTGTTTTATATTATCTTACAGCTTTAGAGAACGCATCAATAACTGAAGGTCTAGATTACAACAACAGTCAGTGAGTCTCATAATCTTATCCTTCCGCAGTCCTGTTCAATACTTAACATAAGTACTAGTGTAGTTCTTCAGTCAAAGATCAACTGAATCAAGAATACACTATAGTATTTTTCCAAGAGGGGTCTCACTGCCTGTCTAGACTGTGAACGAATAGTTTAGTCTTACAAGGAACTGATAGGTGACCTTTTTGTTTGAGACACCATGAACCACACTATCTCAATGTAAGACAAGTAGTATGATTGCATAAATAAATAAACTGCGAGCATATGTACTTTGACTGAAACATGATTGTCAGATCAAAATGGAATTGTTCACATCTAAAAGTCAAGCTTTTACAGCATATCTAACAACTTGCTCGAAATTTTTCCTTCTTACTCGGTCCTCGAGCTAACCACTCGAGGTTCTGTCACTTTACCTGGCCTTCGTGCTAACCACTTGAGGTTCTGCCACTTTACTTGGCCCTCAATCTAACCACTCGACAGATAGTTCAATTCTGTCTAGGTTGTGAACAAATATTTATATTTTACAAGGTGTCGATAATATGATTTTTCTGTTCGACTCATCGAACCATATTTTCTACAATGTAAAATGAAGGAACTATGTTTGCATAAATAAATAATACGCAACCACACACTTGACTAAAACACGAATCTAATTCAAGATGGTGTTGCCCGTAATTGAATGTCAAGCTCTTACAGTATACCCTAACAAGTTACATTAAGGATGAATTAATGTTTATCCTAAATGATTTTCAATCTTAAAACTGAACAATTAAAGTAGTCAAAAATCTAATAAAGAATAATTTAATCTCAATGATGTATGTACTATAAGTTTTTATACCAAAATAAAACTTTTGTGCTGGCCCTCGAGTTCTGAAGTCACCATAAGATTATTTATTTGTTAGTCAAAACAACAAAAGAGTGAGAGTTCACTATATTTGTATAATATAAAGTATTATAGAAAGTTATACACCAAGAGAGAAATATAGTCTTTTATCTAATTATTATTGAAGACTCACAAAGCTCTTCTAATCTCAATATGACGTCTCATTCACTGTTTAGTATGTTTTCGTGGTTATTTTATATTTTGAATGTTTTATTTATGCTTGTTTGGTTTATCTAGGTTTTTTTGGTCCATTTAGTCATTTTGGTCGTTTATGTATTTTTGGATTGTTTTTGTGCATTTATTGTATCTTTTTGTTTTTCGTTTTATGGGAAAACGGCCTTAGAAACGTTGGAGTTGCCAAAAAATCACTAAAAACTTGCCAGAACTACACCGAAAAAGTGCATAAAATTAGCCAAAAATTTATGAGCCAGTCGGCCCGGTCAGTGCCCGTTGGACCCGCGCCCAGAGAGACCTGCACCTGCGCAAGTTTAGCTTTTCAATTCCGAGAACAAGTATAGGATGCCCCATCTTGGACACGTCTTGTCTGCGCATAGCTGGTAAGCGTCTAAGACACATCTTGTCTAGCCCCCGAGTGCCCGTCCTTGCACCCACGAGTGCGCCCCCAACGCTCGCCTAGCCCATGAGTGCTCTCTGTCAGACACGCCTTCCTTCCTATATGAGAAACTCATGTGGCCTGCGAGTCTATCCTCGAATCCGCATGGACGTCGAGTTCTTTTGAGTAAATGTGTGTGTTTTAGTATGTGTTAGATTGTTTAAGGTATAAATACACTTCTTGAGTCATTTTTTCGGCAATAACTTGTGATTGGGAGTCAGTTGCTAAGTTTTTCTTTCTCTCTCTCTCTAAGTTCTCCAAAAACCAATTTGTATTGTTTTACTTCTCCGCCGATATTGCGACTTTCAGGCTTATATCTTTTCGTGGATGCCATTAGAGACCTGAAGACTTAGTTTAAGAATCATAATCTCGTATGTTTTTCTTATCTTTACTTGATGAATTTTTCTAGGGTAAAGGTAGGAACTTTCTTCAGTACAGTAGACAAGCATCCTTGAAGGACATGGAACATGTTATTTTTGTGGTCGATTACATGGCGAGAATTGATTGATTTTTAGATTGGTTCATCGAGGTGTGATGATTTCTTGAATGCATGTTTCCGAATCTTTGAGTGTCTCATTTCCATCTCTGGTCTTGGGGTACTTAATTTTTCTTTTTATTTTGTTATTATTGCAATATTAGGATTAACTTGTGTTCCATTTTGCTTATTTCTTTTTATAAATTCTTAATTGCTTTTCATGTTAGCATAACACAACCAACAAACTCGCGGTTAGAGTGTCTAAGACTTTTACTTTTCCCTTTTTGTGGATCAATGGTTGTCCGAATTTGATTCCGAATAAACTTTCTTGAGGTATACGATTCGAGGTTGGGATTTATCCATACTCGGCAAACAAAACTACATAAAATCCATTTTATCCCCAATAATTAGTTGAGAACTACAAACGACATGTATTCTTATTAATCCATCAATGAAAATCTATCTTTTGGTCATAGTATTGACACATCAAACTAAATACCATTGTAGAGCATATCCATTGACAAATTATTGAATTATTGGTAATGTGTATGAAATTCTGTGTAGCTACGCAATCGGTTGAATACATCATTGTTTGATTTGACCAATTTTCTTTTCGTACAAATTAACAATGTGACTTGAGTGATTGTATTGTTGCACTAATTAATGATTGTGACATGACTGGTTGTATTGTCGCGCCATGTCAACTATTAGAAACTAAATTCACTACTTCATAGTCAATTGTGTTACGAGTTTGACTTTTTAGGACCATTAGACCGAGTCCTGAATCAAACAGTGTGCCTGGTATTCTTGGTCAGGCTACCCTTGTTTCCTATTCCACACCCGAGGATGGAGTTGTCCAATGTGAATGAGTCACAAAATTGGGGTACAATCATGATTATAACATTCTTCCGGCAAAAGCGCACAATTGAGGAGATGTCGGGATCATATCAGTTATAAGGTTGTCCTGGGACTTAGCAGTCCATACTGGAGCTTCGACTCAAAATACTGGATCGACAACTCAATACTTAAGCTCCGTCTCATACTGAGGCATATTCCTACACTGTTGGGAGTTATAGAAAGGTCCTAGGAACCAAATCAAATCGATTCACTCCGAAGCTAGACTGTTCTGCTTGTGCCAATATTAATATTGGATTTATCCTCAACTTCACTATCAATGCATAGAGATTGAAACTAATACTCAGTTTCCATACAAATACTTGTGAATTTTGCCTTACTTGACATAAATCTAAAGATTTCATATATAATTCCTCTCAAAATAATAAAATTTATAACGATTTGACAAATACAAGAATCCTTTAAGCATGCATCAATGATTTTATCAAACTCAAATCACAACTTCCACAGTGTCACCCGCTAACTGAGGATTTACCCTCACCCTACCTGTTACTATATTTTCAAACTTCCTCCCTCTATCTATAATGAGGCGCGATCCAAAAAAGAAGGAGTTGACATCAACATCGAGTGAGACAAGACCACTTCCTAACGTGAGAACTCATAATAATTAATATCGTTGTTCTTAATACAGTTAGTTATTTTCGTGCAACATGGTGTTTCATTTATACTTAACTATTTCCTCTACCATTTTTACATTATAAATTATCTTTGAAAAAAATATATGTTTGGAAATTTGAATTTTTAGATTTAATTTCAGCAGGCAAAGTTTGATTTTCAATTCCATTTTAATATATTTATATTCCTCAATATTAATATATATTATCACTATTAGACTTTTGAGTCTCAGGATTTTTGAAATTTTAGATTTTTTAGACATTTTAAGATTGATTTAACTGAAATTCCTAGAAATATCATAGCCGGAGGTGAGATTTTTGGTACAAGGTCATAAAAAGTTCAATCAAATCGAAGTGCTAAATAACTGGAATATGTCACGACTTCTTAATACTTTTTGAAATGGATTTGTTAAGACTTTTAAGCTCTTAAATGAATATACCATGATTCTTGAAATCTCATGAAGTATTAAGAATCGAGAATAAATACACCCCCTGTAAAATGTCACTCAAAGCCTCAAATGAATACACTATTCCTAGATATTATACCATGTGTATAAATATTTTAAATTTATTTTAAACATATGAAGTTTATTAGATTTAATAAATATTTGATATTATAATCAAAATTGTTTAAAGTATCCAAAATATTCCAGATCACGAAGAAAATCACATTTACATGTCATAAGATTTCAAATTTCTACAAGTACATGAGATTGTTGGTTTTTGAGGTGGTAATGTAATTTTCATGACAAGATTCAAGCCCCAACTCCACTATATAATGAAGAAGATGGGGAGCAAATAATATGAAATATAACATATATACAAAACAAGTTGAGCGGGAAGAAAACGAAAAATAAAATACAATAATTAAGGCATTAGCAATGGTTTTCACTTCAAACATCCATTTTGTTTTGATTATATCATCTGTTTTCTTATCAATGATCGGAGTTTCACTTGTAAGTGAAAACCTCGCAATTGTGTTGTTTTTAATGAAATTATTCTTACAAAATTTTTAAATTCATTAATATATATGTGTAAAACCACACACAAGCATAGAAATATTAATGATTTTTGACATATATGTCACTATACATATTAATATGAAAATATGATTTCTTTTCATTATGTATTATATCTTTTATCCATGTCAAACCATGTATGTAACACACTTTTTAGAAAGTCATATTAACTATTCAATTTTCTTTATATATTTTTGATGTGTAAATAGGCTGGTGACAAAGTATTGAGCCCAATTTCCCTTGCCCTACTTGCTACAACATCACACGAGACTGTCACCTGTCCAGTCCCTAAAGAACGTAAGTTCATTTCTACAAATTTTATTTATTTTATTTTCATGTCAAAGATTATATATATTGCAGAAAATTAATATATCAATCATTTATTTCTCTAAGTTTAAAGTTCAATTATTAGTATATATAATATCATTTTTATGTTAAATAGTCATTAATAAATTTTTTTACTGATTTGATATCCAAGCATGTGAATGGATGGTCTGTGAAAACCTCCAATCAGGGTCTTAAAACAAGGCGTTGAACAAACATTTTCTTTATTTTCTTATTATATAGGTTGTGGGAGTGAATGTGGACGTCGATGCTCCGCAACATCACATAAAAAGCCATGTTTGTTCTACTGCAACAAATGTTGTGCAGTATGCTTGTGCGTACCCCCTGGAACTTATGGAAATAAAGAGTGCTGCCCTTGCTACTTAAACTGGAAGTCCAAGGAAGGAGGACCAAAATGCCCTTGAAAAATTATGGAGTATAATAAATTTATAATTTCCTGCTTGTCATGGATCCGAAAATTTTATAAGTAAGAAGTTTTGTTTGGATTTCGTTAATTAGAAAACAATAAAAAGTGGCAAAAATAAAAATCTTTAGTTATGTATATCGTTTTGCGCGGTAACTATTATTAGATACTACTCTTGTCTCATTCTAGTTATTTTTATTGGTTGCGTCATTGTGAAGTTTGAACTATGATAGCCTAAATAACAAAGATCATGTATAAAGTGAGAATTAATGAATAATTGTGAGAGAGCCAATTGCGAAAAGAAAAAGTTACATAAAGTTATACATACCGTTAAAAACTTTTCAATAAGTGCATAATGGATATGCTTTGCTTTCCTATAAAAGTAAATAATAATTTGGATCATCTATTATGCGTGATTTTTGGATTTGCAAGCTACACAATTTTTTAGAGCAAGTTGTAACCTTGCACTACATATCAAAACATATATTACAACCTCTCTCGTTAGAGTCTCCAAAACAGTCAGGAGAGTAGGCTCACGTGATAAGCACATGTCATCTGAAGGGTAAAGTGGCATTTCATGCCCATGTGAAGGAATTTTATGCTTTGGGCTCCAAATCTAGAAATCCCACATGAGAATTTTTATAATGGCAGAACTTATAAATAATATATTGAAGAGAAAAATGGAAAATTAATTTCACTAAAAAGATAAAATTAATCATGCATGTTTGTTTAATCTTGGGTGAGGCCAAGTAATGTGGAGTTGGGTGAGTATTTGAATTGCAAAATTTTTTGAAACATCGACGCGTCAAATTCATCGACTCACAAAGATTTTTGGTTAAAACTGCCTCATCCTGATAGCCTCATCTTGCGAATCAACCTGTAAAAGCACTGAGGGTGGGTCCTAGAGTGTACACTCCAACGCTCAAGTCAGAAAACTTATATCTCAAACGTACTATAATTAAGAGACTTATTGAGAGCTTAGGATCAGAAATTGAACATGGATTCCTTATTTATAACGCACTCTTATTTGTAAGTCATTTAATGACTTACTCCCCCGGACAAGAGATTTTCTTAATAACCAAGAAGTCTGATCCTCCAAATAACTGTGTAGATATACTCAAACTTACTTGGATATCTTTCAGGAATATTTACTAAATCTTTTTAGGTATTCAACCAATACAATATATCTTTAAATAACATACATCGGTCTTAAGCTCCCTTGGGACGGCCTAACCCGAGCTAACTGCCCAAGTCGATCCAGCCAGCTACTATTGGTGCTACATCATCTTAGACGAGCTAATTAGCGCAAGACTCGTCTAAAAGTAGAAAAATCGCTCTTTAGCCAAGTCTATGGCTTAAAGGTCTTGAGCTTATCTAGGTCCTACGATCTACAACGTAGGAGTTCTGCTACCTCTTGCTTGTAATTATGGCTTTCGAGCAATCTTTGCACTTCCTTTGCCCTTTGCGACTCCGAGCTACCTGCTCGGGAATCTGTCATTTCAAAAATTTTGGCAGTCGAGGCAACTGCTCGGGTTGTTTCCGCTTAATACTTTTGGCACCCGAGCTAACTTCTCAGGCTTTGCCGCTTAAAAACTTTTGGCATCTGAGCTAACTGCTCGGGGCAAAACCAGATCAAAACCACAACCTCCCTATTTCCAACCTGCGAGCCATGAGGTCCTTGGGGTATTCGATTTCTTTAGGTCTTCTGATCTCCAAGCTTACTTGAGCTGGGCCAACCTGGCCACTAAACTACTTAAGAAGATCTTTGACCCACACCAAATTGCCGCAAATTGAAAGAAAATCGCAGCAATATTTCCATGAGAAATATTGGAGGGTAATATATGTTAGAAATTGAAAGAAAATTGTCGCAATATTTGACCTACACCAATGCACATTGAAGAGGAAATGGCCGATTGAGAGGAAAATCTGGTCAAAGGTTTCCAATATTATGCCCCAACTATTAGATATGTTGTAAAAGTTTGGCTTTCAGATATGAACAATTCCATTTTGATCTGGCAATCATGTCTCGGTCAAAGTACATATGCTTGCAGTTTATTTATTTATGCAATCATACTCCTTGTCTTATATTGAGATAGTGTGGTTCGTGGTATCTCAAACAGAAAGGTCATCTATCAGTTCCTTGTAAGACTAAACTATTCGTTCACAATCTAGACAGGCAGTGAGACCCCTCTTGGAAAAAGACTGTAGTGTATTCTTGATTCAGTTGATCTTTGATTGGAGAACTACACTAGTACTTATGGTAAGTATTGAATAGGACCATGGAAGGATAAGATTATGAGACTCATTGACCGTTGTTATAATCTAGACCTTCAGTTATTGATGCGTTCTCTAAAGCTGTAAGGTAATATAAAATAGGCTTGTATATTCATTACTTGTTTATTTGATTTACCAAGGGTGATTCTTATTCCCTTAGGATGACACACTCGGTACTTTGGTAAATGAGGATGTTTATATGGCGTGCTATTATAAATTATTTACGGTCACTATGTTCCAGTGCGCTGGATTGATGGCATCCCCGAAATGAGCTCAGGAAGGAATATTATGCAAGCCCTGCAGGCAGATGTGTATCCGACATAATGATTAATGATCTGAGTGGTACTAGTTTCAGAAATGAATTGATTATTTATTTTGTCAGTAATTTAGTTATTCAACGGACGTTATATCTTAAACATAGGGTGGTAAATCGATCAACTAGATTAATATTTATTAATCAAGTAGAGGTTTGATTTATTGAATAAATTGGAGCTAAATGGGTAGAGAAATAATATTATTCTAGTGGGATGTATTATTATTTAATTCTAATTAGGATTTTAAGGATTAATTTTATTCCATAATTAATATTCCATTAGGAGAGGAATACTCCTTCTAGAATATTATCTAGGGTTAGGAGACTAGAGAGAGTCTTCTACAAGGTGATGTTTGGTAGAAGGAGTTTTATCCTAGATTGGAAAGATATGTGGAGTAGAATTAGGATTCCTTTGTGATATAGCCATATTATGATATATCGGCCCAAATGCTCTCTACTCGACCGGAGGATTGCTCAGACCGTTCACACGTCGACATACTCCCATCGATATACTCAAGTCGACTTCTGCAAAGTCGACTCTTCATAAGAATGACTGAGAGAAATGGCAGATCCCCTACAAGTCGACTTGCAGAAGTCGACTTCGTGCAATCGACGTCCCAATACTCGACATCTATTTGAGAAGACCAACAAGAAGGTAGCCTCCGAATAACCAGAAGATCCTGAGTTGACCTCTTCATACTCGAGGTCGACCCCTCGCACCTCGAGACGTGAAACGCAGTGACGGCTCAACAAACTTGTGACATTTTTTAGAACCTCCTGTCCTCCAATGGATAAGAAGGAATCTTGTCATGACTCAGCAATGAAAGGAGACGGATCGACCGGGGTAATTTAGACCTTTCTGGTGAACCAACCGGGGCATTTCGGGTACTTCAAGTAAGTGTTTCCTTCTATATAAAGGAGGTGAGGTAACCCCAAACCCTAAATTCCATTCATTCACATTGTTCTCTACAGCTGTTGCTGCTCTCTCTGAGCAGCCTCTCTTCATCTCTATCACATACTGACTCGAGCGTTGGAGGCTCTACGCCGGAAACACTTCCGGCGTTGAGTTCTTCCAGATGTTTACGACGGTCTAGCAACGATTCAAAGGCAATTCAAGTAGATATGAGCTCAAAACTATCGGTTCTCTTCAGATCCAGAAGTAGACCCATCATTTTGGCACCGTCTGTGGGGAGTTCTTGAAGGAATTAAGAGCTTTGTAGCTAGCTCCAATCTGCTTCTGATGGCTGAGAAGGAAGGTTTGCAGAGGAACTTGAATGAGGAGTTTAGGGGAGCTTGGACAGACATGAGACCACCACCACTCTCCACCCCTAGACCTCCAGTGACGCAGATGTTGGGACTACCACCCTTTGGAGGACTTCCGCCGCCAGGGATGAATCTGGGTGGAGAAACACCCATTACTCCACCCGAGGTGAAAATGCAAGTGTTGACCCAAGTAGGAACAAGTCAAAACCCTAATCCAAGTGTTGGAGAAAAGGAACCAACGGAGATGTCTCGACGTGAGGGAAAGCAAATACAGGAGGTACCGGAGCAGACACAAACACAACCCCGCGTCGAGGAGCAAATGCTGACGATGAAGCTGTGGCCGCCCAGATGAAGCAAGTGGGGCGAGTCGAGCAGAATCCCCAGGTTGAGCAGAACCCGCGGGTCGAGCAACAGCCTCGTGTCGAGAAACAGGCTCAATCAAACGTGCAGCAAAACAGAAGGGTGGACGAGGAGAAGTCTTCCATTCGAACAGTCAACCCACAAGTAAGAGACGAGACATTGGAGCAGTTGTTGGCCCAGGTCCGCGACTTGCAGACTCGAGTCGGAGGAAAGAAGAGCAGGGGAGCAAAGGAACATCCGTTCTCACAACAGATCCTGAGGGCCGACTTACCCCAAGGCTTCAGGGAGTTGAACATATGGTACGATGGCTCCACTGACCCGTCTCGACATCTAAGAAGCTTTGAGAACATGGCGGTGCTCCACCGCTATAGTGACCCTGTGCAATGCCGCGCTTTTCTGACGACTCTGAAGGGGTCGGCTCAGGACTGGTTCCACCAACTACCAACTGGGTCAATTCAGGACTTAGATGGTTTCAACTCAAGTTTTCTCAATCAATTCGCGAGTGTTAGAGTGCAATAGAAATCCTAGCTCTCACTGATCAGCATGCAACAAAAGAAGGGCGAGTCGCTGCGAGAGTATGTGGCAAGGTTTACGAGGGCATGCGTCGACTGCCCAACAGCAACAAAAGAGATCAAATCAGGAGGATTGACAAGGGGACTACTACCAGGGTTGTGTAAAAACTCTTTGGCTAAGCGACCTGGTAGGAGTTTCGATGACGTATTAGGAAGGTATGCTAAGTACATGAATGTCGAGGAAGCAGAAGTCGACTGTAGTGCCCCGTTTAATTGTGTATTATTTGGGATTTATTAGTATTATTGTTATTAATATTATTATGGATGATTATTATTATTGTAATATTATACTATTAATATTATTGTTATTAATATTGAATGTCTAAATATTATTGTTTGCCTAATTGTCATTAATTGCCTAAATGTATATTTTGATTATTAATATTATTATTTTATTATAATGTAATGTATTAAATAAATATTATATGCGGTTTTATTTTCTTTAGTTGTCGAACGAGCGAACCGAGCCATTTTTATTGGTTAAACCGAGCCCGAGAGCCGGGTTATTTTTGACGAGCCCGTGCCGCACGAACCACCCAGCCCAGCCCAACAGACCCGGTTTTCCCTTACCTTGTACTTGTGTGTGTCTTGAGGACCAAGAGAGAGAAAAACCCTAGGCTAAATAAAATCGTACCTCCTTCTTGGATCTGCTCTCTCGATCAAAAAGCCGCAGCTTCGACCTCTTCCTCTCTTCAGGACACAAAAACGCGCACCTCTCTTCTCATCTATATCTCGTCACTCTCTCAGCAAGTAAGAGAAATCTCCCGTCGCCACCATCGTCCTCTACCCCTTTCTCTCGGAATTGATCGTCGTCTCCCTCAGAGCAGAAGAAAATCCGCCCCGCAGCTTTCCCCTCAAGCTCCTCTCCCTCTCACGCAGCTTTTCTTTCCCCCGACGCCACCATCCTCCGCCGGTGTTCCCCTACCACCACGAAGTCCCAGCGCCACTGCAACTTTCGGCGATCCGCGCGCCAGCACCCCAGCGGTCTCTTTTCGTTGCTGCGATTCCGGTCGCTGCTGCTTCATCCCGTCGCGCGTCTCAGGTTGCCGTGAACCATCCTCCATTCACGACCCGCCGGCGAGACCACCCCAGCGAGCAGTCCCGACGAGCAGGCCTTCTGCGAGTAGCCCCTCCTCAGCCCTTGCCGCCGCTGCTCCGCCCTGCTCAGCCACCGGCGACCCTCCCAGCAGCGACGCCTCTTCCCCCTTCCGTCGAGCAGACGTTCACCGGCAGCCGCAGGCCCTCCGCCGCTGCCGGTTCCCTTCGCGTAGCTTTTTCGGCGAGCCTCCTCCTCCGTAGCAGCACTTCCGACGGGTCGCCTCGACCACCGCAACAACCCTGCAACCGAGAAGGACCACCGTAGTTATCTCCTCGGCGAGCCGCGCGAAGCCGTCGAGCCCCGTCGAGTCGTCCTCTCTCATTCGAACCTTTCTCGCTCGTTTCCCGAGAATGGTATTGAGTCTCGACTTCTCGATTATATTTACATGAATAATTTTATGATCGGTTGTGCCTAGCGTGTTCGTTGAATTATTATATACGTGTTTGAATTGTTTGTTATGCAATATATTCGTTATTTTATGTGAAACTCGTCGATTCGTGCAAATTGAACGAGAACACATTGTAAGTGATTAGTTGCTGTGGGTTTTAGGAACTTAGGATTATTTCGAACACAATGGCGCTGACCTTGTGTCGATTGGAGGTGTATAATTGCCGTTATGATTTTTCGAAGTTCTTATTGGCTGTTTCGAATGAAAAATTCAATATAAATCGAATACTAGTCCGATTTCATTGAAATTTTAGAAACAGCTGTTTTTGATGAATATGTAGCTGCTGTAAAATTTTCGTGATTTTTAAAGGTGTTTAGCTATTTTTAAAAATTATATTATTTTCTATTCAGTACTTGTAAATGCATAAGTAATTGTGTAGTGTTCTTTTCTGGCCAATTTGCGAATATGTTATGTTTCAGGCATGATTATATGTGTTGTAAAATTTTTAGAATTTTTGAATTAGGTTTGATAGGGTTAACAAATTATTTTGTGATTCTGCCCGAATTTATTTTAATTATGATAAATTTTTCTGAGGTTGAAAAATTCTGAAAATTTGTGGAGATTCTGAATATATTATGTTTAGCATGCTGTAAAAAGTTTAGAATTTTCGGAGTTCAGTTGTGATCAGTTCTGATATAATTGTGATATTTGGCTGATTGTGGTTTTAATTTTATAAAATTGTTATCCTGAGTGTTGAAGGCTGGCAAATTTATGTGATGTTGTTCATATGTTGTAGTATTTTAGATAAAAGTTTCATAGCCTGAATCGTCCATTATCATGTGCTTTTAATTTAAACTCGTTTTTGCTGAGAAACTTGTTTGAATTGTATAAAATTATGCATAAGGAGTTTGAAGCTGAAACTGGGTGATCTTACTTAGAACTGAGATGTGAAATTTATGTTAAAGTTTCAGAACCTAACTCATTGATTTGATATGCCTTCTAATTCAAGTGTGAATTTGAGAAATTGTTTTTCTATGTTGAAATGTGTTAAGTGTTGATGACCAAATGTGCCATGTGTTTTTCTTGTGGCTCGTTTGTTGTCTTTCAGTTGCTTTTGTGTGAACTCAAATATGTGGTTTGATCGAGTCTAAGTCCTAGTGTTCCCATATCCACAGAACTTCACGAACCGCTTGGTCGAACTGAGTACGGCTAAGTCAACTTGTGAATTTGCTACATAGATCTAGATTAAAGTGTTGACTTTAGTATCTGGACTTAATGTAGGTGTCGAGAGGTGTTGAACCTCGCCTCGTCTCGAGATTTGTGATTTGAACTGTAGCTGCTATCAAGTGGGTACATTTATGATGTATTCCATATTTATCGCACTTAATATTTCGTATAAATGCTTTGTTTTGAAAAATGATGTATGCGTGAGAACCCTAGTCTAAGTGTCCCGTATGTTAGTGCCTTTGAGGATGCATAAACAGTGAGAGGTCATTGGCCCATAGATTCGGAGAGGTGACGCCCAGGTCCGTATGATATTCGTGAATGGGAAAAACATCTCTACTGTCTCCTGGAAAGGATCCCAGGCCCGTAGCCATTCGGTGATGGGAAGGTTTCCAGTTATTTCCTTGCCGTGTGTGATCGGAAGGTTGTTGTATGTACATAGGAGGCTTGTGATAGGGCCAAGTAGGGAGTTAGACTGTTGGATTCTATGCATACTGAATACTATGGTTATGATGTTTTAAAATGTTATGCGAGATATACTGTGCGATAATGGTGAGCTTGTTGGTTATGCTCACCCCCATTATTTTCCTTGTTGTCTTCTCTCTTCCTTTGTTCTAGGGTGAGACGAGCTGGAGGCGGTGGCGTAGGACGAGCGAGATGGTGGTCATTATGTGTTGAAATCTTATGCTTCCGCATGAACTTGTTATTTATTTATTTGCTATCGTACTTTAGATTATTTATTTCGTCATTTTTGAACTATGTTGAATTTCGTTTGAACCTTCATTTCATGCTAGTCGTTTGGGAATGATTTTGAAATTTATTAATTATTTGAGATTATTATTTTGATAGCTTGAGCATGTGTAGGTTCATTGAATTGATTGATTGGTTGTGTTCATTTGTTGTGGTTAGTAAGTAGCGCCCGTTTCTCGATAAATGTTTTAACTTGGATTTAAAAAAAAAAAACTCTGATTTTTATTAAATAAATTTTTTAAATTCTTTAAAATAAAACGGGGAGTTACAGTTTGGTATCAGAGCCAGTCTTGCTTTTCTGTAGACTGGTTCATTTGTGATTAAGTGTTTAATGACCATTGACCACTCGCTTCGTCTCGCCGCGCCAGCTCAAGGTATGAGTTTTATTGTTTTGGTTATTGTTGATAACGTGATTAGGTTTGTTCTTTTATGGGGGCTTAGGAATTTACCCTCCGTTTATACGGACTTGAACTCTAGTGGTGTAGAGTTAAGTGCCGACTTTAGAGATGTTTGTTGTGAGTTTTCGAGTTGGTGTTATCGAGTTAAGTTTGGTCTATAGCAGTGCACTCGTTATGATTTCTGTTTAGTACCATGGAGTGAGAATCATTCGTATGCTATCTTGAAGAGAAGGCTTAAGTAAAGGGAACAGACAAACAAAGAAGTCCCGAGTGTGTGGATTATTCGGAAGTCTATGACTATTGTGGCTTGAACTATTAGACGCGTGTAGAACCCGGTCAATGGAAACCGGGAGTGGAGTCTAAGTGTCGGTTTCATGTCGATGATCCGACCACTTGTGCATGTAGATTCGTGGGAATCGGGTTAATGGCTGATTTTCCCCTTATCATAATTTGTTCGTTATTATCCGTTCATTTCTTGTTAGTTTGTCTTGTGAAATTCTTCGTGGGTATTAGAACTCTGTTATTGAGTTATTGATACCCTCTTATTTTATTATTTATGGCTGAGTTGTTATCGAATTAATTCGAGCCTTGACTTGTCATCCGAACCTTCGTTCAGTGATGTCGTACGTTGTAAGAGTTGGTTGATAAACCTCTTTTTGAAAACCTTTCATTGATGACTANGTTACAGTTTGGTATCAGAGCCAGTCTTGCTTTTCTGTAGACTGGTTCATTTGTGATTAAGTGTTTAATGACCATTGACCACTCGCTTCGTCTCGCCGCGCCAGCTCAAGGTATGAGTTTTATTGTTTTGGTTATTGTTGATAACGTGATTAGGTTTGTTCTTTTATGGGGGCTTAGGAATTTACCCTCCGTTTATACGGACTTGAACTCTAGTGGTGTAGAGTTAAGTGCCGACTTTAGAGATGTTTGTTGTGAGTTTTCGAGTTGGTGTTATCGAGTTAAGTTTGGTCTATAGCAGTGCACTCGTTATGATTTCTGTTTAGTACCATGGAGTGAGAATCATTCGTATGCTATCTTGAAGAGAAGGCTTAAGTAAAGGGAACAGACAAACAAAGAAGTCCCGGGTGTGTGGATTATTCGGAAGTCTATGACTATTGTGGCTTGAACTATTAGACGCGTGTAGAACCCGGTCAATGGAAACCGGGAGTGGAGTCTAAGTGTCGGTTTCATGTCGATGATCCGACCACTTGTGCATGTAGATTCGTGGGAATCGGGTTAATGGCTGATTTTCCCCTTATCATAATTTGTTCGTTATTATCCGTTCATTTCTTGTTAGTTTGTCTTGTGAAATTCTTCGTGGGTATTAGAACTCTGTTGTTGAGTTATTGATACCCTCTTATTTTATTATTTATGGCTGAGTTGTTATCGAATTAATTCAAACCTTGACTTGTCATCCGAACCTTCGTTCAATGATGTCGTACGTTGTAAGAGTTGGTTGATAAACCTCTTTTTGAAAACCTTTCATTGATGACTACTTGGTCGCTGATTTGGCCCCTTGAACTCGGTCGATAGGCTTTGAACTCTTCTGATGAGTTAAAGTTCTATCTCTTATGTTTCATCTTGAACAAGAACCAAGTCTTTATCAATTTCGTGTTGGATGATGTGGCCAAAGTTTTGCGAGTGCGCACCCAGCTTTCCTAATTTTCGGTTTTGTGGGTGATCTGTTTCCATGGCTGTTTTTAAACCCTGAAACCTCGTCGTTTCTTTTTGAAGTCTTCTTGTAAATTTTAGGTCAGCCTGTTGCCTTTCATAAGGAACAGGAATCGCGTGTTTGTTATTCTTCTTCATTTATCGATAATTGCGCCGAAAATCCGATCGTTGCATAGTCAGTTTTTCGTGTAAATCGCAGCAGTTGGAGTCTTTTATTTTCGCTATTTTTGGCATGCTTCTGGTAATCTGGGAACCTCGATGTCTTCATAAGAATTGTAGTTTTGTCTCTTACGATTCAACGGCGCAAGATTCATTCAGGGGATGCGTTCAAGATACGAACTTCGTGCAATCAGATTTCTGGAAATTTGCAGCAAATATTAATGTGCGAGCTTGATCCGTTTTCAACTCTTTAACCTACCGTTCACGCCTTTGCTACCCGAGTGTTATTCCTTTGTCCTTGATTACTACCTTTCGCTTAGTAGGCAAGTTTGAATTGTATTTCGTGACCCATTCTTATTATTTGATTTTCGTTCCGTGACAAATTCGCTTGTTTTTTTTTCTTTTCCTTGCGTAGAATTTCGGGATGGAGTTGAGCATCGAATTTCAGTTTCTATTGATTCTTATCTGATATCGAACCGTGTGCAGTAACTTCGCTAAGTCGATGCGAAGGTCAACTTGAGAATACCTTAGCTTCGAGATAGACGGCGATCAATTTTTCTTTAATGATCTATTTTAACTTTGAACCGAAGTGGCGTACGTGAGAATCGTCGCATACCTGATCGTGAGGAGCCTCGATACCTTTCTGAGGATGTTTGTTATAGGAGAATCTTTTAAGGAGGGTAGGCGAGCCAGATGTAAGCACATTGTGCGGTGCAGAGCCGTCTTCGTTTTCGAATTTGCGTTCATAGTTAATCTTTGAAAACTCTCGTTCCTTTTCCCTTCGGAGTTTCGAAAGTGATCCTTTGTATTTCTTTGACTTTTTTTGCAATCCTTTGAAAACTCTTGTTTTTGGTTCGTTGGGAGTTTCCACTTCAAGACTTGCAACCTGATGTATTGATTAAGACGAGCACTTTCGTTTTTCCGCTTGTCTTAAATCGTTCCTTCGATTCTTGGTGATGCCATTCGGCCTGGTACTCCATTCGTACCCAAATCGGACTATCGTGTTTTTATCGTTAATGTCTTATGTTCGAGACGCTTCGAGGCGAATCAACCAAGGAAGCTTTGTGATGAAATCCAGAAGCATGAAAATCTTAGCAGCATAGCATTTGAGCTCGTTTAGGACTACCGACACGTTTAGCTACCGGTGAAAGAGCTGACGTGACGGCCGACACTGTTAGTCGGAAGAGTCATGCGAGCTGATCGTTTTCATTGTTCGACAATGACCACTGATTTAGGGATGATTCCTAGCTGAGGATGTCGATATTCGCTTTCTTTAGATGTGATGTTTTGAAACCCTTAACCTTTCGAGATTGTTAATACTTTAATGCTGGGGGATAATGTCTTTATTGAGCCCTAATGTTTCTTGGTTTTGTGAAAACCTTTTCCTTCCGAGTTACCTCAGTTAGTGCGAGCCTTGAGTTCGAATAATTCTTTTCTGTATCTCAAATCGAACGCCGACGCTGCCTGGGTGTAGTCACGCGAAGTGGTGGTCGAGCACGCAAGCCTGTGCTGAGAGACGTGAGGCACTGCAGGGCCGATCGTTGACTCGCACGAGAGCTGCAGCCACCATCACCGAATGCAGGAGCTCCTAAAGCCAGTGTGTGGCCGAAACCTTGACCTTGCAGCTGTTCTCCGAACAGATGTACGCACACGTCCCAGCGCCCCGCTTATGCAGCGCCAGTGTGTATGACATCTCTCGGGAGACATTGCATTAAACCCTGAACTGGCCTTGTCTTTTTAGGTCATTATAATGGGATCGTCGAGCATCCATATTTGAGAGTCAGTTTCTGCGATAGAAGTTGTTTTCGAATGTCTCGTCGATACTTCCTAAACCGCATACGAGCTGTTACTCGTGTCGGCAAGGAATGAGGCTTTGTCAGCGATATCGAGCAGAACCGTGTGTTCTGAAGGTATCATTTTTGAGGATGGTGTTTTTGGTGTTGGTTAACCATTTGTATGCGATTCCGCGGCGGGCCGTCTGATACGGACGCACGGATTCACATTGAAATCGTGGGCAAGTTGTCACCGTGACCCGGGCACGAGACTGAACTTGGCACCGCGTAGAGATCCAGATAGTTATGCGTTTAGGGCATGCTGTCGAGACCCTGAGAGACTTGTTGGAGTCTGGTATACTCGATGGGTGTGTCGAGTGAAATTTCTTACCATGGGAGGTACGCTTATAGCGATGCTATGAGTGACGATCTCGATGGTACCGTACCAGGTGCTGAGTACGGGAAGAGGTGTTGTATGCCTCGAACTCTGTGAAGAGAAGAAGTATCATCCACATTTGTTGGTCCTTTTGTGATTCTCGACCGAGTCGACGTCTTAGCCTGACGGTTGACCCCATCACCGGAGCCTGTAAGAGTGCACGACCTGTTCAGTGCCTCGTGGAGAGGGGACATGTGCGTGACTCTAGGCATGAGGCGATTTTTGACGAGCTGCATGTGGGTAGAACCTTACCTTTGATGAGGTACCGGTGACCTACTGGATTGACGAATCCAGCAGGAAGAGTCCGGAAGAGGTAATCGTCAAAGTCCGGCGGGGTAACCGTGGCTAGTGCGGTGTGACTTGGTAGAGTGGGAAGATTCGGACGGGGTATCCGAGTTTAGTGGTTTGAGCTTCTCTCTTGTGTCAGTTGTCCGGATGGGATGATTTTCATAGATTTCCGGGGACGGAAATCGTTTAAGGAGGGTAGACTGTAGTGCCCCGTTTAATTGTGTATTATTTGGGATTTATTAGTATTATTGTTATTAATATTATTTTGGATGATTATTATTATTGTAATTTTATACTTTTAATATTATTGTTATTATTATTGAATGTCTAAATATTATTGTTTGCCTAATTGTCATTAATTGCCTAAATGTATATTTTGATTATTAATATTATTATTTTATTATAATGTAATGTATTAAATAAATATTATATGCGGTTTTATTTTCTTTAGTTGTCGAATGAGCGAACCGAGCCATTTTTATTGGTTAAACCGAGCCCGAGAGCCGGGTTATTTTTGACGAGCCCGTGCCGCACGAACCACCCGGCCCAGCCCAACAGACCCGGTTTTCCCTTACCTTGTACTTGTGTGTGTCTTGAGGACCAAGAGAGAGAAAAACCCTAGGCTAAATAAAATCGTACCTCCTTCTTGGATCTGCTCTCTCGATCAAAAAGTCGCAGCTTCGACCTCTTCCTCTCTTCAGAACACAAAAACGCGCACCTCTCTTCTCATCCATATCTCGTCACTTTCTCAGCAGATAAGAGAAATCTCCCGTCGCCACCATCGTCCTCTACCCCTTTCTCTCGGAATTGATCGTCGTCTCCCTCAGAGAAGAAGAAAATCCGCCCCGCAGCTTTCCCCTCAAGCTCCTCTCCCTCTCGCGCAGCTTTTCTTTCCCCCGACGCCACCATCCTCCGCCGGTGTTCCCCTACCACCACGAAGTCCCAGCGCCACTGCAACTTTCGGCGATCCGCGCGCCAGCACCCCAGCGGTCTCTTCTCCCTCTTCGCGTACTCGTGGCACCGCGATTCCGGCCGCCGCTGCTCCATCCCGTCGCGCGTCTCAGGTTGCCGTGAACCATCCTCCATTCACGACCCGCCGCCGTCGAGCAGACGTTCACCGGCAGCCGCAGGCCCTCCGCCGCTGCCGTGCTCCCTTCACGTAGCTTTTCCGACGAGCCTCCTCCTCCGTAGCAGCACTTTCGACGGGTCGCCTCGGCCATCGCAGCAACCCCGCAACCGAGAAGGACCACCGTAGTTATCTCCTCGGCGAGCCGCGCGAAGCCGTCGAGCCCCGTCGAGTCGTCCTCTCTCGTTCGAACCTTTCTCGCTCGTTTCCCGAGATTGGTATTGAGTCTCGACTTCTCGATTATATTTACGTGAATAATATTATGATCGGTTGTGCCTAGCGTGATCGTTGAATTATTATATACGTGTTTGAATTGTTTGTTATGCAATATATTCGTTATTTTATGTGAAACTCGTCGATTCGTGCGAATTGAACGAGAACACGTTGTAAGTGATTAGTTGCTGTGGATTTTAGGAACTTACGATTATTTCGAACACAATGGCGCTGACCTTGTGTCGATTGGAGGTGTATAATTGCCGTTATGATTTTTCGAAGTTCTTATTGGCTGTTTCGAATGAAAAATTCACTATAAATCGAATACTAGTCCGATTTCCTTGAAATTTTAGGAACAGCTGTGTTTGAGGAATATGTAGCTGCTGTAAAAGTTTCGTGATTTGTAAAGGTGTTTAGCTATTTTTAAAAATTATATTATTTTCTGTGCAGTTCTTGTAAAATGCATAAGTAATTGTGTAGTGTTTTTTTCTGGCCAATTTTCGAGTATGTTATGTTTCAGGCATGATTATATGTGTTGTAAAATTTTTAGAATTTTTGAACTAGGTTTGATAGGGTTAACAAATTATTTTGTGATTCTGCCCGAATTTATTTTAATTATGATAAATTTTTCTGAGGTTGAAATATTCTAATTATTTGTGGAGATGCTTACTATATTATGTTTAGCATGCTGTAAAAAGTTTAGAATTGTTAGAGTTCAGTTGTGATCAGTTCTGATATAATTGTGATATTTGACTAATTGTGGTTTTACTTTTATAAAATTGTTATCCTGAGTGTTGAAGGCTGGCAAATTTATGTGATGTTGTTCATATGTTGTAGTATTTTAGATAAAAATTTCATAGCCTGAATCGTCCATTATCATGTGCTTTTAATTTAAACTCGTTTTTGCTGAGAAACTTGTTTGAATTGTATAAAATTATGCATAAGGAGTTTGAAGCTGAAACTGGGTGATCTTACTTAGAACTGAGATGTGAAATTTATGTTAAAGTTTCAGAACCTAACTCATTGATTTGATATGCCTTCTAATTCAAGTGTGAATTTGAGAAATTGTTTTTCTATGTTGAAATGTGTTAAGTGTTGATGACCAAATGTGCCATGTGTTTTGCTTGTGGCTCGTTTGTTGTCTTTCACTTGCTTTTGTGTGAACTCAAATATGTGGTTTGATCGAGTCTAAGTCCTAGTGTTCCCATATCCACAGAACTTCACGAACCGCTTGGTCAAACCGAGTTCGGCTAAGTCAACTTGTGAATTTGCTACATAGGTCTAGATTGAAGTGTTGACTTTAGTATCTGGACTTAATGTAGGTGTCGAGAGATGTTGAACCTCGCCTCTTCTCGAGATTTGTGATTTGAACTGTAGCTGCTATCAGGTGGGTACATTTATGATGTATTCCATATTTATCGCACTTAATATTTCGTATAAATGCTTTGTTTTGAAAAATGATGTATGCGTGACAACCCTAGTCTAAGTGTCCCGTATGTTAGTGCCTTTGAGGATGCATAAACAGTGAGAGGTCATCGGCCCGTAGATTCGGAGAGGTGACGCCCAGGTCCGTATGATATTCGTGAATGGGAAAAACATCTCTACTGTCTCCTGGAAAGGATCCCAGGCCCGTAGCCATTCGGTGATGGGAAGGTTTCCAGTTACTTCTTTGTTGTGTGTGATCGGAAGGTTGTTGTATGTACATAGAAGGCTTGCGATAGGGCCAAGTAGGGAGTTAGACTGTTGAATTCTATGCATACTGAATACTATGGTTATGATGTTTTAAAATGTTATGCGAGATATACTGTGCGATAATGGTGAGCTGTTGGTTATGCTCACCCCCATTATTTTCTTTGTTGTCCTCTCTCTTCCTTTGTTCTAGGTTGAGACCAGCTAGAGGCGGTGGCGTAGGACGAGCGAGATGGTGGTCATTATGTGTTGAAATCTTATGCTTCCGCATGAACTTGTTATTTATTTATTTGCTATCGTACTTTGGATTATTTATTTCGTCATTTTTGAACTATGTTGAATTTCGTTTGAACCTTCATTTCATGCTAGTCGTTTGGGAATGGTTTTGAAATTTATTAATTATTTGAGATTATTATTTTGATAGCTTGAGCATGTGTAGGTTCATTGAATTGATTGATTGGTTGTGTTCATTTGTTGTGGTTAGTAAGTAGCGCCCGTTTCTCGATAAATGTTTTAACTTGGATTTAAAAAAAAAAAAAATCTCTGATTTTTATTAAATAAATTTTGTAAATTCTTTAAAATAAAACGGGGCGTTACATTGACTACCTACAAAGCATGAAGATGCCCCAGACTGAAAGTCGAGATGACAAGAAGGAGAAGAAGATTCATTCGACTGGGGAAAGAAGAGGATCCCCACGAGCTGATAGGGGTGAAGGACGATTTAGGGGATGGAGGCTGATTCAATACACACCCCTGTCAGCTACTCACGCAAGAATACTAGAAGTGATGAAGAGGGAGATCCGAGACGACGTGGTGAGATGGCCAAGGACGAGAAAGGACAGACCGGTCGACCGCAAGTGTACGGCTTCGCTCGTAGTATGTGGCAAGCAAGGTCGTATCCCAAGAGACCAAATAATTATTTAATCAAGTACAAGAGTATGATAGTGTCAATTTTATTTAGACAATCGAATATAGGATAGATTAACTAAACTACGAAATAAATCAACGCAAATAAAGCAAGAATAAGAAAACAACTAGAAAAACACTTAAGAAGAATATATGGGAATGGTAGATTCTAAGACTATGGGTTCAATTAACAGTTGGGTTCCTTCAAATTTATCACAACTAACTATTTTCTTTATCTACCCTATAAGATGATCGCAATTTTAGCCTATTGTCCCTCTCGAGATCGATAAAACCGTAGATTAAATCACATATATTAGCGTCTTCACTCAACACATGCAATTCAACTCCAATTAATACAAAAGATCTAATATCCTCACAATGACCTACTAACCTCTCGATTGAAGCAAGTAAATTGTGTCAAATATTAAGGACCTAATATTGAACTCATCTCTCGAATTATGAACAATATTGTCAAACATGTAAAAGAATTGATCAAGTTCTAAACATGAAATAAGAACAAAATATTTGAATAGGGTTCAAAAGAAAACAATCAACTATGATAAATCATCCAAAATCTCAACATATTAATCTACTACCAAGTCTTAGAATCAAATAAATTAGCTACTCATGTTTGAAATCAAATACATAGACATAGTCAAAATCAACATGAGGAAATAAGTTCAAAAGAGAGAAAGAAAAACTAGTAAGCTTGTGGTTGATCTTCTCTTCTTCTCAATTGCTTCTCTTGTGTGTTCTCTAGCTCCCTTCCTTGCGTAATCACGTTCTAGGGTTCAAAATCAGGTAAATATGTCTTTTTATAGGTCCAAAAGTCCTTTCCTAATCGAAAAAGGCAAGGGATTAAAAACTGCCCGCGTCGCGACACGACCTGACACGCCCGTGTCACAGCCCGTGTCACGAGTCGTGTCAAGTATCAAGCCTCGGAATGTCCCTGTTCACGTGACACGGCCACCTGACACGGGCATGGTGCCCGTGTCACCGTCAGTGTCACATCCCAGCACTCTCGTTTTTGTCCGTTTCACTCGTTTCTTCCATATTTCTCATCCGTGCATCAATCCATCATCATCTCGGGGGTCCTAGGTACTCACAATGCGCCTCCAATAGCCACAAATACGCGAAAATATCTACAAAACAAGCACGTGTAATACCTTTCCAACAAATAGAGAATTAAAGCACAAATATGCAATTTATACACCAATAACGCAATGACTAAGCTCTAGATACTCAATAAATATGGTGTAAAATCACACATGAACAAACCCCCAAACTTAAACCATTGATAGTCCCGATCAATGCATCAAACTCATACCAACACACAAATAGAAGTAATCACACTTTCAAAGTCAATCATACACATCATCAATAGGCATCGGGCAAGTAACATACTAAATTCCGGAATTTTTAAACAAAAAGAATGCTTCATCAAAATCATGGTCAATGCTTTCAATCCACAAACCTCACCGGATAAGTGTATACTCTCCCTCTCAAAAGTATATAGGAAAAATAATCGCTCAAATCAATTCAATGCCAAAGAATTACCATAAGCTTGCAAATCGTCTACTATCTCCACCACCTATCGTGCATGCACTTCATGAATCAAAAAGGACTTTTATTTGGTTGCAATGTAGGCTCTTTAGTTAGGGTAGGAAATATATGGATAAAGTGACGAAACTCGAGCATCTAGAACTAGAAAACATGAACTACACCATCTCATCACCCTCCAATTATAATCAACCACTCAAAATCAATCCATACCCCTTTCGATCAACCCTCAAGCCATAAGAAAATAAAATTCCAACCAAACTACAAACGCCTTATTCGAATCAAGGCTCTCTAAATACACAAATTCATCAAACTTGACTTTTTTTTTTTTCTTTTTTTCAGATTTTTTTTTTCAGATTTTTTCTTTTTTTTTTTTACAAATATCCATAAACTCATCAACCTTAAACTTACATCATCAACCTTCCATATTCATCCCTTTATCCATACCACAACAAAACACTCATCCTCTTTTCACATAATGTAATCCTAAATGCTCAAGTAAGGACAAGGATAAAATATAGATATAGCTAAATATGTGGCTTTCAAGAAAATAGGCAAAAGCTCAAAAGGGTTAACTAGGGAATATAACTATCAATCGGTAAGCTAAAAGGTCAAAAGGCTCAAACAAACCAAAAAATATGCCGTAGATCATTTTCACAAAAATGCACACACCATGTGGTCTCGACATAGATACCAATGCAAGTTCTAGAATTCCATTAACAATGAACGATACACTCAATCAACAAAATATACGGCCCAAAAACTCACAAGGATCATGTATTCATGGATCAAAAATATCAACCAATCATTCAAATTCACAACTCAATTCATCATCAAATTCCATCACCTAGCACATTACGCCCGAATTATATATCAAATATGCACAAGAAACTCATCAAGGTAGATCAAAGTCAACCAACTACAACTACTAAAATCCTAAGAAAGCAATAAACGTGCTAAAGCGATAAAACCTAACATGCAACTAAATGATATGCAAAGATAATGCAAGATATCTTGTTATCTTCTCCCTAAATTTCTCAAATCTAAATATCACATCTCCCCCCCAAACTTGAATGAAATTATATGAAGCACAAAATGGAAGAATAGAATTTCAATAAAAGTAAAATAGGGATGACTTACAAAACATTATTATAGAGATGACAATTATTAGTATAGATCTCGAAGCATATCCTTCGTCATGTAAATCTCTCCACAGAATGTTCTGCAAGGAAGAAAAACAAAATATCAAATAAACAAAAAATAAAAATAAATAAAAAAAATAAAGCAGTAAACATTGGGTTGCCTCCCAACAAGCGCTAAATTTAACGTCTTCAGCCAGACGATAATGCTCATTAGGGAACTCTAAATAATGATTTTGATGATCTTCTCATCTTTTTAATTTTCACTTTCTCCCAGTAAGGACTCAATCCAAAAAGAGAGCATCATGTTCTCTTCATGTTCACCAAGTTTAGTATCACAATCTGTTTCAAATTGAATGACGAAGACTTCAACCTCCTCATCATATGGAATAACAAATTCAATTTTTAAACATTCAGAATTAAAGATTTTCTCTTGAATCATCCCTTCAGTGAGAATAACTATGGGGGATTTAACTTCAAAGATGACATCCTTCTCTTCTTCATGTTCTTCGGCAACGATAGAATTTTCTGGCGCACTATCTAATGGCAAAAAGCATGGAGGAATGTAATCGAGCTCTTCTTGCGATATAGGAGGTAAACTTGAGAAAGGACAATTCCCCGGTGTGTGTGACAACATCAAACCACATTCATCACACCCAATGCCTCTTTCCTCGAGTTCTCTTCTACGACGCTTCGACTCCAACTCGACCCTTTTAAGTTCTTCCAACTGATAGTTCAAACACTGCTCATACCACTTTTTATCTTCTTCCGAGTATTTGGGATCTTGGCGCCAGTCATAGTCTACCGCATCCTCATCCATCAAAAAGAAAAAAAAATATGTTAGCAAAAAAATACAAAAAATGTCTAAATTAAAACCAACACTATCTATCATAATATTGATACAACTAATTATATTGGTCCCCGGCAACGGCGCCAAAAACTTGTTCGCCTATATTTTTAAAGCTCGACCGCAAGTGTACGGCTTCGCTCGTAGTATGTGGCAAGCAAGGTCGTATCCCAAGAGACCAAATAATTATTTAATCAAGTACAAGAGTATGATAGTGTCAATTTTATTTAGACAATCGAATATAGGATAGATTAACTAAACTACGAAATAAATCAACGCAAATAAAGCAAGAATAAGAAAACAACTAGAAAAACACTTAAGAAGAATATATGGGAATGGTAGATTCTAAGACTATGGGTTCAATTAACAGTTGGGTTCCTTCAAATTTATCACAACTAACTATTTTCTTTATCTACCCTATAAGATGATCGCAATTTTAGCCTATCGTCCCTCTCGAGATCGATAAAACCGTAGATTAAATCACATATATTAGCGTCTCCACTCAACACATGCAATTCAACTCCAATTAATACAAAAGATCTAATATCCTCACAATGACCTACTAATCTCTCGATTCAAGCAAGTAAATTGTGTCAAATATTAAGGACCTAATATTGAACTCATCTCTCGAATTATGAACAATATTGTCAAACATGTAAAAGAATTGATCAAGTTCTAAACATGAAATAAGAACAAAATATTTGAATAGGGTTCAAAAGAAAATAATCAACTATGATAAATCATCCAAAATCCCAACATATTAATCTACTACCATGTCTTAGAATCAATGAAATTTAGCTACTCATGTTTGAAATCAAATACATAGACATAGTCAAAATCAACATGAGGAAATAAGTTCAAAAGAGAGAAAGAAAAACTAGTAAGCTTGTGGTTGATCTTCTCTTCTTCTCAATTGCTTCTCTTGTGTGTTCTCTAGCTCCCTTCCTTGCGTAATCACGTTCTAGGGTTCAAAATCAGGTAAATATGTCTTTTTATAGGTCCAAAAGTCCTTTCCTAATCGAAAAAGGCAAGGGATTAAAAACTGCCCGCGTCGCGACACGACCTGACACGCCCGTGTCACAGCCCGTGTCACGGGTCGTGTCAAGTATCAAGCCTCGGAATGTCCCTGTTCACGTGACACGGCCACCTGACACGGGCATGGTGCCCGTGTCACCGTCCGTGTCACATCCCAGCACTCTCGTTTTTGTCCGTTTCACTCGTTTCTTCCATATTTCTCATCCGTGCATCAATCCATCATCATCTCGGGGGTCCTAGGTACTCACAATGCGCCTCCAATAGCCACAAATACGCGAAAATATCTACAAAACAAGCACGTGTAATACATTTCCAACAAATAGAGAATTAAAGCACAAATATGCAATTTATACACCAATAACGCAATGACTAAGCTCTAGATACTCAATAAATATGGTGTAAAATCACACATGAACAGAAGCCCAAGAGCAATTTGTACTGTTGATTCCATAAAGACTATGGGCACAACACTGACGATTGCAGACACCTCAGAGACGAGATCGAAAGGTTGATCAAAGCTGGCCATCTGAAAGAGTTCATATGCAAAGATCGCGAGAGGTCGAGTAGAAGAAGGGAGAGAAGTAAAAGCCCTCGCAAGAGGGAAAGATCACCAGATAAGGAGGAACTCCCCCCAAAAAGGGAGAGAAGTAAAAGCCCTCGCACCCTTGGGACCCTGCTCGCTGTCGTCCTAGGGGAAGGTGACCTGAGGAAAGTGAAGATGGTGAGATTCGTGGTGGTCGACGTCGAGTCGGCTTACAATGTAATCCTTGGGAGGCTAACACTCAATGCTTTCCAAGCGGTGGTGTCGACTTACCACATGAAGCTAAAGTTTCCTGTCGGCGATCGAGTCGGGGAGGCTCGAGGAGACCAAAAGCTGTCGAGAACGTGTTATCAAATCGCGGAAAAAACCAATCAACGAGCTGAAATCAAGGAGGGAAAGAAACCAATATCGAGTGAGAAGAGGCCAAGATCAAGAGATCTCGAGCCACACGGAGAGTTGATGGATATCCAAATTGGAGAAAAGGAAGATCAAACCACCAAAGTCGGGAGAGAATTGGAGGACGAGTGGCGAAAACAGTTGGTGGAGTTACTAAAAGAGTTCATAGACATCTTTGCCTTTTTCTCTGAAGAGCTGTCAAGAATCGACCCGGATGTCATGGAGCACAAACTTAATGTTGACCCCCTCAGAAAGCCCGTGAAGCAGCGCCTCAGGCATCATGGAGCTGAAATCGCCAAGGCTATTAAAGTCGAGGTTGACAAGCTGTTGAAAGCCAAACACATCAAAGAAATCCAATTCTCTGAATGGATATCCAACACGGTGATGGTGAGGAAGGCACTAACCAAATGGCGTATGTGCATCGACTTTCGCGACTTGAACCTGGCGTGCCCAAAAGATCATTATCCCTTACCGAGAATTGATCAGCTAGTCGACTCCACGGCTGGCTGCGAGTTGCTGAGTATGATGGATGCGTCCCAAGGGTATCATCAAATTCCCTAGGCCCCTGAGGACCAGAGTAAGGTGAGCTTTGTGACGAGCAAAGGAACATACTGTTATGTCATCATGCCTTTTGGGTTCAAGAACGTAGGAGCAACCTACCAGCGGTTGATGGATCGCATGTTCAAACCTCAAATCGGCTGAAATATGGAAGTGTACGTTGACGACATCCTGGTGAAGAGCAAATCCTCGATTTCGCACCCAGACGATTTAAGGGAAACATTCAAAACCCTTAGAGCGTTTGGGATGAAGTTAAACCCGAGCAAATGTGCCTTTGGAGTAAAGGTAGGACGATTTCTGGGATACGTTGTCACAGAACGAGGAATCAAGGTAAACAAAGACGAGGTGAAGGCCATACTCGACATGGCACCACCGAGAAACATTAGAGAGGTGCAAGTCCTGACAAGGAAAATCGCGGGATTGAGCAGGTTCATTGCTCGGGCAGCCGAGAAGAGTTTTCCTTTCTTCAAGTTGCTCAAGAAAAAGACAACTTTCTAGTGGAGTGACAAGACACAAATGGCGTTTGAAAAGCTGAAAGAATTTCTGAGCGAGTTGCCCCTCTTGACAAAGCCTGAGCCCGGTGACGAATTGGTGTTGTACATCTCGGTGGGAGTGGTCTCTTTAAGTGTTGCTTCGAGAAGAGGCCGATTTATTACACCAGTCGAGTACTCCGAGGCGCGGAGACGAGATACTCTGAAATCGAGAAAGCCGCTTTGACATTGGTTAACGGCTAGAAAGGTGAGACCGTACTTTCTGAATCACGTAATAGTGGTAAGGACAAACTTTCAACTCAGAGAAACCTTAGGTCGACCTACTGTCTCGGGTCGGCTCGTGAAGTGGGCAGTCGAGTTGAGCGAATACTCCATCAAATATGAGCTCAGATGAGCCATAAAGGCTCAAGCTATGGTAGATTTTATCCAAGAGGGCATCAAGGGAGAAGAGAAGAAATGGGTAATGCATGTCGATGGATCCTCTGCGGCCAAAGGATCCGGTTTGGGAGTCGTCCTCATATCTCCCGAGGGCGAGCAGCTCGATTTTGCCATCAGAATGGGGTTCAAAGCCTCTAACAATGAAGCAGAATATGAGGCGCTAATCAAAGGAATTCAACTCACAATTGGTGGTGGGGCAATGGAGATCATGGCGCATTCTGACTCACAACTCGTCGTGGGACAGGTGTTGGGAAATTGCGAAATAAATGAGGATAGAATGTTGAAATATGTCAAGAAGATTCAAAGCCTCATACAAGGCCTGGAGAAATTTGAGTTGACACAAGTCCCACGAGAGAAGAACAAGCGAGCCGACTAGCTCGCAAGGATCGCAAGTTCCAATGAGGTGAAGATGGGAAATCATATTACTACGATGCACTTAGAAGGAAGTGTTTTGGGCGAAAAAATAGAAGTCGACGAGAAGGACGATTAGAGAAAGTCGATCCGTGAACTCTTGCAGGCTCGAGTATATATGCTTGCAGTTTATTTATTTATGCAATCATACTCCTTGTCTTACATTGAGATAGTGTGGTTCATGGTGTCTCGAACAGAAAGGTCACCTATCAGTTACTTGTAAGACTAAATCATTTGTTCACAGTCTAGACTGGCAGTGAGACCCCACTCGGAAAAAGACTGTAGTGTATTCTAGATTCAGTTGACCTTGACTGGAGAATTACACTAGTACTTATGTTAAGTATTGAACAGGACCACCGGAAGGATAAGATTATGAGACTCACTGATCGTTGTTGTAATCTATACCTTCAGGGATTGATGCGTTCTCTAAAGCTATAAGATAATATAAAATAGTCGTGTATATTCATTACTTATTTATTTGATTTACCAAGGGTGATTCCAATTCTATTGGGATGACATACTCAGTACTTTGGTAAATAAGAGTGATTATATGACGAGCTGTTATAAATTATTTATGGTACCGTGTTCCAGTGTGCTGGATTGATGACGTCCCCAAAATGAGCTCAGGAAGGAATATTGTGTTAAACCCTGCAGGTGGATATTTATCCGACACAATGATTAAAGATCTGAGTGGTACTAATTTCGGAAATGAATAAGAAGTCGATTAATTATCTTGTCAGTAATTTAATTAATCCACGGACGTTATATCTTAAACATGGGGAGGTAAATCGGTCAATCAGATTAATATTTATTAATCAAGTGGAGGTTTAATTTAATTGATTAAATTGGAGTCAAATGGGGAAGCAATAATAATATTCTAGTGGGATATATTATTATTTAATTTTATTAGGATTTTAGGAATTAATTTATTCCATAATTATTATTCCAAGACTTATGAAATATTCCTTCTAGAATATTACCTAGGGTTAGGAGACTAGAGAGTCTTCTAAAAGGTGATGTTAGGAGAAGGAGTCATGACCTATTATGGATTAGCTTGTGGAGTAGAATTAGGATTCCTTGACCTAATGTGATAAGCCCATATTTGACACCTCCTTAAGGTCCTTAATGGAGCCTATAAATACACCATGTCACAACCTCTTGAGACACACATGTGAGACTCGTTTTTTCCATCTTTCAAAGAGAGAAAAATTGTCTTGTTCGAGAGTTAGGGAGATTCAATTAATCGCACCACCAAAATTAATTGAAGTAGGTGTTTAGGTAATCCATTAGAAGGCTTTAAGGTGAGATTATATTAAACCTCAAACCTTCATATTTTCCGGTTACCTTCCTCAGCCGACTGCCGCCATCCGCCGCCGTCGACTACCGTCGAAAAACCACTCCTCGCTCAACCAGAACTCCTCGCTCGACTAGGACTCCTCGCTCAACCAGGACTCCTCGCTCGACTAGGACTCCTCGCTCAACCAGGACTCCTCGATCGACCAGGACTCCTCGCGCCACAGGAAACGTGCCGTATACGATCGGCATGACACAGTCCCTGCTTGCCTAGTCCTCACAGGAATAGGAAAGCTGCAGCGCGCGACCCGCATGCACCCGCTATTCCTCGCCTGATCAGGACTCCTCGCGCATATAGGAGACGTCCCGAGCACGTACCAGCGTGAGCCCAGACGCCGCACGCCTAGTCCTTTCAGGCATAGAAAAGTTGACACGCACGCGCATCTGTCCGCAACCCGAACCGCTGCAACCCGACCCGACTTGAGACGTGATCCTTTTGGGATTCAACACTCGACTAAAGTCGACAAAGGCCAAACTCTTCAACCGATTGAGTTGTGGTAATCAGACGATCTCCATCAAAGGAAATCAGAAACGTCTCTGAGTCCGCAGAAGTTTTAAAAGGTAATGTCCTAATCCTAACTATAGGTTCCGCTGCGTTAGGATTTATTTCGATAAGTTAAATACTGTGCATGTTGTTGACGTTTATCACAGAACCTAACAACTGGTATCAGAGACCAGGTTTAATTCAACTTCGTGCACAGTTTGAATTAGGACTTGCCTGTTTACATGAATTATGTGTGTACGGACGCAGCGGCATAGTAGATTAGAAATTGCAATTTGCAGGTGATTTCGAATCCGACTATTATGGCCCGTATGTATGATTCAATTCATGTATGTATGTATGGTGTTTTTATAAGCCTCGGACATGTCGAGGAGTTTTTTGGGTTGGTGAATGCCTTGTAATAAATTATTCGCGCAGTGGGACACTGCATAGTTTATTGCTTTCATAGAAAACTCGTGTACGACTCCTGCGCGGGTCGTAGGATGAATTATGTAATTGTTGTTATCCATTGTTGATCCGACGGATGTGGACCAAACTCGACGGGGCGAGGTGACAAACACACAGACGAATGCCATGATGATGATCCAATGGCGACTTTCCCAGAGACATCCTATTCAAGATGAAGAGTGGGAGTCACTGCGAAAGGGGTGTTCCAATTCCTGAAATGGAAAACACATTCAAACAAGGATAGAATTGTGTTTCTCCGTAATATTGGAGATTAATTAATGGCCACAGTAGTTGGATTATAGTTCTTAGTTTATTATTGCTTATTGATTATGCATGTCCTTATTTGCTTAATGTGCAAATTGAAATAGGAGCATGTCTAGGAAAATCCCTTAAAATAAAAATTATGTCAAGTGTGTAATGGGTTGAAATAATTACATCCAAAGCCTCCATTATAGGTTTGTTTGTGAAGTGGTTTAGATCGATCCCACAGGACGGTTTATCTCACAGTTCACAAGGACAAATTTCCTTCAGGATGGTAATAGCGAGCTATTACAAAAGAGTACGGATCATCCACAGATGAACGTATGATTTTGGTAGTGAACTTGGTACCAAGTAATGGGTTACACTTAAAGTGCAAATTAAAATGATATTCCCAAAGGAAAAGGTTGTTTTTATTATGCGCTGGCCAAAAGATGAAATGGCTATTAATTAAGTACGGATTTGTCGGTATGTTAGTTAATGGGATTAATCCCTCCTCTTGCGATGGTTTGAACCGTAGACGTCCACACTCCGTGGCCTGCGGGGATTCGGTGTTTAGAGGTGTCGTTGAATTTATTTAAATATTGTTGTTAAGGGATCAATATTTGATATTAAATTCTAAAATCACTTGACTAAGTAAAACTTATGTTTACGTGATCCCAAGAATTCAAAATGTCTTTTAATCCGTTATCCGTAATTCTCAAAGAAAACAAACTTGTTGGTCCCAATTACATTGACTGGAAAAGGAACTTGGATATAGTGTTAATTGCTGAAGGGTACAAATTTGCTACTGTTGAGGCTTGTCCGGATGTGCCTGCTGATAATGAGCCGGATAATGAGAAAGAGGCGTATGCTCGGTGGAAGACAGCTGATGAGATGACGAGGTGTTACATCTTGGCATCCTTGTCAAATGTACTTCAACATCAGCATCAGTCTATGGCCACTGCAGCGGATATGCTTTTTAGTCTCAAGGAGTTATTTGGTCATCAGTCGCAGGCTACCCGACAAGAAGCCATGAGGGTTTTGATGAACATGACCATGCGTGAGGGCACTCCCGTAAGGGAACATGTTCGTTCTATGATGGCCCAGCTGAATGAGCTGGAGGTCCTTGGGGCTTTTATTGATGGGGAAACCCAGGTCGATATAGTGCTCCAGTCTTTGCCAAAGAGCTTCGAACAATTTCGGTTTAATTACAACATGCATAAGATGTTGATGAGTCTTCCGGAACTTGTTGCTGAGCTTCAGTCGGCATAAGGCCTGTTTCGTCACAAAGCCCAGGCGATGGTTGCCCATCGGGCTGAAGGTCCTTCTTCCAAGCCTTCTAAGGGTAGGAAGAGGAAGAAGTCCGAAGGAAAGGGAAAAGCGGTCATGAATGATGCGCGACCTCAGCAAACTGCAAAGAAGCCGAAAGGCAAGTGCCACAAGTGCCAGCAGAAGGGACACTGGAAGGCAGACTGCCCTCTCCTCAAGAAGGGCAATAAAGGTACATCTTTTTCATTAGTCGTTGAAACATGTTTAGCAGTGTTATCTACCAGTACCTGGTATGTAGATACAGAAGCCACTGATCATGTCTGCAATTCCATGCAGGGGTTCCAGGAAACCAAACGACTTAGGGAAGGAGAAGTTACCATCTACTTGGGCGATGCTAGTAGAGCGTCAGCAGTTGCAGTGGGAGACGTCTATTTAGATTTTGGTTTAGATAGGACTTTGATTTTAAAAGATTGTCTTTATGTTCCTAGTCTTAAAAAGAATTTGATTTCAGTTTCTAAGTTATTTATGAATGGTTTTTCTGCTATTTTCGATAATAAAGTTGTTATTCGTTTTGGAAAAAAGTTCATATGTTCTGGTTCATTAGTAGACAATCTGTATGTTTTAGAACCAAAGTCATCTCCACTGCAACATAAACAATTACTTAATTCATCTTCTAATCTGAATAAGAGAAAGGAACCTTCGAAAATAAATGAAACATATCCTTGGCATCTAAGACTTGGTCATATAAACCTGAGGAAGATTCAAAGGTTGGTAGCAGATGGGCCCTTGGGGTCGTTAGAAGTCGAGGCTTTTCCAACTTGTGAATCTTACCTGGAAGGCAAAATGACTAAGAGGGTTTTTAAATCAAAGGGGAATAGAGCCGAAGATCTGTTAGGGCTAATTCATTCCGATCTATGTGGTCCTATGTCTATTCAAGCGAGAGGAGGTTTCGAGTACTTCGTTACATTTATCGATGACTACTCGAGATATGGGTACATTTTCCTAATGCACCGCAAGTCTGAATGCTTTGAAAAATTCTTAGTGTATAAGGCGGTTGTGGAGAAGCAGCTAGGAAAAAGTATCAAGTCATTACGATCTGACCGTGGTGGAGAATATCTCTCATATGAATTTAGAGACTATTTGACAAATAATGGGATTACTTCCCAACTAACTGCGCCAGGCACACCCCAGCAGAATGGCGTGGCAGAACGAAGGAATAGGACTCTTATGGAAATGGCTAGGGCGATGATGAGTTATAGTACGTTACCCGATTCGTTTTGGGGATATGCCTCAGAAACAACAGTTTACGTTCTGAACAGAGTACCTTCTAAATCAGTACCATCTACACCTTCGGAGTTGTGGAATGGGCGGAAGCCTAGTCTAAGACATCTCAGGATTTGGGGTAGTCCAACACATGTGCTGAGAACCGATACTGATAAGTTGGAACCTAGAATAGAAGTAAGGTTGTTTGTGGGATATCCAAAGGAAACGAAAGGTGGTCTATTTTATAGTCCCGAGGACCATAAAGTAATCCTTAGCACGAATGCGAGGTTCTTGGAAGAAGACTATGTGTTAGATCACAAGCCCGAGTGCGCTAGATGTTACACCACATAGTACTGCAACACGTATCGCTGATGATGCACCTGAGCAGGAAGTACCTCGTCGTAGTGGGAGGGTTGTCCGGCAGCCCGAACGATTCATGGGTTTGGGAGAGTCTTCTGAGGCAGTCCCTGACGTTCTTGAAATCGACCCATGGACACACAATGAGGCACTGCAAGATCGGGAGGCAAAGTCTTGGCAAAAGGCGATGAAGTCTGAGATAAATTCTATGGATTCCAGTCAGGTCTGGGATCTTGTAGAACCACCCTGTGGCGTGCATGCCATTGGATGCAAGTGGGTCTATAAGAGAAAGAGAGGAGCAGATGGGAAGGTTGAAACCTTCAAAGCTCGGCTTGTTGCGAAAGGGTATACTCAGAAAGAAGGAATCAATTATGAGGAAACTTTTTCGCTAGTAGCTATGCTGAAATCCATCAGGATTCTCTTGGTTGTAGCCGCTCATATGGATTATGAGATTTGGCAAATGGATGTTAAGACTGCTTTCCTTAACGGGAATTTAGACGAGGACATCTATATGCAGCAACCAGAAGGGTTCATTGCAAAGGGACAAGAGCATCTGGTCGGTAAGCTGAAAAGGTCTATTTATAGACTAAAGCAGGCTTCGAGATCTTGGAACATCTGTTTTGACGAGGTTGTCCAATCGTATGGATTTACCCAATGTCCGGATGAGCATTGTGTGTACAAGAAAAGTGAAGGAAATGTGGTGTTTTTAGTGTTATACGTAGATGACATTCTTCTCATTGGAAACAGTGTGAAAATGTTATCAAACGTAAAGGTATGGTTATCCAAGCAGTTTGATATGAAAGATTTGGGAGAAGTAGGACATGTTCTCGGTATCAAGGTCATTCGGGACCGAGATAAGAGAAAATTGTGCCTATCCCAATCTACATACATAGACACTGTCCTAAAGCGTTTCAACATGCATGATTCAAAGAAAGGGGATTTACCTTTTCGACATGGAATCGCTCTATCTAAGAAGATGCCCCCGAAGACTCCTCAAGACATAGAGGACATGAAGGCAGTTCCTTATGCATCAGCAGTAGGAAGCCTCATGTATGCGATGTTGTGTACACGACCTGATATCTGTTATGCAGTAGGCATGGTGGCGAGATATCAAAGTAATCCAGGGCCGGAACATTGGTCTGCGGTAAAGCATATACTCAAGTACCTGAGAAGGACTAAGGAGTACATGTTGATTTACCAGGCAGATGAACTGCTTCCGTTGGGTTACACCGATTCTGACTTCCAGGCAGACCGGGATGAAAGTGTAATGCCCCATTTATTTGTGGTTTATTTGAAGTATTATTATTATTATTATTATTATTATGGATGTTTATTATTATTGTAATATTATTAATTATTGCTTGCCAAATTGAATGCCTAGATATTATATGTCTAATTGTCAATTAATTGCTAATTGTATATTTTGATTTATAATATTAGTATTTTAAAATAATGTACGTATTTAATCTATATTGTCCGCAGTTTTATTTATTTGCCGTACAATCGATTTGAGCTTTCGAAATTAGTAATCGGAGAACCCGAGCCCGAGAGCTGAATTTATTTTCGTGTGATTGAATCGGGCCCGAGACCCGAATTTATTAATCGCGCGTTGAATTCGTTATCGAGCCCGAAAAATTTTCGTTGGAACCGAAATTGAGCCCGAGAATATCCGTATGAATTGTAATCGGGCCCGTGAGCCGATTTACTTTTGCAAACCGGCCCGTGAGCCGATTTAAATTGTCGCGAACCGAACCCGTGAACCGACCCTTTGATTATTAAATTCGGTCCATTTGAAAGTATTAAATCGGCCCAAGCGAGTTAAACATTCGCCCATTTCACTTTAGACCTGCGAGCCCGATAAACCAAACAGGCCCACACTCGTTTTGGACCCCTTGTGCACGTGGGTGTGTTGTCTTGTCTTACAAGATTAATTAAACCCTAAGACTTAATTTTCCGCTCATCTCATTCTCTCTTGCAAATCGATCGCAATCGTTGTCAATCTTCCTCTCCCCCTCTCTCGCATCTCGTTCACGCAGCGCAAGAAAAAGAAAAATCCTATCGCCGATCACCCTCATCCTCCTCGTCGCCCTGTTCCCTGTCCGCGACCACGAAATTCCGGCGAGTCCTCCTCTGAGATTTCCGTCACGCACAGAAGCTCTTCCGGCGACCTCTCTGCTTGCAATTCCGGCAAGTCAGGCCCCTCCACGAGCCGGTCCACGAATTTCTGACGTTGGAGACCTTCTCTGCCCGCGATCTGCTCCGTCGACCTGCTTCCTCCGCGCCGCGACAAAGACCCCTGCCGCGCCGTGAACCGAGGATCTGCCACGCCGTGAGCCACGTCGCGCCGCGACCAGAGGTCCTCCTCCCTGCTCGTGAGCCGTCCTCCACCGACGAACTGCTCCTCCACCGTGTCAATCCCTTCCGGCGAAACTCTGCAACTTCCGACGACCGACTCCGTTCGGCCCCGGCGAGCAGCTTCTCCACCGGCGACCTTGCAGCAACGTCCGGCGACCTAGCAGCAGCAGCGACCCTTCCCTTCTCAGCCGCTGCAGCACCTCCTCCTTCCGGCGAGACGCGAGCCTCCGTCGAGCTCTTTCGCCACCGTTTGCCGTCGAGCCGTTCGAACCCTACTCGCTCGATATCGAGTCTCGACTCCCTGTTTAATATTACGTGAATAATATTATGATTTGTGCCTAGTGTGTTCGTTAATTTAATATGCGTGTTATGATGTTATATAATTATGGTTGCTCGTGGTTGTATCGTCGTGATTTTATGTGTTATTGTATGATCGGGATCTCTTCGATTTTCTCAAGAATCGAACGAGACCTCGAAAGTCGTGTAAGTCGGTGGATATTGGAACAATGTCGAGTCCTTGGTCTTATGAAAAGGCCTCGGACGAGAAATTTTATGTTGTGAATTAATTGCTAAGTTGTCGAGCTTTTTAATCGCTGTTTCGGTGTTTAAATTTTTAAAAATAGCTCGCTGCTCGAAACGATGTGAAATTTGGTGGGATGTTTTATCTGTTCATAGCCTACCTTGTGTAAAATTTTCGTAATTTTTGGAGGCATGTAGCTATTTTTAATAATTAAAGTGTAATCTGATCAGAATAATGTTAAATGCATAAAACGTTCATGCTTGAATGGAATGAGCTGAAATTCGAATATGTGATGTCTCTGTGACTTATATGTGTTGTGTTAAATTTTTAGAATTTTTGGAGTTGATTTGTTGTGGTAAATATTTTATTTATCGAATCTGCAGAAACGTTGTTTGAATTTTTATAAATTGGTTACTTCTTGGAAAATTCGGAAATTTGACTGAGTAGCCTATTTTATGTGTTTGATCATGTTTGTAAAAGATGAGAATTTTTGGAGTCCGTTTTAATTCAGTTTGGATTTAAATTCGATAAACTGCTGTTGCTCGTATGAATTTTTAAAAATAGCAGCAATTATCATTTAAGGCTGAGATTTTTATACATGAACTTTATCGTACTGTATGTTGTTGAGTAAAATTTGCAAGTTCAGATTCATTCATTAAGTCTGAGTATGAATTAATGTGCCCATTTTGCTGATATCTTGTTCGAATTTTATAAAATAGGGTATTTCGAGTTTAAAGCTGAAACTTTGTGGTTTTACATGTTTCTGGGAGATGAAATTTTGTGTAAATTTTCAGAGCTTAACTTGTAGGGTAGCTTGACCATCTATTTTCATGCGATTAAATGATTTCTATTTCCGAACATGATTTTATATGAAATTTTGGGAATCAACTTGCCTTTCGTTTTTTATGTGAGTTGACTTGGTCAATCCTTAGATGGATTTGTGTAAACTCCCTTATGTTGTTGGTCGAGTTTAGAGCCGAGTCTTAGTGTTCCAACATCCACAGGACTTCACGAACTACTTAGTCGAAACGAGTTCGACTAGGTCTGTCTTGTGATTTCCGATTTAAGTCGAGATAGACTCTGATTGTAGGATCTTGACATCATGTAGGTGTCTAGAGGTGTGGACCTTGCCTTATTTCGAGATTTGTGACTGTGAACCGTGCTGCTATCAGGTGGGTACATTTGTGTTGTATCCATAATTATCGCATTTATTATTTCGTGTAATGTTTTCTTTTAAAAAAATTTTGTATGCATGAGAACTCTAGTCTAAGTGTCCCGAACGCTAGTGCCTTGATGAATGCGAAAATAGTAGGAGGTCGCCTGCCCGTTGTATCCGGGAGGGACGCCCCATGCCGTTGTATCCGGAAGGGGAAAAACATCTCTGCTGTCTCCTGGAAAGGATCCTGTGAACCGTTGTACCCGGGGGTGGGAATGTTTCCAGTTACAGCCATGCCGTTGTATCCGGAAGGTTGTTGTATGTACATAGGAGGTTTGCGATAGGGCTTGGTAGGGGGTTTAGGCTATGAATTCTGTGCATACCGATTTTGATACTGTTTACTGTGATACTGTTTTTAAAAATAATTATGCGGGATAACTGTGCGATAATGGTGAGCTAGTTGGTTGCTCACCCCCATTATTTTCTTGTTGTTTTCTCTCTTCCTTTGTATTAGGTTGAGACGAGCTGGAGGCGGTGGCGTAGGACGAGCGAGATGGTGGTCATTAACTGATGTGTCTTTGCTTCCGCCTATTTTTATTATATGATGAACTACTTGCTTTTATTTTGGATTATTTATGCTTCAGCTTAAAATCATGTTTGTGTTGGATGAACCATGGATTTATGTTAAACTTTTTGGATAATGTTGAGACTTGAATAAGCTGGTTTATTTTTATAACTGTTGGCTTATGTATGTGTAGGATTTGGTTGAATTTTGAATAATGCTAGACCTTTTAAAATGGTTTGAGACTTATGTTTTGGTATTTGTTTTATTGTTAGCTCGTGCATGTGTAGTTCCCTTGTATTGTTGGATGTGTGTTGTTGGTTGATGTTAGTAAGTAGCGCCCGTTTCTCGAAAAAGGTTTTAACTTGGATTTAAAAAAAAAAACAATTCTGATTTTTATTAAATAAATTCGATAAATTCTTTAAATTAAAACGGGGCGTTACAGAAAGCAAGTCAACCTCAGGGTTTGTGTTTACTTTAGGAGGCTGAGCCATTGTATGGAGGAGTGTCAAGCAGAAATGCGTGGCAGACTCAACCATGGAGGCTGAGTATGTAGCAGCCTCAGAGGCAGCGAAAGAACTGTTTGGATCAGGAATTTTCTCCTTGACCTTGACGTAGTGCCGAGTTTGCCTGCTGCAATTACAGTGTTCTGTGATAACAGCGGAGCAGTGGCAAATTCGAAGGAGCCACGAACTCATAAAGCAAGTAAACACATAGAGCGCAAGTACCACCTGATACGAGAAATTGTTGGATGAGGAGAAGTCGTTGTTGCCAAGATACAATCAAAGGATAACCTAGCAGATCCTTTTACGAAGAGCCTACCGGCGAAAGTCTTTTCAAGACACGTAGAAGGAATGGGAGTCAGATGTTAGAGCAACATATTAGACTAGTCTTTGAGAATTAGATTAAAAGAGAATTGTGGTTAGTGATAGCCATGAGCTTATTAAGCATAAGTGGGAGATTGTTAGATATGCTTTAAAAGCTTGGCTTTCAGATATTAGTAATACCATTTTGATTTGGCAATGATCTTTTAGTCAAAGTATATATGCTTGCAGTTTATTTATTTATGCAATAATACTCCTTCTTACATTGAGATAGTGGGGTTCATGGTTCAGAAAGGTCACCTATCAGTTTCTTGTAAGACTAAATCATTTGTTCACAGTCTAGACTGACAGTGAGACCCCGCTCGGAAAAAGACTGTAGTGTATTCTAGATTCAGTTGACCTTGACTGGAGAATTACACTAGTACTTATATTAAGTATTGAACAGGACCACCGGAAGGATAAGATTATGAGACTCACTGATCGTTGTTGTAATCTATACCTTTAGGGATTGATGCGTTCTCTAAAGCTATAAGATAATATAAAATAGTCGTGTATATTCATTACTTATTTATTTGACTAACCAAGGGTGATTCCTATTCTATTGGGATGACATACTCAGTACTTTGGTAAATAAGAGTGATTATATGACGAGCTGTTATAAATTATTTATGGTACCGTGTTCCAGTGCGCTGGATTGATGACGTCCCCAAAATGAGCTTAGGAAGGAATATTGTGTTAAACCCTGCAGGTGGATATTTATCTGACACAATGATTAAAGATCTGAGTGGTACTAATTTCGGAAATGAATAAGAAGTCGATTAATTATCTTGTCAGTAATTTAATTAATCCACGGTTGTTGTATCTTAAACATGGGGGGTAAATCGGTCAATCAGATTAATATTTATTAATCAAGTGGAGGTTTAATTTAATTGATTAAATTAGAGCCAAATGGGAGAGCAATAATAATATTCTAATGGGATATATTATTATTTAATTTTATTAGGATTTTATGAATTAATTTATTCCATAATTATTATTCCAAGACTTAGGGAATATTCCTTCTAGAATATTACCTTGGGTTAGGAGACTAGAGAGTCTTCTAGAAGGTGATGTTAGGAGAAGGAGCCATGACCTAATATGGATTAGCTTGTGGAGTAGAATTAGGATTCCTTGGCCTAATGGGATAAGCCCATATTTGGCACCTCCTTAAGGTCCCTAATGGAGCCTATAAATACACCATGTCCCAACCTCTTGAGACACACATGTGAGACTCGTTTTTCCCATCTTTCAAAGAGAGAAAAATTGTCTTGTTCGAGAGTTAGGGAGATTCAATTAATCGCACCACCAAAATTAATTGAAGTAGGTGTTTAGGTAATCCATTAGAAGGCTTTAAGGTGAGATTATATTAAACGTCAAACCTTCATATTTTCCGGTCACCTTCCTCAGCCGGCTGCCGCCATCCGCCGCCGTCGAATACCGCCGGAAAACCACTCATCGCTCAACCAGGACTTCTCGCTCGACTAGGACTCCTCGCTCAACTAGGACTCCTCGATCGACCAGGACTCCTCGCGCCCCAGGAAACGTGCCGCATACGATCGGCATGACACAGTCCCTGCTCGCCTAGTCCTCACAGGAATAGGAAAGCTGCAGCGCGTGACCCGCACGCACCCGCTATTCCTCGCCTGATCAGGACTCCTCGCGCATATAGGAGACGTCCCGAGCACGTACCGGCGTGAGCCCAGACGCCGCACGCCTAGTCCTTTCAGGCATAGGAAAGTTGACACGCACGCGCATCTGTCCGCAACCCGAACCGCTGCAACCCGACCCGACTTGAGACGTGATCCGTTCGTGATTCAACACTCGACTTGAGTCGACAAAGGCTAAACTCTTCAACCGATTGAGTTTTGGTAATCAGACGATCTCCATCAAAAGAAATCAGAAACGTCTCTGAGTCGGCAGAAATTTTAAAAGGTAATGTCCTAATCCTAACTATAGATTCCGCTGCGTTAGGATTTATTTCGATAAGTTCAATACTGTGCATGTTGTTGACGTTCCTCACAGAACCCAACACGGTTCCCTTTTGGGGTAAACTCAAGTTTCAACATACAGGCCCCCGAGTTCGGATGGGGTACCTTTGGTATCCCATGTGAGGTCGTCGTTTTGGGATACGTCTGGGTTCACCAATCCCGATCATAGCTCGACGGTTCGTGAGTTTGGCGCACACGTTTAACTTCGCAAAGTTTTCCCTTGCGTCACCGCACACTTTTTTTCCAGATCTGAAACGACGGGTCATTTACTACGACGTGTTCGTTACGCTTCTTGTCGGTCTTGGAAAGTCGCGCCGTGTCAGAACCTTTCCACGTGGTGTCCCCTGATTTGTCCGCGTCGCGCAGCGTGTCGTTTCAATGAACGACGGTTTTGGGGGCGTGTGGCATCCACTCTATTACACCCCCGCCGTTGGATCGCAACTTTATTTTTGAATTTCAAAAGACGTGCCACGCGTCATGTCGTGAATGGTTGATGACTTCGTCTTCTTTGCGAAGCTTTACCGTTTTTTATTCTGAGCGACCGGAGTTCTTGAGCAATATTTCTAAGGCGATTTTCAGAGCTTCTCCCGCGATTTCTACTCCGGTAATTCTGTCTTTCCTCTAATTCTTCTTTTTACTCCAATTATGTCGAGTTTTTCTAGTTCCGCGGCGAATCTCCCTGTTGGGGACGAGGGGTATACGGCGGAGGAGACCGGGGAGATGGTGGTTTACTCTCCTCCGGCGGCGGGGACGGCGCAGCCACTCAGGGCCATGCCAATTTCGGCCGTTCGCGTGACATCGGCGGCGGCAGCAACGAGTCCGCGCAAAGGAAGTCCTCCGAAGTTCCTCACGGTTGAGATTATTGACCTCGGCTCCAGCCAGTCAGATGCCAAGGAGGGCGAAAAAGAAACCGGCGTCAATTCCCCTGAAGACTCTGACGTCGACGCGAAGCTTGTCGACGAGACTCTCCGGGGCGATACCCCTGGGCGAGAGCGGGTTCCTATGGGTCGTGAGGACACCGAGACCGATGCCGCAGTCGAATTCGCGACCACGGCTCCTCTTGGGTGTTGGTGCCGCCCCCCACGTGTTTGGCCGTCTGTTGCGTCGGCAACTGCCTGGACGACCGCATCGGTTATAGAGGATGTCGACCCCACCCAGTTGAGGTGAAGAGCTTGCTTTAGCCCGGGGGTCAGAATTTTTGCTCCTTATGCGGGTGAACGCATTCATTGTCCCCCGCCGGGATGTATCGGTGTGTATCGCGCGAGCGTCCTGCTCGGCCTCCGGTTCCCATTGCTAGGGGCTTTGAATGACGTCCTTAGCGACCTCGACATCGGCATCAGTCAACTCGTGCCGATGGTTTTTACTCGGTTGGTCAGTCTCATCGTGTTGTTCCACCAACAGGGCTGGTCTGACCCGACTAGCAACGACGTAAAAGCCCTGTTCGTCTTTAAGAAATCCAGGGAAATCGGCAACTAGTATAGCTCGGTCTCCCCGGGCGTGGACAAGTCCTTGATCTACAAAGTCCCCATATCGTTGCACGGCTACATGTCGGAGTGGTTCTGGGTCGGCGGCGAGTGGAAAACCCCCGATGCAGCACCCGTCCACTCAGTTCATCTCCGGCAACTGTGAGTTACATTTTTTATTCATTTCTTCCCTTCTGATAAGTTGTTTTTCCGTGCTAACAGGTCGGTATTTGCATTTCAGTCCACAATCCGCGCGTTGAACCAAGTGACGATCTGGTCAAGAAGGTCGAGACCTTATTGGGACTTGCGGACGTGAAGCGATTTTATAAGGATCTCGTTGCCGAGGAAAGCCTGATCCAGCACGGCCTTTACCCCGAGTACAACAGCAAGTCCTTCAACCCCGATATTGTCCCCTTCCTTGGGTCTCCTCGGGCTTTTTTCTCATACTTGCTCTTACCTCATCTTTTGTTTTCTTTGGGCAGTGTACTATCATCTCCTACGTGAGTGCGGATTCAGTTCGGTCAAGGAAGCAAACAAACACGCGCTCACTCACCCGAACTCGTTGAAAGAGGGGAAAATGGCCAGCCGCAGGGCAAAAAGAAAGCTCCGAGCTCGAGCTCGACGGGAACTTTGGGTCCCGCGCCACCCAACTCGATTACCGAGGTCGCCCCATCTCGGGAAGCCAGGGGGTCCTCTGATTCTGGGCCGGTGGTCCCAGATTCTGTCCGCGGGGGGCGGAATGATGGCCGCGGGGGCCGAGCCGGTTGTCGCGAGACCGGTGCCGGCCGTGGCCGAGGTACTACCAGCCAGGGCGTTGGAACGCGTCAAAGAAAATGTCGGATCCTTGTTGATGAGCCGGAGGATTCCGGAGAGGAAACAGAGACCAGGGCACAGGATGGAGCCCCGTCGTTCCCCAAGAGAAGTAAAGCAGCCGACGTCGAGAAAGCTGCCCTGCGCGGCGAGACGTCGGCCTCCACCCGCCATGTCAGATCCTCGACCTACGTTCCTGTGAACCCGGGCAGGAAGGCCTCCCTCACGAAGAGTCTGCGCCACTTCCCCGACCAGTGGTTTATCGACTCAAGGTCGGCAGTCCCGTTTGACATGCCCAACCCCTACCGCCTACCTGAGCAGGTAATGCTGGCGGCGCAGTCCGTGATGACGTCGTGGACTCCAACCGCCGAGGCTGCCGTTCCGATGCTCTCACTGCCTCAGCTGGCTCAGCATGTCATGGCGACCATGGGTCGGGCCATGGTCGAACTGGTCCATGTCACCGAGCTAGCGCAGAGGGACGGTGACGCCCTACATGAGCTCAGGGAGGACCACGGGATCTGCGAGGGTCGGATCAGCGAGCTCAAGGATGCGGTCGAGAAGGTAAAAATGTTGCAAAACCAACTCGTACTTCAGCAAGGTGCAACGGCTAAGGCGAATGAGACCGCTGCCAAGGCCGCGGAAGATTTAGCCCACTCTATAGAGGTCCGAATCCCAAGTTGCCGAGACCGCTTTTCCAGGCGACGCTGCCGAGGTCACTTTGCCTGGCGAGTTTGAGCCTGGCCCGTGATTTTGAGGATTTTCCGGCCTGCGCATCGTTTTTGTCGACCGGATGTGGTCCCTTGAACAATTTTTATTATTCTGCTGATCTACCGGCCTGCGTGCCGTTTTAATGACCGGATGTGGTTTCTTGAACAATTTTTATTTTGTTATTATTATTTTGGAAGTGTTTGAGTTGTTTCGTTGTTAACGTCTATGGCGCATTTACTTTTCCTTCATTATGACGGCGTTTGTTTATCACTTGGCCGAGCTTTTGTTTTCCTTCATTATGACAGCGCATTTACTTTATTTTTTACGTTGGCTTATTACCTGTCCGATTTTTCTGTTGAATTGGGCGATGGTCTGGCCTTGTTGAGCTTCACGTTTGAGCACGTCATTTATTTCTTACATTGGCGACTATGGCCTTATCGGGCTACTTTGCTGAGCCTGGCTCGTGCCGGACAGGCCATCGTAATGACCTGACCTGTACATAATTATGTGGCAGCTTACCGGACCGGTCTCGCGTTCGGACTCAGTGGTATTATCGGCCTGACCGGGCTTCCTAGTTTAGCCCAGCTAGTGCCGGCCGGGTCATCGTAGTGATCCCAGCCAACACTTGGTTTCTTACATTAATTACGCTGCTTCGACTCGATCTATACTTAAATTCCCAACTTGCTAAAAATAAATGAAAATTACATATTTTTACAAGATTCGTCAATTTTCTTACAAAACGTCATTACAAAAGACCGCCCTGAATCTACTGGTAAAATTTCTTCAGAAACGTCGAGTTCCACGGATATTGGTGGGGGGGTGCCGTCCATGTGTTCAAGACGGTAGGCCCCGTGTGGGAGGACTTCGTTGATTTTGTGGGGTTCTTCCCACCTCGGCTTGAGGGGTTCGGGATCAGGTCTCGTTACCCTTTTTAGTACCAGGTCACCGACCTGGTAAGAGCGCGGCTTGACTTTGGAATTGATGTACCTCTCACTCCGCCTCTTATATGATGCATTCTTGAGCTCGGCTTGCAACCGGTGCTCGGCTATTAGGTCAAGGTTTGCTCTCAGCGACTCAGAATTTGATTCTTCCTCGAAATAGGTTACTCGGAAAGTTGGGGCGCCGAGCTCGATGGGTATCATTGCCTCGGTCCCGTACGCCAAGGAGAACGGTGTTTCTCCGTTGGCTGATCTGGCTGTGGTGCGATATGACCAGAGAACGTCTGGGAGTTCTTCTGGTCAGGTTCCTTTCGCGGCTTCGAGTCGGACCTTGAGCCCTTGTTTGATTATTTTATTTACAGCTTCGACCTGGCCGTTGGATTGAGGATGGTAGGGTGTCGAGAAGAAATGTTTGATGCCGCGTTCTTCGCAAAATGCTTCCAATTTTTTCCCTTCGAATTGTTTTCTGTTATCGGTGATTATCGAGTTCGGCACCCCGAACCGACATATGATGGACTCCTGGCCTCTTTTGGGTCAGACGGCAACGCACCGGTCTCGAGATACGACCAGATTGGGACCATCCAGCTTGGTTCCTCGTCTTCAGCAATCTGTCCGACACTCAGGATGGAAGTACCGAGCACTGACGGTTGTTTCCTTGTGGCCGAATTGGACGTATTCGACGCTTTCTACCGCGTAACTTGAGGCAAGACGGGCCAGGGCGTAGACCTGCACGTTCTCTGTCCGGGGATTGTGTTCTATTCGGGTCCGGAGTTTGGCCAACTTCTTCTTCACCATTGCCAGATAGGGAGCCAGCCTTAGTTCTTTCACCTCGAATTCCCCGGAGATTTCTATATTAGGAGATAACTCGAAGATCTAGCACAAATATAAGTCAACTAGAATTCAATCAATAAAGAAGGAGAATAAATTTCTAAGCCCCAAATTAACCTAAGCAATTAACATTATCACCTCATAAATACATGCCTTGAGCTGGCAATGCGTGACGAAGACGAGTGGTCATTTTACAAGTTTAAAAACATTTTCATAAAGCAGTCTACAGAAACGTAGACCTGCTCTGATACCACACTGTAAATTGTGGACTTTTCCAAAAACCAAGGTTAATTTTTCGAAATTTATTTTTCGATATCAAACAATAATGGCATTACTCAAATCATTTACACAATTAGCTCAAGTCATATTTGAGCCTTAGGGAACTCATTACCCAATTTATCACATCACGTGTATACAAGATAAAATCCCAACATAACCATAAATACAATCTCGTAATAATTAATCATCCAAGTTCAAAACATCATCATGTTCAAATATCCCAAAACAAGGTTCATCAGAAAGACATCAGTTATAACAGAAGTAATAATAATTCATAAACATAAAGCAATAAAATGACCAACCACTTGTCCTCCATCGCCACGCCACCAGCTCAACCTGAAAAGGGGGATATGGGGGTGACCAAACCACTAGCTCACCAATGCACATCAATTCAATATAATAACAGACAATAGGGTCGCAGCATGAACATGAATTAATAATATCACATCTCCTGTCAATCATATAATACTCATTTGCACATCTATAAAAGCCATTGAAGGTCGAAACTGCACACAACAATAGGAGTACATGTCGAAAGTCGAAACCGCGCACAACGACATGGCCTGTCATTAGGCAAATAGAGATTGTCTGTCATTAGGCACCGTTGAAGGTCGAAACCGCACACCACGACGGGTATAACAATTTCGAAGGTCGAAACCGCACACATCGAAGGTTACATGGTCCACACGCATACATTGATCAGGAAAGCTAACGATTATAATGAATTATAGCATAGGAAATTTATAACACCCACCTGAAAATCGGGGGTAGGCAAAAGCAAACAATCAGCTGATCGTAGGTCGAGGTCTCGACTCCTTAAACACCTACATTAAATCAAAATTATCTTAATAAATATATTATCTTGACACTTAGAAAACTTAATAGAAAAATCACACTTTATCAAAAATAATGATTGAGGGATTTTATCGAATTTCTCGTGGACTTGGAACTATCAAATTTTAAAAGAATAAGACTTGGAGAACGAAAATGGAGTCTCGGGACTTAAAATAATAATTCTTGGGTTTTTCTCATTTTATTATAATTTTTAAAAGTGAGTTCGGCAAGAAAAATAGGCTCCTAGTACACAAAATGGCCAAAAGGGCGGCACTTGTCAAGAGTCCACATGCTGTTGGGCCATTTCTGCGTGAAATGGGCCACCTATGAGAGAAATAGGCCGCACACGTACGCATTGGGCCGCAGAGTGGCCTGATACAAAGTTGTAGCACGCGGGCTGTTTGGAGGGCCGGACGCGGGATCGCGACCGAACACGCGGGCTGAAATAAGAAAATGCTGGGCTGCGAAAAGAAAAATAAAATAAAAGGCCATGGTATGCTGGAATGGCCTGCGAGAAGAAGAAAGATTATACCAACTGCAGGGACAACTGAACAAGGGCTGAAAAATTTGTCGGAATTTGACGGTGATCGATTCCTCAGCAACCGGGGTTCCATGCTCAACATCAATATACGAAATTAAAATTTCAGAGTCCGAAAAATTTTATAAAAGCCAGTTTCGGGTCAAGAACGAAATGACAAAAAATAAAACAAAAATGAACGACGAGGGTTCGGATCGACGAAACGAGGCTTAACCCTCAATGAAAAGGCTCGATTCTCACGATTCAATTACAACACTCCAACGAGAGTCTCGAAACAAACAAACAATAAAGAGAGTTCCAATAATTCCACGATAAAAATACACGAATCGAATCTTGACAAACGAAAGGAAAGGAATGAACCAAATAAAAATCAACAGATTATGCCATAAACACAATAAAGAGAAGGTTCGACTAGGTTTACCTGTCTTCAAGGAATCTACAAGCCGGGATGACAATCAAAAAGGACGAACGGGGCGAACGAAGCGACCGAACAGACGAACTGACACCTCGAAACTCAAACTGAAACTTGACGAACGGCTGCTCGAAGAACTCAACAACTGCTGCAGCTCTCACAAGCGGTCGTTTTGGCGGGAAAGGCAATTGGTCTCAGAGGATTTCCGATCGCCAGAGGCTGTTGACGTCGAGGTCGCGGTTGGGTTCGTGAGGTCGCGTCACCGGTGGTGCGGCGAGGGGCGAGATGATTGAGGTGGCGATGGATGATGGCAATTTCCTTAAACTTTTGAGGGCTTTAGAAGAATACGCCCCGTGTAGTGCTGACGGTTCAGGTGTATCATTCCCAAAGATAGAATGGCGATCGTCTTGAAATATGTAGCACAAAGACTTACGAGCTCTGGCGAACTGGAACGGAGTTGAGAACTGAGCACATATAAATCGAAGTGATTTTCTATATATATAACAAATTCTCTGATGTTTCCTTAATTAATTTTTTTTTTCTCCATTTTTCTTTTTAGATTTCTCTGTGTTTTTCCTCTTCTATTTCTTATACTCAGCTACTCAGATTTTGTCTTCACTACTTTCTACCTCTAAAACTCTGCAATTCCCTATATATATACGCAACCCTTCAAGAAGGTTTATTGTTACAAAGTCAGACCACCATTTCAAATGTTAGGATAGCATTTCAAAATCAATATGCATGTAATGTAATTTCTTCATGCAACATTCAAGTGGGGGTTCCACATTCAATTATTTACACTTAATATCTAACAATCTCCCACATAAGTGTAAATCAAATGTAACCATGTATGCAGACTCTTGTGCTCAATCCTAACAAGACTCTATAGCATCGAAAAAGGTAATATGTGGCTTTGAACCTTTCTTATTAAACATCATCAGATATACTGGCGGCTTAGTAGACATAGTGTCTTAAACTATTCCTCCATAATGTACACCAAGACTGATATAGTCATATAAAGATAACCCGGTCTAAGAGGCTTCCCACTCGACCGGTGAGCCATTTGAACGACTCGCATATCGGGGTAACTCGTCGACATGCTCAAGTCGACTTCTCTGAAGTCGATTCTACCAAAAACAGTCAACAAGAGGCAGAAAGCGGCCTAGTCGACTCCTGTAAGTCGACCTCTAACTATCGACTTTTGCTAGTCGACCTCATACTAGAAGGACATCAGGAATGCAACTCCCAACCATCCGGATACTCTAAGTCGACTCCCGCTAGTCGACTTTCTCATGACGACTCTCTAAGAGACGACCACCGCAAGGAGTTAAACCAGGTGTAGCCTCTGGAACCGCACATATTTGTAAGTCGACCTTCTCATGCTCGAGGTCGACTCTGTACATCTCGAAGATCAAAGTGGTGAAGACGATTCACCACACTTGCCAACATATCCAAAGCTCCACACATTATCAAAGATAAGAAGGAATCTCACGATGACTCAGCAACAAAAGGAAGACGAATCGACAAGGGCATTATGGACCTTCTAGGTCCACCGACTTGGGCATTTTGGGCACTTCAAGTAGGTATTCACTCCTATATAAAGAAGGCGAGGTAACCCAAAACCCTAACTCTCATTCACTCCCACTCTCCCCCATAGCTGCTGCGCAGCCCCTCTCCATCACTCTCATACTGACTTGAGCATCGGAGGCTCTACGCCGGAAACACCTCCGGCGTTGAGTTTTTGCAGGTATTCTTACGGTCTAGCAACGGTTTAAAGACGGTTCAAGCAGATCTGAGCTCACAACCACCGGTTTACTCCTACGAATCTGACTGACCGAAACGAGGACTGCGCGAAATTCCCAGATTCGATAGCTTCATCCGCTATATGCGAGCATACATACTTTGATTCTTCCTCGGTGTTTGGGTTGGACGACTATTAGTAAAGCGGGCTGACCAGGAATTCCTCACCATCTTTGGAGACCCGAACACCTGTGAACCGAGCATCCCTATCACTCACCACATCTGCCGGTATTCCCCAATACTTGAGATCCAGAAGTAGACCCATCAAAGACAATGACATTCACACAATAGAGCCTCAACTCCATTCCATTCTATTGTTGTGTTCCTTTTTTCCATGGACAACACTTTGGATTCATAAGTGTTTACATAGGTGACCTCACTTTGAAGAGGCCCTCACTTCACACTTATATAGGTGACCTCCCTTTTAAAAGTATCATGTATGACTCCACCTTTAAACGTTAGGGATTCATTAAAAGTCCAGATGACTTACCCTCACCACAATCAACAGGCAATCTTGCACTCGGATTGCATTGGGGAATAGCTTTGGACATTCTTATGTTCCAAGTGCTCAACTAAATTTTCATAGTTTAGTTTTCCCCTTGAACAAAGTTCATGGGATCTCCATTCAGCAAAATAGGGTTTGCAACGCCCCATTGATTGTTAAAGAAAATTTTGGACTTTTCCAAAAAATCACAGTTAAATTTTCGAAATCCATTTTTCAAGTTTAAAACATTTTTTGGCATTACTCACATCATCATCATAAATAGCTCAATTTCATGTCTGAGCATTTGGAAACTCATTTTCCATATCACCGTATAACATGTTCACGAGATTTATCATCATAAATAAAAAAAATCCCTTAAAAAAAAAGGCAATCATAATCATCATATCATAGTAAGACAAAACATATCGTCATGTTCAACAACTTATCATTAAGTTTAAAACCAATAATCACGTCCATCATGTCATCATAGTTTTCAAAACATCATTGTTTGAAAAGTACTACAAGTTCATCATAAAAGCAGAAGCAATAATAATAATATGCAGTGACCAGCCACTTGTCTCCTTATCGCCATGCCTGCCACCTGCTCAACCTGAAATTTGGGGGGGCAGGGCATAGAAGTGAGCACACCACTTGCTCACTACTATACACATAAATCAATTATAGAAACAGATAGGTATGGTCGCAGCATGATAATGAATCAATCATAATATCACATCTCCTAATCATCATATAATACTCATGTGCATACCTATAAAAGCCACTGAAGGTCGATAACCGCACTCAGCAATGGGAGTACATGTAGAAGGTCTATAACAGCACACAACGACATGGCCTATCATTAGGCTAAGGGAGACTGCAAATCATTAGGCACTGTCGAAGGTCATGACAACACACGACGACGGGGATAACCGTTTTGAAGGTCATAACAGAACACATCGAATGTTACATGGTTCACACGCATACATTGATCATACCGTCCAACAAATATAATTAATTTATGGCATAGATATTTAATAAAACCCACCTGGTCAAATAAGGCAGGAAGTTGCTCAATCAACAGAGTAGGTTTGGAGCTCGGCTCGTCAGACACCTATATTTAATCAAGATAATTTCATCAATATATATTATCTTGATACTAGAAAATCATTAGAGAAATCACACTTAATAAAAAATAATGATAAAGAGATTTATCGGATTTCTCGTGGACTTGGAACTCTCGAAATTTTAAAAGAAAGGGCTCGGGGAACGAAATTGGAGTCTCGGGACTTATAATAACGTTTTTCAAAGTTTTCTCATTTTATAATAATTTTTTAAAAATGAGTTCGGCACAAAAATAGGCTTCTGGACACTCAAAATTAATAACTAGGTCGTGCTGCAAAATCTGCCGCGAAATTGGGCCTTATTCGCGATTGGGCCGGGGAAAGACACGCCCAAAATGGGCTGCAACATGAGGCCTGGACCAGCTGGAAAAAAGGGCGCGGGCTCACGGGCTGAGATGAGCTCTTGCTGGCCGAAATTGCTGAGGGAAACCGGTCGAACGCGGGCTTCTGGGGGGCCGGAATGCGGGCCAGAGCGTAGGTGAGGCTTCAGACCGTGCGCGGGCAGGGACGGCCCGCGCGTCTTTCTCAATTTTTTTCTCCAGCGTGTTGTGCGACATGGGCTGTAGGAATTTGGTTTTGGGCCGTGCAACATTGGGTTGCTATAAAGGAATTAATGGAACAACTTGGGCCGCGACTAAAGAACTGGGCTGGCCTGAAAATCTGAGATCGGCTCGGAAAGAAAATTAAATGAACGGAGATGGGAAATTTTACAGAGCTGCGACAAAAATTCGACCGAACTCGACGATGACATATCCAACGACAACCGGAGTTCGAGAAATAAATAAATTTTTGAAAGTTACAATTTATCAAAGTTCGAAATTCTTACAAAATTGAGTTTTCAGGCCGAACAAACGAAACAACATATAAGGCTCGAACTAAACATATACGAACAAGACGACCCGAAAAAATTATAACTAGGCTCCGGAACTTATACGAATAATCACAGCAAATAAAGGGTTCGATTTATACAAACGAGAGTCCAATAATTCCACGATAAAATTCACGAATCATAATCCAACGAACAAAACGATCATACGAGTCGATAAACCAACGAATAAATGATTTAACGAGCACAATATAATCAACGAATTAACACAAACACACAGGAATAACTTAACAGGGTTAGAAAGAATTAACCCGTCTTCGGGAATCTACAAGCTATCTGAAAACAGGTCGAACGAACGGGGCCGAACGGACGAATGAAACTTGAAACTCGAGAGCCTCGACGAATGACGAAGCTTAAGAACGATCTGGCCACGAACAGAGACTCAACGGTGACTGAAACTCAGCGACGACTGGTATGCTCGGAACAAGGAAATGCCGGCGAACAGGGTCTCGCCAGAAAGAATGGTAGACACGGGAAAATTTCTGCTGCTCTTGGTCACGGCGAGCCTCGACTGTTCACAAGCGGACAGAAGCTGCTTGATACGGCCTACTTCTGAGGCTCGGGGAAACGGCAGCGAGAAGACTTCTCGAGGATGAAGGGTGGTCGTCGGAAATTTGAAGGTACGCACAACTATTTTTTTTTATAAAAATGAAAGCAGGTTGCGACGATTTGGGAAAGGAGAGAAGGTTTGAACAATTCTGAGGTGAGAACTCTCCTCGACCGAGTCTTGTGCAGGGTGAAGAGAAAAAAAAAAAAAACGTGCGTAATGAGATGTGAGAGAGGGAGAGATATGGGGTAATCGGTTTCAACGAGAGAGAAGGGGACGACTGGTTCAATTTTTCTTTTTCGCACATGAACAAGTATGGGCCCATACTAATATTTCCCAATTGGGATTAAGTAAATGGATATCCAAGTGGGCCAAAATAAAAATAATGGACTTGGGCCAAGGCATAATTTCAACAAATGGCCCAAAATAGATCAATAAAATTTTGGGGCTTGAAATAAATTAACAAAAGGGAAATTTATATCTCTCCTACATGATTTACAAGTAATTGCATATATACTGACAATGAAAAAAATTTTGCAATCCTACCTACAATCTAGCAAATAAATAAGGTTATGCAGAAAGATAAGTTACCAAAACGAAACGCATGAATCTTCCATTTGAATTAAAAACAAAANTCTCTCTCTCTCTCTCTCTCTCTCTCTCTCTCCTCGACGAAAAAAATTCTCTACTTCTGTCATCTCCCATGGCTTTTTTTAACTGTGTACTCTCTCAATATACAGAAAAAACGTGATCAGAAATATACAAAATATATACGATCATAAAAATCAGTTAAAGAACATACAGAATATTCACACAATATACATAATATATACCAAGTAAAATCTCTGCATTTGTTTAAACATTTTGTTGATATCAAATTCAGTAATCAGAATTAAAGTATTGCAAGTCGGAATAAATTAGAGCAAATTACCGACTTCATTAGGTACCGAGTTCCGAAAGATCTCTTCCGACAAAACCTTCAAAAGGATCAAAACCGGCATCTGAAATCAGCGTGAGTAAACCGACTTCAAATCAACCGACTACCATAAAGATTGAGCATTCCAAACAAAAAGTAATCATTAGAAGCATCTGATTGGACCAACGAAACAAAAAGGCAATCATTGATGTTTCTCGCCGCCTCAAAACAAAGCAGCTCAATATTAAATGCATCTCTATCCATCTCAAGGAAAAGGACAAAAGCCACCGTACTATAAATAGCAGAATTTATGATAGTACGAGAATCCTTTTTCAATCACATTGTACATGAACTAAAGACAACCTCGGTTTTCAGCTTAAAACCGACTTCTGTACTCTTGTGAACATAATCAATAAAATCCAATTAAACCTTTATCTTCATTCTTAAGAATATCAACTGTATTTAATTTTAAGTTGCTAATTCAAGACAGCAACAGTTTGGCGCTAGAGGGAGGGCGGCCGTCTACCTTCTTCCTTTTCAATTGTTTTGTCTTGTACAACAACACACAAAGGATGTCAAATTCTGGACGAAATGAACGAAATCCTGACCCTGGGATTAATCGTCATCCAACTCATACAACCGGAACTTCTGCCGTGCCATCTACATCAATTGATTATTCAGTTCTATTTCAAGATCCAGAGTTCTTGAAAAATTTAACTGATTTTATGGCACGAACAAGGATAGAACCAGCCGCAACGGCTAATCCTCAAACTCGCTCAACTCCGGTTCCACGAAGAAATAATATTCCTGCAACATCACATGCCACCTCCCATTCACATACACATGAATCACAACATGATGCAACAACTCAAAATCGTGGGGTAGTTCCGGTACAAACTCGAGTTCCAGAACCAGCGCGATCAGAAGCAACTGCAGAAAGCCATTCTGGACATCGACCACGACAGCCAACTCCGTCGTTACCAGAACTATCACGACATGATCAACCTTCTGATTTACGACATACTCTTGAACAAACCCATGCCCGTCGTACGCAGAATGAGTTACGTCGCTTAATTGAAAGGAATCGCCAAAGACGCGAATCAGAAGAGTTAGAAATGTTGAGAAAAAGAATTGCTGAGCTGGAGACTTGCCAAGATGAATATGGAGCACCGCCGAGACGAACTCCAATGATAGAAGAGACGTATCAAGAAGTTGGAACTCCCTTAGCTCCTCATTTGACTAGAGAGCCTATCTCAACTAAAGTGAAAGTTCCGCAAATCGGCTTATACGATGGAACTTCCGATCCTGATGCTCACCTTGGTCAATACACATCTTGGATGGACCTTCATGGAGCGAATGAAGCACTCAGATGTCGGATGTTTTCTTTAACCTTGGGACCACGAGCTCAAAAATGGTATCATTCTCTATCTCGGTATTCAATCTCCACATGGCAGCAGTTGAGAACAGCTTTTCGCTCTCATTTTATCGGGGCCCGAGTATCTTTAATTCCCAAAGAGTCAATCGCAAATATTGTACAAAAAGATGATGAAAGCGTGAAAGACTATATTACTCGGTTCAACGAACGTATACAAAATATGGAGCAATGCCATCCCGAAACGCTATTGGTCACAGCCATAGCCGGATTGAAGCCAAACTCGTTGTTCCGATGGAGTATATGTCAAAATAAACCCACTTCATTTCAAGACTTTCTAGCTCGGGCTCAACAGCATATTCTGGCCGAAGAATCAATGTCGGTTCCTAATATTGACTTTTCCTCGTTAAAGTCGGAAGTCGGGCAAGAATCAAAAAAGAAGAAAAATAAATTTTTCAAGCCAAGTAAGTCTCGATTTGGGAATCCAAAAATCCCTGAAGTGCAAGAAGCCAGAACTAAATATCTTAATGAAGTTAAATCCAGTTACCAGGCGGTATTCTCGGCAGGAGCAGCAACCATATTTGAAGAATTAAAGGGGAAAGGAATTCTTCCCGATCCTCGACCTGTCAGAACACCTGAAGAAAAACTTGATAAAGCGAGATATTGTTCATATCATAAGTCGGCAGGCCATAATACTGATGAATGTCTCGGTTTACTTTCTGCCTTGTTACGACTTATTGGACATCCTCAAGTCCAAAGATTCGCCAAAAATGTTGATTACAAACGAAAAGGAAGAATTCCTGATTTACCAGACGATGAAGACGATGAAGAACGCCCAATTAATCCAAAACGAGTGAGATCAAATGAGAAAGAGATATACATGACGAATCAAAGGGAAGAAGATTCGACTGGAATGATGTATCGAGGAGGATATTATAATCCAGACAACTCACACCATGTACCTCGGGTCAATAATAGCAGTAATGCAACGTTGGAATCACGAAGGCAAATAAAAGCATATGCTCGGAAAGCTTTTAACTCGGGTAAAACAGTTTTAACTACCGACCTCCGAGATAAAATAAATGCTCGGAACAATTGCCCGATCACATTTAATGTTGATGATGCAAGTTACTTTGCTCACCCTCATGCTGATCCTTTGATAATCACGGCGCCCATCTGTGGAATACCGATACATCGTATGTTGGTGGACACCGGAGCATATTCAAGCATCATGATGTTACGTACATTTGAACAAATGGGAATCGATCCAGCCGAGTTAAAACCATGTAAGGATCAAGTACAAGGCTTTAATGGAACCATAACGACAACCCTTGGTGAAATCACTATGCCAATTCGGTTCGGAATCCCTGGACAAGCTTCTAAAGTTATTATGGAGACATTCAAGGTGATGGATCTTAAGAATCAATATAATGCCATCATTGGACGGACTGCTCTATACAAACTCCGTGCTGCTGTATCAATTTTTCATTATGCTCTGAAATTTCCTACTAATAATGGAGAAGGAACTCATTATGGAGACCAATACGAAGCTCGCGGAATGGTATGGGTTAAACCCTGGCATGAGCCCTGTATGCCCGTACATATGATGGAAAATATCGAAGAAAGTCAAGAAAATTCAACACTCATCAACTCGGAATCATGCAATACCGAGATGGAACTTGATCCTGCAAAACCAAACAACAATTTGATTTGTGATCGTGGAAGACGTCCGGGAAAAGAGCCAGTTACAGAGGAAGATGTACTTGACCCGCGAGTTCAATTTAAGGAGAAAAGTAAACTTGAACGAGCCGAACCATCAGAAGAGGTCGAGATAATATTCATCGATGATCCAGTTTGTCACAAGTCGGTGCAAATTGGGGCCAATCTTCAAGAACCAATACGAACTCGACTCATTCAATTCCTCAAAGCCAATCCCGACGTATTTGCCTGGAAACACGAAGATATGAAAGGAATTGATCCAAAGGTCACTTCTCATCGACTCAACTTAGATCCAACAATTAAACCAGTGGTCCAAAAACGACGCAAACTCGGTCCTGATCGACAGAAAGCTCTTGAAGAAGAAGTCCAAAAACTGGTTGACAACAAGTTCATTCAAGAGACCAAATACCCGACTTGGGTATCAAATCCTGTTCTCGTGAAAAAGAGTTCTGGTGCATGGCGACTTTGCATTGATTTTACCGACTTAAATAAAGCCTGTCCCAAAGACAGTTACCCTCTACCACATATCGATTATATGGTGGATGCCACAGCAGGACATGAATTAATGAGCTTCATGGACGCTTACTCGGGTTACAACCAGATTCCTATGGATCCTGAAGAAGCAGAACATACTTCTTTTTATTCGGCCCGAGGATTATATTGCTATACTATGATGCCGTTCGGTCTTAAAAACGCTGGGGCCACGTATCAAAGGCTGGTTAATAAAATGTTCACCAAACTCATCGGACATACCATGGAAGTTTACGTGGATGACATGCTGGTCAAGTCGGTTAATGCGGCCGATCACATTGATCACTTACAGGAAATGTTCAACATCTTGAGAGAATATTCAATGGTGCTTAACCCAAAGAAATGTACTTTCGGAGTCGGTTCCGGAAAATTTTTGGGATATATTGTCACTCAACGGGGTATTGAAGCCAATCCAGTGAAAATAAAGGCAATCATGGATCTCTCGCCTCCCACATCGGTGAAAGGAGTTCAAGCCCTTACCGGCCGACTTGCTGCCTTAAATCGGTTTTTATCCAAATCAACAGATCGATGCAAACCCTTCTTCGAGTCTATAAAGAAGGGAAAATGCTTCGAATGGACAGAAGAATGTCAACTAGCTCTGGATAAAATAAAAGAAACACTCCATCAAATCCCGACTTTACAGAAACCGATTCCCGAAGAAATGCTATATCTATATTTGGGGGTAAGTGACTCTGCAATTAGTGCTGTTCTCATTCGTGAAGAAGGACGTCAACAATATCCAATCTATTATATCAGTAAGGCCTTACATGAAGCTGAATTACGATACCCGGCGATGGAGAAGCTGGCATATGCCCTTGTTGTCGCTACTCGAAAGTTACGTCCTTATTTCCAAGAACATTCAATAACGGTACTCACTTCTTATCCCTTGAAGTCGATTTTACACCGACCTGATACGTCGGGAAGACTAATCAAATGGGCTGTAGAACTCGGTCAATATGATATTCATTACAAACCGAGAACTGCAATAAAAGCTCAAGCTTTATCCGACTTTATTGCCGAATTTACTCCTGCAATCGAGACAATCAATGAAGATCAATCATGGACATTGTATGTTGACGGCTCTTTAACTCAACATCGAGCTGGAGGAGGAATCATTCTTATCGACCCTCAGAACAAGATGTTTTGTCATTCTGTCAAGTTCCTCTTTCCAGCTACAAATAATGAAGCCGAATACGAAGCCTTCCTATCTGGATTAAATTTTGCAAATTCCATGAATGTGAAGAAGCTAAAGGTATTCTCCGACTCACAATTGTTGGTAAATCAAGTTCGTGGGGATTTTGAAGTTAAAGAACCTCGGCTACTTCCATATTTAACGCTCGTTAAACAGAAGATGTCTCGATTTGATATTCAGTTGGAACATATTCCTCGTTCACAAAATATTCCAGCTGATGCTTTATCTAAACTCGCATCAAGCACCGGGTTAGAAGATGTCGAATATGTCCAAGTCGGTCATCAAGAGATGCCTTCTATTTCCGTGCCAGAAGTCTCGCATACCGAGTTACAGAAATCACCGACTTGGATGACACCGATTATAACATACTTGGAAACAGGAGCTTTACCTCAAAATCCGAAAGAGGCTCAAACTCTTCGCATACGAGCTGCTCGGTTCACACTGGATAATGGAATTCTTTATAAACGAGGATACTCTCTTCCCTTGCTGAAATGTTTAACTGAGCCAGAGTCACGATATGTCCTTGAAGAAGTCCATGAAGGAATTTGTGGGAATCATCATGGAGCACGAACATTAGCACACAAAATACTTCGACAAGGATATTATTGGCCGACTTTGAAAGCAGACGCAATGAATTGGGTACGAAAATGTGTGAAGTGCCAAATATTTTCCCCAAACATAAATCAGAGCCCAGAATCTTTAAAATCGATCTATAGTCCGTGGCCGTTTGCTAGATGGGGAATCGATATAATCGGTCCACTACCAACTGCAAAAGGAGGTGTTCGATTTGCTATAGTGGCAGGCGATTATTTTACCAAGTGGGCTGAAGCTGAACCATTAACTACGATAACCGAACAGAAAGTAGTGGACTTTGTTTGGAAATCGATCATATGCCGGTTCGGTATACCGAGTTCAATAATAACCGACAACGGTCGACAGTTCGAAGGAAAACAACTCGAAACTCTTTGTGAAGAATATCGGATTAAACACTTCTTTTCTTCGCCATATCATCCTCAATCTAATGGGCAAGTCGAAGCCATTAATAAGATCATCAAAATCGGCTTGAAGGTTCGACTTGATGCAGCAAAAGGAGCATGGCCTGAAGAATTACCACATGTATTGTGGGCCTATAGAACAACAGTAAGCAACGCAACGGGGGAAACACCATTTTCTCTAACTTATGGGTCAGAGGCGGTGATCCCTGTTGAACTCGGGTCTCCGACTTATCGGATATCGACATTTCAAGAAGAAACCAACTCGGAAAATCTGAAAGCCAATCTGGATCTTTTGGACGAAACTCGTCTCATGGCTGAACTTAAAAATGCCGCATACAAACGGAAAAGTGAAAAATATATCAACTCAAAGATGAAGCCACGATCATTTCAAGTTGGCGACTTGGTACTCAAGAGAATTATGGGACCAGATCCGGGGCCTTTAAAACCGAAGTGGGAAGGACCATTCAAGATTAATCAAGTACTTCCAAAAGGTACTTACCGACTTGAAAAGCCAGATGGACTAACTTTGCCATATCCTTGGAATGCTGTTTATCTGAAGAAATATTTCCAGTAAAAGTTCTTGATGTAACAATGACTCTGTACACATTTTGATGTATATAATGAATTTGTGTGCTAAAGAGTCTCTTAAAAAGAGCCGGGATACTTGGCATATCATTAGTCTTTATTTAGCCAAGGTTATAACTTGGACAAGACTAATGCATTCTCTTCAAAAGAACCGAGATATTAACTCGGTATACTGTTAGTCTTCATTTAGCCAAGGTTATAACTTGGACAAGACTAATGCTTAAAATTCTTATAAGATATTTCAAATTTAAACCGAGCCTTATTAACTCGGTAAGTTATATCTTTTCGACCAAACTAATAACCTTCGAATACCAAAGTACAGTGACTTGGGAAGGTTATGGACTTAGTAAAATCAATATCGGATTGTCTTAAAATTCAAATCCTGAAGATTGGTTTGAAATGGGATAATATCCGAGTTTCCATCTCAAAAGATGGTGTCCGCTTAAAAATTTAAAGTTTGGCCGACTTCTTAACACTTGAAATATTCAGCTAAAGTAAAAAGCCATGCTGGATATATGAATGGAAAAACTTAAAATGAAATTTTCATTCATACTTAATAATAAAATCCATTACAGTAAAAAGATTGTGCCCCGACATGCCGGAAGCACAATTCACAAAAACAAAAAAAAAACAAAACAAACTACAAATTAAGCAGATTTCGCCGGTTCGTCAACTGTCTTGGCTGTATCGGCATGGCCTTCATCTTCATCAGCAACCTTGGTCACTTCAACATCATCCTCCTTCACTTCAGCATTCTCCTTGGCCGCTTCTTCAGCACCATCTTCCTTCTTGGCTGCTTCTTCCGCATCATTCTTGATAATCTGTTCATACATCATGCGGCTAATGATGTCGAAGACTCGGTCCTCTTCAGCCTTGGCAGCCTGTTCGAGCTCAGAAAGGGTCACGGGGATATGCTTGTCTAAAATTGTATCTTCCCCGACTTCAGATGACTTGGTCGCTCCAGATTGATCACCTTTCTGCGACAGCTCCGCAACTTTTCTCTCGAGGAAGGCCATAACCGACTTCCGAAGCTGCTCAGGAGTCATTTTCTCTAGCTCTTCCTGTAAGCTGACTTCGGATAAGGTCTTTACATAGATGTTAGCCAGCTCCGACTTCTTTTCCTTCTCCCCCTCCAGCACCATGTTAACAAAAGCACGACGCAGACGAGCTTCCCTCTCTTGGCCCGACTCAGACATCTCAAGACCGGCTTCGGCCCTGATGGAGGCAAGAAGGCCCTCGCAGAAACTTTTCTCGTCCTCGTCTGCCTCGATATGAGTCGTCGCAATGGAAGGGTTGAAGTTGTGGCTTCGAATTTTGTGCAGAAGGAACTGACGAACTTCCTCGATCCCATATAAGCCATCATCAAAGCGCTCAACCATCCAGCGCAAATTCAGACAAGTATTCATCTCGAATTCGCGATCCTCGTCTTCGGAGTCGGACTCCGCCTTTTCCTTGAGTCGGTTGGCCTCTGCCTCAAGAATTCTCCCTGCTCGGAGACCGTCGTTATACTTTTCCTCGGCGAGTTTAATCTTTTCCTCCTGCAGCTTGCCGAGTTTAGCTAAATGAGCATCTCGGTCCTTCTTCAGCAGCTCCTCGACCTCAGACCGATTTCTCCGAGTCACTTCGTGAGCATCTTGTTCCTTGCGGAGAAGAGATTCGCACCGAGACAGCTGTTCCTCGAGCATCTTCACGCGCTGCTCCGAAGTAATGACCTGACTTGTCAGCTTCAAAACGTCATTATCCAGAGAAGCCTTGTCAGCCCTCAAAGCTTCAATTTCTCCTTGAGCAATTGTTAGCTGTTCGGTCTGCTCATCAATCTTAACTTGCAGCTCTTTCTCCTTAGCTGCAGCAACTTCCTTCAGAGATGCAAGGGCTCCATCTCTGAGCTCAAGCGAGTGTTTCTTTTCTTCGACTTGGGCCGCATTGAGTCGGAAATCGTCCTCGGCCATTACCAAACTGACAAGCGCACGACCCAAGCAAGCCTTTGCATACTTGAATTTGTATACACTCGCCAAAGAAGACACGCCGATCTCGGCTCTCGGATCCCATGCCATCATAGGGACCCGAGCAGCATCAATAACATGACTCGGCAGTTCGACCGTGCTCGAAATCTCAGGAATCTCAACCGACTCGAAGGTTGAGAACCATTTCTCGACTGATTCTCGAGGCTGCTTGAAATTTAAAAATCTTTCTTCATCAATCGGCAAGAAAGACCGGTCCACGATCGGTTCCTTCTTCTTTTTTCCACGATCACCAGCATCGTGTCTCTTCTTCATCCGCTCCTCGGCAACAGGAACACTTTCCGCCTGCCTCTTTCTCGCCCGAGTAACGGGCACTTCACGCTCAGCAATAACCTCGTGGCCCTCCTCAGGCTCATCAGAAGCTAAATCAATTACCGGCGGATTCACCGCTGTGACAGCCTCAACATTTGGCTCAAACCCAGAAACAGCAGCAGTCGCAGTGGTAGTCGCAGCAGCAATGGCAGCCATGGGACCTGCTGCTGCAATAGCCAGAGGATTAGGCTGCGGGACAACAACTGCAGCCGCCGACGTCGCACCATCCCCGACGTCGGTTTTCGGCGGATTCATGATGGGGTTTTCCAAGTAAGCCTTCACCAATTTCTTGCGACCCATTCCTGTTAGACGCAGCTCTTTGCTCTTCCCGACTTTAGTTCGCAGTTCCAAATTCGGACTCCTTTGTCGGAAAGCTCTAGCGTCACGAACAGTCCTGAAACCGAGCACTCCGAGAAGCGGATAATATACTGCAAGAATGAAACCGAGTTATTATGACATCCAAAAGATACCGACTTCGAGTAAGATTGAAAAATTTAATTCGAAATTACCTGGTTGAAAAGAACCGTCTAAGATTTCTGGACACAATCCAGCAGCTTTCAACCTTGAGTCCTTTAGAATCAACTTGAAGCCCCGTTGTGTCTTCTTGAGCTTAAACAGTTCGGAAATCCTTTCTTTCAAAGTCGTGCTGAGCTCAATTCCTTTGCTTTTGGCTGCAAACAGTAAAGTTGATGCCCTGTTAGTACACAAGTAAAAAGCAAAGTCAGAACAAACTCGGTCTATTAGAAGAAAAGGCAATACTTACAAACTGCAGAATTAATGTTAATCGGAATTGACATTCCATCAATCAAAGGTTTATTAAAATTTGGAGTCTGCCACTCCCCACCGACCCACAGCCATTCCTCTTGAAACCCATGCAACGAATCCGGGATTTCTGTAATCAGATCACCAATCTTAAAACCACTTTGCGGCCTTCCTGCGCAAGCGTAGCAAATCAAAGGATCTGCTACTTGCCTATCAGTACATCTCCTAAACGAGAAAAGGCTCCTTAACTCCTCAACGGTTGGCATATCCCAACCCTTTTCCTTCAGCAACACCAGAAGACCAATGATTCTCTTCCACGAATTCGGAGCTACCTGACATAGACTAATTCCCCAATTTCTTAAGTAGTCTGTAATTATAGCTGGGAGGGGGAACCAAAGTCCAGATCTCAGTGAGTCGGCAAATACACCGACACAACCTGGAGGTGGACACGTGATCCTTTCGCCTGGATATGGAGCAAACAACTTAACTGACGAAGGGATATATACTTCTCCACGAAGCATAACGATATCAGCATCAGTAAGAATACTCGGTTCACCCCTATACTCGTCAATTGGCTCTGGCCACCGACGAGCAGGACGTCTCCAGTAATCCGGAAGTGACATAGCGTCCTCTTCGACTCGCTTGTCCTCATCGACGATGTCCCTATTGAGATTGAGACTCTTTACCAAAAGGGGATCCCACCGATAAAACTCCAAAGGCAGTTCCAAATCCTCATCGGTAAGGATCGGAATATCCGAAATCGTCCGGCTACTGCTATTCTCAGTTTGCGCAGACATTTCTCTTCGAAATCGATGAAAAAATACAGAAAAATTCGAAACAATACGAAAACAAGAAAGATAAGGGCAAACTCTTACCAAGACTTTTGAAGAACTCTGGATTGATGAAAAGATAACAGAAAGAAGTGAATGCGCGAAGAAAATATGTAAAGAAGGGATTGCTGAAAGAACACAAGAAAAATCGAAGAAGCTAAAGGTACAGAAATTTTTTGCGCCCTAAAACCGACTTCAATTTATAGGTTTTGATTTATGACCGTTAGAAGCATCCGGAAACGGCGCGTGTAACGGACGTGTCTTCAAAAGTCGTAACGTTACAGTAATTATTGCCTTACGTGGCCGTATCTCGAAACGCCATGTCGTTATAAAATTGTATCCGTTGGGCCCATTTAATGCGGACACGTCTTTTAAGAGCCGCCATGTCAGATCAAATATCGTGAAGTGCCAGGCGAAGCAAAGTGTTCTCATGTCGGTAAATAACGCAAGACAAGTCGGAATAAGGTGAAACAACGAACGACATCAGTAACCATTTAGAAAGCTTCAAATACTTACTGATGTCGGGGGCCCCACTGTTGATATCAAATTCAGTAATCAGAATTAAAGTATTGCAAGTCGGAATAAATTAGAGCAAATTACCGACTTCATTAGGTACCGAGTTCCGAAAGATCTCTTCCGACAAAACCTTCAAAAGGATCAAAACCGGCATCTGAAATCAGCGTGAGTAAACCGACTTCAAATCAACCGACTACCATAAACATTGAGCATTCCAAACAAAAAGTAATCATTAGAAGCATCTGATTGGACCAACGAAACAAAAAGGCAATCATTGATGTTTCTCGCCGCCTCAAAACAAAGCAGCTCAATATTAAATGCATCTCTATCCATCTCAAGGAAAAGGACAAAAGCCACCGTACTATAAATAGCAGAATTTATGATAGTACGAGAATCCTTTTTCAATCACATTGTACATGAACTAAAGACAACCTCGGTTTTCAGCTTAAAACCGACTTCTGTACTCTTGTGAACATAATCAATAAAATCCAATTAAACCTTTATCTTCATTCTTAAGAATATCAACTGTATTTAATTTTAAGTTGCTAATTCAAGACAGCAACACATTTGTTGACTATACACCAGAAAGAAATAAACATACCACTTAATGAACATACACAGTTTCTCCAATCAAGAAATATATACATATCATAAGCTATTAGCATACCCAATACAGATATTGGTTAATGAACATACACAGTTGCTCCGAAAATAACCCACAGCACAAAAAAAAACATGTCACATATATATTATATATATTGAACATATACAACCTAATGTTATTGATATAATAAAAGCTTCGAAACTATTTAATACAAAATGAATTATATACATACAATATATTTAACATATACAAATTAAAATTTTTACATTTGCTATTTGAAATTTATCCTCAAAATCGGAATTCAGCGGAGACCTATTTTTTACGGTTGGAGAAAATCCTGGGCAACCTGCTTCAATTTCTCGCTTCTTTCACGATTGAAGGCTTGTTGGAGAAAATCTTGGGCAACCTGATTCTTTTCGACTTGTCGGAGGAAATCTTGGGCAACCTGCTTTGATTTCTCGCTGCTTTCACGGTTGAAGGCTTCCCACCAGGCTTCGGTTTCTGAAACCTCGTCATAATCGCTACCGTCACTGTCATCGTTTATCTTCAAATGTTCGAACTTCTGCGGCCATGGTTGTATGTTTTTTATCACCATTGCTCAGCAATGAACTGAAATTTGTGGGAGACAGATGAAGGAGATAGGGTTAAACTGACGGAGTTGTGGGAGAGAGATGAAGGAGAAGTTGTGTTGACTTGGTTGAAAGTGGGCGGTTACAGAGGTGTGAGAGAAAAGATCTTACCAATTACATAGGGAGTAGTTATTGGAATGTGATAAATTTTCCCCCTTAATTATATATAATCTTGATTGCATCAGATTTATTCTATGTGGTATTTCTGCAAATAAAATCACTAGATTATGTTAATATGTTAATATTTACAAGGTTGTTATATTTAAGTAATAAAAAACTAAACTGACCGTACATGGTGCAATTTCCTCTTAACAAAAAGGCCTAGAACTTGATCAAAAAGGCTAGAATATATCATTTTGGGCCGAGAATAAAATATACGCGATTAAACCAAAAGTCTTCGAACAAATCGACGGACGACGAATAATAATAACATCGGTAAGCATATAAATATATAAATCATGCATAAATAATAAAACATAGAAAATAAAATAAAAGTCGATAAATAGAGTGAATCGATAAATTCTATAAATCGAACGGGGCACTACAGGGTTACCACTATGATCATTCTTTTCATTGTGGAATTTTCAGCCCATTCTCTCTAGCAATATTCGTAATTGATCAATATTAATTCCTTTAGTAGAAGGATGAGCCAAATTTTCCTTATACTTCACGTAGTCAACGGAAATATGCCATTTGTGATCAATTGACGAACAGTACTATGTCTACGACGAATATGTCTAGACTTACCATTATACATGTTGCTTTTCTCCTTCCTATAGTAGCTTGGATATCACATTGAATCATCACATGCGGTAAAGGCTTATTTCAGCATGGAATATCGGATAAAAAGTTACGAAGCCACTCTTCTTCACCATCTTTATCTAAGCGATGAACTCCGATTCCATGGTTAACCGAGCTATATAAGTTTGTTTTGTGGATTTGCACGAAACTGCACCTCTTCCAATACAGAAAACATATCCGCTCGTGGAGTGAGAATCTATCGAATCTGATATCCAGCTTGCATCACAGTACTCTTCAAGTAAAACTGGGTATCTCGAGTATTTAAGCTTGTATTCAAGGGTGCACGTACTTCAAGTACATTAGTACCCTCTTCAAAGCTTTCCATTGTTCATGACTGGATTGCTCGTAAATCTACTCAACTTATTCACTAGATAGGCTGGTCGTGTACAATTCGTAAAGTACATCAGACTCCCTATTATCCGTGAATATTCCAGCAGAGCTACTGATCGACCTTTATTGGCTACCAGATTTATGCTAAGATCAAGGGGTGTCCTAGACAAGAAACCGTCATAGGCATTAAATTTCTTGAGCACTATCTCTATGTAGTGAGATTGTGACAAAACAATTCCATCTTGGGTTCTGATAATCTTTATTCCAAGAATCACTTTAGTTATACCGATATCTTTCATGTCGAAATTTCTTTTCAACATTCTTTTCGTATCCATGATCACTTCATGGCTACTCCCCATAATCAACATACCGTCTACATGTAGACATAAAATTACAAATTTATTTCATGTACTTTTAACATAAACACATTTGTCACATTCGTTGATTTTGAAATCATTTGACAACATCACATCATCAAATTTCATATGCCATTGTTTCGGAGCTTGTTTTAGTCCGTACAAAGGTTTGATCAATCTACACACATTTTTCTCATGTCTATGTGCTACAAAACCTTCGGGTTGGTCCATGTAAATTTCTTCTTCCAATTGACCATTCAAAAATGCCGTCTTGACATGTCAATCTCAAGATTGCGAACAGCAGCAATAGAAAGAAGCACTCTTATCGACGCTAAACACGTAACTGGTGAATACATATCAAAGAAGTCATAACCTTCCTTTTGTTTAAAGCCTTTTTTCCACCAATTGTGCTTTAAACTTATCAATCGTCCCATCAGCTTTATATTTTCTCTTTAGGATCCACTTGCATCCTAAAGGTTTACAACCCTCAGGAAGATCAACTAACTCCAAAGTATGATTTTGCATAATGCACTCGATTTCGGTATTTACAGTTTTTTCCCAGAGTGGTCCAACTGGGCTGGACAGAGCTTACTTGATGGAACTCGGTTCGTCGTCCAACACGTACGTAATAAAATCAGGTCCATATGTTTTTGGCATTTTTACCCTTTTACTACGTCTCGATTCTTCATCTTTTTCTTCGATACCATCTGGTACAGAACTGCTAGCAGTATCATACATTTGTTTGTTAAAAGTAGGTTCTGCCCTTTCCATTAGAAGAAAAATATTTTCAAAGAATATAGCATTCATCGAACAATTGTCGTACCAACATATACCTCTGGATTTTCTGATTTGTGAACCAGAAATCAATATGTTTTATGTAACACCCCGCCTTACTAGTCTTTGAATACTGGAAATCAGAGTAAAATTTTTGCTTTTATTTTCGAAAGGTAGTGCGAGCTTGGTTTTCGAAAATACTAACTTGTTTGCGGGATGGTACGAAAACTTTCTTATCTTACTCATGCAGACATAAATAAAACATGCAACCAAATCGATCCACAATGGAGAATGGAATGACACATACAATGTCTGACTGTAGCGAGTGCTTGAATACTGAAGTAGCTGTCGGAGGCTCGACTCTCCTTTAGCTACCTAAACATATAAGCAAATATATGCTAAGTGTATGTTCGGAATGCTTAATGATATGCTATGATGCTCGGTTCTATTCGCTCATTTAGCCGGATGAAAAGGGAACTCTCTAATGGTCCCCTAAAATATACTAAGTCCGGATTTTAGACTGGCATATTTGACTGGATTGGTTTGGCTCGAAAAAATACTAAAATTCCGGAAGGAGACTCGGACCGGGAGTCACGAATCAAAACAGACTCGAACCGCCAGTCGAACCGGCCGGTTCGCTGACTGGCCGGACCGTCGGCTCAATTGGACCGGGCATTCAGCGGACAGGTGCGGCTGGACGCGGGGTAGGCGTGGACAGAGGCCACACGGGCGCTGGCCGGTGTCCCCGAGGTCACTGGGCACTCGGCCGTGTTGCTGGGGCACGCACCGAGGCCTACTGGGCTCAACAGACCCGGCTTGGGTCGGCACTGGGCATGGCACTGCACTGCCTGGCACTGTGCATGTGGCCTTGGCACATTTGGTTCCGTTGCCACGCGAGTTGGGGCTACTCGGGCTTACTCCACGCGGGGCAAAAGCGGCTGGCTCGAGACCACTCGTGCATGGGCGTGGAGGCGCTGTCGGAGGGTGCTGGGCGCTACTAGCACCAAGACCTCGCACGCGGACGCGTTCAGACGCTGCTGGGCGTTGTCGCGTGCACTGAGGGTTGCTGTACCACGCACCTGCTGGGCGCGGGCACTAACAGGCACGGGGCCGGGCACTGCCGCACTACATGCGCGGCCAGTGATCAATGCCGGACCTCCGGCGACTTTTTTCGGTGACATGCAACACCTAACATCTTAATATGATGAAAAAGGCTCAAAAATGCTAAGAGTCACTAGTAGACCTCGGGTCAAAATGCATGCGGCTCGGGAGGGCCTATACGGCACATACGAGCTCTAACTCACCGAACCAACTAAACATTCTTGAACATATGAGCATGGCCGAGTATTTAACATAAAAAATGATGACTATGAGGGCTAAGACATGGTTCATAACTTGCATGCATAGCACTAAGGCTCGGGGGGTCCAAATTAACGCATTTTCATGAACATGTTGACGGAAGAAATGAACTCTAATCATGCTCAACTTTTAGACCATTAATGACATAATATATGAGGGTGATTAAGCTATCATTTTCGACTTAGGCATGCATGCAACTCAAATTCCAAATTTAAGGCCATTAATTTATAAAATTCGGAACTTATGATTTTTTATGTGCATGGCTCGATTTTACTTCATGATAAATCTTATTTTATCATAAAATAGCTATGAGAAAGAGATGGTTCGGTCTAACCTTCACCGAAAGTCAAAACGAGAGATAGGGCTTGAGGTGGGGCTAGTCTTGGCCTTTGGGAGTGTTGCTTGACTTGGAGTGGAATTGGCTGAACTTGAGGGATTCTGGGAGCTTCTAAAAATCCACAAAACACAATGGAGTTGAAAAGCCCTGGGTGAACTCGAGTAGAACACAAGATGGCTCGGTGCTCCACTTTCCCGTGCTTGCACGCACGTGTGGATGGCTAGGGCTAATGCTCTCGGATTTCTCTTGTTCTCTCTATATTGGGCGAGTATTCTAAGTGACCAAGAGCTCCCAAAGGCTGTGGAAATGAGGTTTATAAGGCTGGGGGGGCGGAGGTTGCAAGGTAGGTCAAAGGAGACAAGGTTTAAGTGGATTTTTCCACTCCACATGCACATAGGGACTTGGGAGCTAATGGGGCAGCATCTTGCACAATTTTTGGAGGCTCTTTAGAGCACAAAATATGAGGTAAGGGGTCTGGTACAGCATCTCTAAGGACAAGGGGACAAGTACTACAACCAAGGCAATAAAATAATCAATGTCCCCCACTAACTTTGGACCAAGACCAAAGCCTTTGACTTTGACTTTGCCTAGGGCCATTTGGGCTGAAATTAAACCTTAGTAAGTGGGTTTCATTGTCTCAAAGTTGGGCTCGGTGAAAGTGGGTCGGAGCTTGGTGAAATGGGCCCGGAAAGGTGGGCTGACGCTGTCTGGCACGTGCTGGGCGCTGGGCCTCGGGCGGCGGGGCGCTGGGCTGCTTGGCCTGCGGGGCTGGCCTGTTGGGCGCGTGGACAGGGCCTGCTGCACGGGGACCATGGGCTCGGCGCGTAAATGACACTTGGACCGATTTTTGAGGCTTTTCTTGTGTCCATATGACTTAGAAAAATATACCAAGTGTTGGTTAAGACTTAGGCTTGGTCTCGGACCTCGACCCGGGGCCTTGGGTAGGGTCACGGCTCGAGTGGCTCGGTTAACTTCTCGGTTTTCCGAACGAGGTCTAGGACTTGAATTCGCACTTCATAATACTTAGAAAATTCTAAGTATTATGCTAATAGGACTCGACATATTCTAAGGCTCGATGACTAGGGTTCGTAACGAACGAAACTTAATTCGAATAAAATATCCGAATATTTAATACAAACTTAATATATTGAGCACTTAGCATATACTTAATAAAACTTGAATTTCTGAAAATTACGAACTTCACTTAAAAGTCGAGCAGTAAAAATCGTCTTAATATTGTTACTGATTCGGGGCGTTACATTTTACTATTGTACGCATATTCAATAAATATACAATCGACCGTCTTTGGTCCGATTCTCATTTGTTTGGGTTCAAGAACTGAAACCTTAGCCAAACACCCCCACACTTTCAGGTATCTATAAGACGGCTTATGATTTTTCCACATTTCGTAAGTAGTCTCATTTTTCCCTTTAGGTGGTATTTTATTCAGGATACGATTTGCTGTTAAAACAGCTTCCCTCTACATGTTTTAGGGTAATCCCAAATTTATCAACATGGCATTCATCATTTCTTTAATGTTCGGTTCTTGCGTTCAGCAACATCGTTCAACTGTGGAGAATAGGGAGCCGTCGTTTGATGAATTATGCCATATTTAGAACATATTTTTTCAAAAGGAGCTACATATTCCCCACCTCTATCACTTCGAATTATTTAATTCTCTTGTCGAGTTGATTTTCAACTTTGGTCTTAAAGTATTCTTAAATGCTTCCACAGCCTCGACTTTGCTTCTTAACAACTATAAGTAGCAAAACCTTGTGCAATCATTGATAAAAGTTATAAAATACTTTTTACCCATTCTTGTTTGCACAATTTTCGGATCACATACATCAGTATGAAGTAAGCCCAATGGTTTTAGTACTCCTTTCCACCGAGTGGAAAGGTAATTTTGCCATTTTGGCTTCAACACAATTTCACATTTTTTATATGTCTCAATTTTAGAATTAGAAAATAATTCTAAGTTCAACAACCGTTTAATTGCATTTAAATTTACATGTCCTAATCTAATATGCCATAAATCAGAGCACTCAACTATATAAACAGAAGTAGGCTTTTCATTAACATTGGTAACGGTTACACGGCTCACAGGCATTACATTCATCTTGAACAATCCATTGTCGAGGTAGCCTAGACCAAGAAAAGTTCCAAACTTTCTAAGTACAAACTTTTTAGCATCAAACACTAGCCTAAATGCATGCTCTACAAGAAGAGATACGGAGATCAAGTTCTTGAGGATGTCTGGGACATGCAGAACATCCTTAAGCTTCAACTTTTTTCCAGAAGTTAGCTTCAGCACCACAGTGCCAACTCCAGCCACATCAAACGAGAAGGAATTTCTCGTGTGAAGTTTTCGACCAATAGAAGCAGTGTAGACAGAAAACAACTCCTTGACGGACCGTACTCTTTTAAGAATTGATGGTTTGAAGAAGTTATGTTGATTATGTTGATTGAATATGAGAAGAATTTTAAGAACATTAGGGTCCTGGTTATTATGATTACTCTTTTATGAATAATGAATAGATTCTTTTAAAACAAATATTGTGGAAATGGTCCAAACTCATGGTAGTAAGTTCTTTTCTTTTTTTTTTCTTTTTTTTTTTTTTTTGTTTCGAATCTATATAGTTTGGTCCCATTTTGAATATTCGGAACACTATCACATCTCGAATTCCAAACCGGTTTATAATAGCAGGACAATACAAATCATGTACTGTCCCGAACAGTGCCACCCCTAGATTCATGTTACATTCAGGGTCGTGTATCTATGTACAACTTGTTGGGATCTATGAGGATCTCAGTATGTACAAATTATGAACTCAATAGNTCGGGGTCGGCGATCCTCGGCCTTCGGTTCGTGGTTCGTCGACTTCTGTAGATGATCATTGGGTCCCGAAACTTCGGGATCTTCTACTGTATCACTCTTACACCTCTTCAACTTGTAATGGTGGAGCAACAAGAAGAAGATAAAGTTCGAATAAGATCTAGAGAGAGAGATGGGGCGGCGGTTTTACACATGAGAATGAGGATATCTGTTCTCTTCTCATGAGCCTATTGATATATATATAGGGCTACAGTAGGGATCCTTAGGAGAATAGGAATAGGGCTTCTTAAGTAATGGACTAACTGTGGGCCAGGCACACTCTTCCAATTACTTAAATAATATTACGGTCCACTAATGTAATATTATTGCACTCCTTTTTCCTAGCCCAAATTACATTTGAGACTCCAATTATAATTACCCGATATACCTCTCCATGTTTAAGATATAATGTCCATCAATTAATTCGATTACTGACAACCAAGAATAATTAATATATTATTTATTTCACCGAAGCTAGCACTCGTTTATCACATTATTACTATGCCGGAACTTAATCCACCTGCGGAGTTTAGCATAACAATCCTTCATGAACTCACTTCGGGGACATCATCAAACCAAACGTACATGGTGATAGTAAATATCCTAACAGCACATCATACACACAGCAATATTACCCAACACAGTAGGAATATTAATCCAGCGAACTAAACCTCACCCAAGTGAATCAAAGTAATATGTATTTCATATATATGTCTGTTTAATATCTTACGGGTTAAAAGAACGCAGTAATTAACCGAGTCCTAGTTTGTTTTGCATATATATGTTTGTTTAATATCTTACGGGTTAAAAGAACGTAGTAATTAACTGAGGCCTAGTTCATTTACGACGATCAGTATAAAACAAACTTCTCCTCTCTCGGATCCTGTTCAATAAATAAATGTACTAGTGCAATTAATTAGTCGAGACCAACTATACTGTTGACACTACAACCCTTCGGATAGGGTGTTCATTTCCATCTAGGTTGTGAACCACAATTGTTGTTTCGCAAGTAACTAATAGAATGATCTTATTTTTGCCCGATGATGACCCATTCTATCTAAGTGCAAAACAACAGAACATGGAACTTGTTTAATCAAACATGATTCTCATTCACAAAAGGGTAAAAGTGTAATATCATCCAATGTCAAGCTTTTAGTATATAACACTAACAACACTCTCTTGGGTTATCCACCATATTGGCTTCAAGCACCACAACCGACATATCAAAGTCGGTTTGTTCACCCAACACAAGGTCGTGTTCAGCAACGAGGGCACTTGGTTGCACCCTCTTCGGCCCAGCCTTCTTTGGCTTCTTGCATTCTTTCGCCATGTGGTTTGGCTTTCCACAGTTGTTGTAACACCCCGCTCATCAGAGTAACTTTTTCGCAACTTTTACTTCGAAAATACTTATAACATCTTTCGAAATCTTTTGCGACTAACTCGGGATGCTACTCAAACTCATCTTTTCTGAAAATCCGTTTATCTTTAAACTTTGTCTAATACTTCTTTAGACATATAGAAAACAGATTTATATAACTTGCATTTAACTATACCATACTCATACTTCTGAATGGTAAAACTTGAAATCTGAAATTTATTTAAAATGCAAGTTCATGTCTAATATGCATAGCGGAAATACTAAAAAAACGTGATTTATTATACAGACATATCAAATACTTAATGAATGTCCACTGAAATAAGTGCACGACCACCATCACCACATCTCGAGCTCACACCTCCGGCCCGACCCTGTTACCTGAAAAACATAATGGGGGTGAGTATTGATCCTCTTGTACTCCATAAAAACCCATACTAAAGCAAACAGCAATAATAATACAATATCATGATCTTTAGTATATATTTGGACTGGAAATCTGTTCCAGTAACTTAAACTGAATCTGGCCGATATCTCATCGGATACTTGTGCACAACCTGATGGATATTTCTCAAGGCAACTCAAGCGGCCTCCATCAGAACTTAGGATATACTCTGAGACAACTGAATGCCTCCTCACCCCAAGCGTATAAACTTAAACTGTATACATACCTCGGACATGATATCAATATTATACTCAATGTAATATCCAGTCTGGGTCCCCACCTTTCTTCCTTTGAAAAATCGTAAGTGTTGATCTCGAGTAGCTAACTCCTCAAGCTACATAAAAATATATAAACAAATATACTAAGTACTATGCTCGTATACTCAATAAGATGCTCGGATTCTCAACTCTTTCGGATAACTCATCCAAATCTTATAAAATTTCAATAGTCATGCTATTGCTCAAACTTAACTTTTCTTGATCTTTTACTCAATCAAATACTTAACTCACCATATATCATATCTCCCAAATCTTATATATTGGCTTATCCTCATTTTTCACTTAATTAACTTGAAATTGAAAATTTCTCAAAACATACTCAACTTTTAAATCATAATTCTCAATTAAGATATTAATATGTGAGACTTAAAAACAATATTTATAAGATTATATACTCAACATATCAAACTAAAACTTTGTCAAATTGCTCATCACTTATATGAGAATTGATCATAATAATCTCACTTTAACAACTTGAACATATCATGAATATTCTTACATATATATTCATCTTTACATGTATGCCTTGTAATTATCTTAACTCATACATTTCTCATCTTCAAATCATGAAATTTAATAGTCATAATCTAACTCATAATTAGACATGTCATAAAAATTTCATAATTTTAACATGCATACACATCAAGTTATTAGAATTTGAAGTTACAACTAAAACATTGAACATAAAATTCAACATACATGTTCATCATCAAATCTCTATAACTTAAGTTATAATATGCCAAATAACTTAATTCTTGTTCTCATGTACTCCTCTTTTACACAAGAATTACTCATTTAAATCATACTTTTTCAGCTTATTCATATCTTTATCAACATCTCATCAAATCAAGCACATATATCATATAATTGATCTTGAACTAATTTTAACTCCTTGTATTCATAGAATCAATTATAAACTCAACATGTAAATCATGATATACTTACTCATAATCATCTCAACTTATCATCAAAGCATGAACTTTAGTATGAAACTTTAAGATAAGTAAATTACCTCCTTATTGCTAGAATCGTAACTTGATTCTTCACTTCTAAATTCTTCACTTCTCCACAATTTCTACTACTTATCTCTCTTACACACTTATATAACTTTTGGTACTTATCTTTGGTGTAAGAACTCTGATTTTTAGGCCTCTATTTATAGGGACAAATTCAAGACATAAGGATTGAGTGAATAAATTAACAAAATAAACAATTTAATCTTATAAACTTAATTAATCATAAACTAATTAATGAGTAACTTGTATACTTCTCAAAAACATAGTTAATCTTCAAAAATAGCCTCTGGTTAAGATCACAATCGGATTCTCAATGATCAGACCTTACTGTCGGTCACACGACTCGTGTGGCATGTCACACGACTCGTGTGACCTCACACGACTCGTGTGGCTATGTCACACGACTCATGTGACTCCACACGACTCGTGTGGCTATGTCACACGACTCGTGTGACTCCACATGACTCGTGTGTCTTGTCACACGACTCGTGTGAAAAAGCCGAAGCTAATTTTCCTATCCTCATCCTCCCACACGACTCGTGTGCCTTGTCACACGACTCGTGTGGCTCATTCCACATGACTCGTGTGGCTTGTTCCTTGAAAAACTTGAAAAACTCTTAATTTCGAACTTATAACTGAATATTGGGATTCGAAATTAATCAAATCTTGGAACAACTACTGATACTTTATTAATAACTGAGAGGGATATTACAGTTGTGGCAGTTGTCGGTAAATTTCCAAACCTTGGCAGGTTGTTTTCCCTTTTTAAGGGACTTTTTCTTCCTCGAGTTGCCTTGCTCCAGTAAGTTAGCACGAGCCTCCATCATCTGGGTTTTCTCAGATGAATTACGGTTGTCCTCTTCAATACGAAGACGAACAACCAGGTCTTCAAGATTAATTCCATTTCTTTTATGTTTGAGGTAGATCTTGAAGTCTTTCCAACCCGACGGTAGCTTCTCAATAACTGCCGTAACATGGAATGACTCACTCAAAGTCATTCTTTCAGCATGTATGTCCTGCAAGATCATTTGAAACTCTTGCACTTGCGACACAACGGTCTTCAAGTCGACCATCTTGAATTCAAGAAATTTGCTGACGATGAATTTCTTCGCCCAGGCATCCACAGTCTTGTACTTCTTCTCCAAAGCGCCAAAGCTCTTTGGCAGAACCAACCGAGCTATACACATAGTACAACTCATTACTAAGTCCGTTCAGGACATAGTTACGGCAAAGCTAGGCACCTTGCCCCCAAGAATCGTACGCAGCATGTAGTTCAGCATTGGTCTCATTTTCTGCAATAACCGGAGGGTCGTCCTTCAGATACTTCATCAAACTCAAAGTGGTTTGATAAAAATGCATCTTTTGTTGCCATCTCTTAAAGTCAAGACCCGTTGAACTTCTCAGGCTTTTCAGCAGTAGCGACATGGATAACAAGTACATGATGATGATGAGAAGTGTGGTTAATCGGCTTTTGAGTGTTGGAACCATCTTCGGTGGATGCCATCAGTTCAGTAGGTTGAAATATTCGTCTTGCGATTATTACAAATGTGTTACGAAATACAAGGGAATCCTACGAGCTGAAGTGTATTTTTCCGTTCTTACAAATGAACTAAAATTATAAAATTACAATAGAACTGAAAATAAATTACAGCTTTGAAAAATGGAAAGATTTTAGCCGAGGCGAGTAAACTCTTTTCCGCAAGACAAATACTCCTCGTGTAGTGCTGACGGTTCAGGCATATCATCCCCAATTATACAATGAAAATCGTCTCGAAACCTGTAGCACACTAGACTTACGAGCTCCGGCGAACTGAAATGAAGTTGAGAACTGAGCACATATAAATAGAAGTGATTTTCTATATATCTAACAAAATTCTTTGATTTTTCCTTAACATATGTTCTTTTCTCTATTTTTCTTTTCAGAGTTCTCTGTATTTTTTCTCTCGTATTTCTTACACTCAGTTACTCAGATTTTCTCTTCACTACCTTCTACCCCTAAAACTCTGCAATCCCCTATATATATACGCAAAGCTTGAAGAAGGCTTACTATCACAAAGTCAGAGCACCATTTCAATTGTCAGGATAACTTTTCAAAATCAATATGCAAGTAATGCAATTTCTTCACGTAACATTCAAGTGGGAATCCCACATAAAATTATTTACACTTAATATCTAACAGTCTTCCTACTTTTTACACATTGTGATAATTATTTCTTAAGTGGAATTAGTAATTACATAGGTATTTTTAATATTAGGTACACCGTCCACTTTGTACAAGTTTAGTAAATATTTGGCATCTAGTATTTTTAAAATTGTGACACATATCATACTAATTAATAATATTTCTTTAATGTGAATGAGAGTGTATTGAATCTGCCACAATCCTCGATGGTCCAACACACACAAAACAAAACCAAAAACAAAAAAAAATGACAACATCTAAATTTATCCATATATACATAGAAACTACAGAACTAACTAAAAACCAACGTGCAACTCTTGAATCTTAGCACATAACTCGAAGAGGCCGAAAAAGATGTGTGAAAGCACTGGAAAGTTTCCATGATGATCTCGAATTAGACTTTTTCAGCTCATCACGAGGGATTCAGGTAGGGCTGGAAAAATCGATTTACTTCTGTACTAATTGATATTGTTCTGGTAAATACTGTTTCGATTTTATTTTTGTTTTTTTGTACTGTTCCCAGTACCGAATCATTTCAAATAATGTCGTTATCAATTTTGAATATTTTTGCCACGGACCGAGCCGTCCCTTTTAATTATATTAATAGAATACTTTAATCAGATATAATATGTATATATTATTATATCTATTATATGGAAGAGCCAAAACTCAAAACTAAAATAAAATTGATTAAATGAAAAAATCGAAAACAAAAATCAATGATACAAAGACTCAAAGTTAGTAATCAAATCTAAAATACCAAATGTCCAAGAAAGTAACAAACTCTGGCGGACAATCCACATTAGACTCGGCATTTTCATGTTTTCTATCTTCATAGACCGTACTCTTTTAAGAATTGATGGTTTGAAGAAGTTATGTTGATTATGGTGATTGAATATGAGAAGAATTTTAAGAACATTGTAATTTGTCGGGTAATTTATATATTTATTAATAAAAAAATAATAAGTGGACAAAAAACAAAAAAAAAAAAGGGA
>BKCP01009959.1:1653736-1691260 GCA_008636005.1 Striga asiatica
AAAACTTAATGTAACATGGTAAATCGAGTTGCTTTTACAAAAACATTATCCTTCATTTTAACATGAGTAATCATCTAACTTGTAAACATGCCTACGTTCTGGATATTGAAGCAGGAGATCATACACAGCCTATAATTAGTGCAAAAGTCTATGTTTATTCTCATATAAAAAGAACCAGGGTTAGGAAAAGATTCGTGGATATTAAGACTTGGCAATTATGTCGGTCCACACAACACTACATTTAGTAATGGTAAGTTACTTGATGCTGCAAGCTATCAGAACTAACAGATACTAACATTTGGAAATATGTAGCAAGTTATAAATACATTACTTCCGGTAGAAAATCTAATTGCTGAGTTGCTCATTATTGTTTCTTAATTCAGAAATGGTAGGGTTTATGATCATAAAATCTTTCGTCGGCAAGATTGTTCACCTGAATGGCATAAACAACACCATTTATAGTGTAAAAGCTAGGCCTCAGCCCATCAGTTGATACAGCCCTAGCCTGCCAAGATCATAAGTAATCAATGAGTTGCCATCAAGAAACATAATAAATAGCAAATAAAAACCCCGTAAAAGAATCTAAACCAACCTGATAATAGATTTCTGCCCAGAACAATACAAGCAAAGCATATGTCGTGAAAAACACAAGGCTTGGCATATCAAGCAAGATGTGTTGGACAATCTATCCAGAAATGCAACATGCATAAGGAAATTATTAGAATAGTCATATGAACGCACAAGATGATATAGGATGGCTAAAAATTGATACCTCAGGGTTTAACTTCTGGACATCCCGACGGAAGGCGAAAACTATGCAACGAACTAAACAAACAAGAAAAAATAACATAAGTAGCTAAAAGATTCAAAAGAATTGCCGCTTTAAATAACACATCCAATAACCATCATCTAGATACAAAGAGAACATGACACAAACCTCCATTGACCAAGAAATTCAGGAAATGGAATACTTTCTGTGTCGTCCATCCATACTCTGGTACTCTTAGTTGTATTCTAACTAATTGTATCTGCAATGACAAGCAATGGAATCTTCATTAGTTTCAAAAGGAACTTCTTACCTTCTGGTAACACATTACAAATGCAGATGCATGTTGAGCTAACTTGTGAAAACTGCACCCATCAAGCGATTACAAAGATAAAAGACCTGATGGAAAAATGATCCACAGAACACTAACAGGTAAAGAATGAGAATTAAAAGTAGTTGATACAAGAGAATACAGTCAACGAACAGGCTTGGAACAAAAATCTGGATAAAAGAGCCAACAATTAATCCCGTTCCCAATGTTATCAATTTGAAGATTATTAGACCAACAGGCAACAGCTAGATTCATATCTCGAGGAATAATAAATAGTGAGGGAAAAATCAAAACACAAATCGTGAAAGAAAACTTACAAAAGCAACAGCGGCAACGATCCCATAGAGGGCGGCGAGCAGATGGAATATACGATCCTGCCATAAGGGCGACTCGTTGACGGCGTCCCACCAGGTCATCGCGTCATTAAGGCGAAGCGCCACCACGGATGAAGGGCCCACCACCTCCGATTCCATATCCGCGGACCGCCAATCAATCAGGCAAGAAAAAGATTTACGATTGCGGCCGAGAAAATCTCCCAAAGAAATTACTGATTGGGGGAAAGGAAAAGGAAATCAATTTTTGGTTCAAACCGCTGAATGAAAAGGTGCGGTGGGAGGATGAGGTTATATAAAACGCCAACACGTGGGATGATGAGTTGGTCTGATCTGGTGAAAGGGTGGGTGTGTGAGCAAGGGGAGGAAGAAAAGGAAGACCGCCCCACCATCAAAATTCCCCAAAACTACATCGGGATAGGATCAAATTAAATTTTCTCGTGTGTACTAAAAACAATATATATCCATTTAAATCATGACATTTTTTTTTCATTTAAAATATTTAAATAATTTTTTTAATCAAATTACTAAATTATCGTTTCTTAAACACTCTTTAAAAAGAAAATTAATTAACTATTTTTTGTCCACAACGTCAATTTTCTGTAAAAAAAAAACTATTGGCGACTATTAAACTATTTTTCAAAGAAAATTTGCTACCGAAAAAATAACAAAAAATAAATAAGAAAATATTAAAAATAATATGCTTGAAAATAGCACTTCAAATTGAAAGCACATATGAACTCAAAACATCAAAATGATTAAAGACTGTTGCAGTATAACTGAATCACTGGAAATTGTCGATTGAAGTATTCATCCTGCCGCTATCGAAAATCTGAAATTTTTATCGGCGTTTCCAAAGGTTCTATCGATGATCAAGAGAGTGTTTAGCTTCTTATGAAAATAGTTATATATATATATATATATTCCATGAAAATCCAATAGTTGGATCTTCGGTGACATTCCAACAAAATTTAATGTACAATTCTTTGATTTTTTTAAACATTAACATTAATTTAACAAAAATTGAGGCATCGTATGATGAAATTGGACATGCCACTGGAAATATCGAGTGAAGAGCTATGAAATGATATATATGAATTGTTGAAATTCATTATTAGTAGGTTGATTAGGAAATGGTGGTAGTCGCTTGCGGCAAGAAGGTCAAATCTTCAATTCTGATACACTTTTAAATTAATATCCTTATTCTTAATTATGTTTATTTTTCTACACATGTACTTGAAACTAAATACAATTTTTGTTTTTATCAATTAAAATGAATTATAATCTAAATTAAACTAAGGGTATAATAAGTGTTCTGCATGTGGGACATATGCTCGGCATGTTTTCACCAAGTGGGCAGAAGCAGAACCATTAGCCACGATCATAGAGCAAAAAATGATAGACTTCATGTGGAAGTCAATAGTATGCCGATTCGGTGTACCCAATTCCATTGTCACGGACAACGGGAGGCAATTCGAAGTGAAAAAGCTCGAGGACTTCTGCCAGGAGTACAGGATCGAGCATTTTTTCTCGACCTCATATCACCCACAGTCCAATGGTCAAGTCAAAGCTGTAAACAAAACGATATAAAAGGGTCTTAAGCTCCGACTTGACGCTGCCAAGGGGGTCTGGCCAGAAGAGCTTCCCCACGTCCTCTGGGCATATCGGACGACAGCTCGATCCTCGACTAGGGAGACACCATTTTCTCTAGCCTATGGGTCGGAGGCAATGGTCCCAATCGAGCTTGGATCCCCGACATACTGTGTCCGAAACTTTGAGGAGAGATCGAACCAAGCTAACCTTAGAGCTAACTCGAACTGGTCAATGAGCTACGTACGCAAGCTGAACTCAAGAATGCCGCCTATAAGCAAAGAAGCGAGAGGTACGTCAATGCCAAGCTCCGACCTCGAACTTACCGAGTTCGGGACTTAGTGCTCAAGAGAATCACCGGACCGGACCCGGGACCCCTAAAACCGAAGTGGGAAGGCCCCTTCAGAATAAGCCAAGTACTGCCAAACGGGGCCTATCGGTTAGAGTATCTGGACGGCACTCCTCACCGGTATCCTTAGAACGCAGTGTACATCAAAAAAAATTTCCAGTAAATTTGATGTCGACTCCCACCGACGTTCTACTGGAGCCGGCCTTCGTGCCACTAGTCGGCGTAAAAAACATACGTTCTACTAAAACCAGCTTCGTGCCACTAGTCGGTGTAAAAAACCGACGTTCTGCAAAAACCGGCCTTCGTGCCACTAGTCGACGTAAAAAACCGACGTGCTGCTAAAACCGGCAATCATGCTACTAGTCGGTGTAAAAAACCGACGTTATGCTAAAATCGGCCTTCGTGCCACTAGTCGGCGTAAAAAATTGACGTTTTGCTAAAACAGCCTTCGTACCAATAGTCGGCGTAAAAAACCGACGTCCTGCTAAAACCGGCCTTCGTGCCAACAGTCGGCGTTAAAAACCGACATTCTGCTAAAATCGACCTTCGTGCCACTAGTCGGCGTAAAAAATCGACGTTCTGCTAAAATCGGCCTTCGTGCCACTAGTCGGCGTAAAAAACCGACGTTCTGCTAATACCGGCCTTCGTGCCACTAGTCGACGTAAAAAACTGACGTTCTGCAAAACACCGACCTTCGTGCCACTAGTCGACATAAAAAACCGATGTTCTGCTAAATTCGGCGTTCATGTCTCAAGTTGGCGCCAATGCCACTTGAAGTGAATAAGATTTCACCCGGGCTCCTTCAACTCGGACGGCCACCGTACCTGCAAGAACCCAACGCCGGGAGGGGTCCCGGCGTCGAGCCTCCGACGCTCAAGTCAGTATCACTCCAAATCCCAAGAATATAATTATAAATGTAGAGAGAATGAGAGAATGGGATACCTTAGCCCCCTTTTATAGGGGGAATGTACCTTATGCCCAAGTTGGGCTTGTCCAATAGCATCATGCCACGTGTCCTACCATGTGTAGGCTTATTCTTCAATATATCCCCCTTTTATCCATTAGGACTGGTCTAGTATATAATATCCTATATCATCTAGTCCTCCCCACTCTGGTCGAGTCTGAATGACTCGATCTAAGAGTGAAATTCCTCTTCGAGCTGTTTCCATCAACCTGCCACTGAGGTTGTAAGTTGAATAAATCATCGACCACCAAATAGTCACCAAATCTCCAAATGAGCATCGGGACCCCAAATGAATACCGAATGACCACTAAGGTCAAAAATCGAAAGACCCGCCACTGGGGTCGAACACCGAAAGCTGATCGACCACTGAGGTCGAAGATCGAGAGACCCGCCACTGGGGTCGAACACCGAAAGCTGATCGACCACTGGGGTCGAAGATCGAGTGATCCACTACTAGGGTCGAATGTCGAGAGCTAATCGACCACTGAGGTCGAAAATCGAGAACCGAAGTCTTGAACTTAAAAATTTGAGCTTACGTTTTGTTGTTTTTCGATCACCATGTTCGAGCTCTCTTCGTTTAAAGCTAAACCTTTCCTACCACCTCCTCCTATCATCGCCCCCTCAGTTCAAAATTTGAAATCCAACCCTGCTTTTTATCCTCTCGAAAACCGAATGTCCTGACACCACACCAAAGTCGAAAGCCGAATTTCGACAAAACCAAATAAGATCATCAACCTGAATAACTTGACTCCGTGAACTGTTCCGAGTGAACTCCCTTGACCTACCACCGAGGTCGGAAAATAAATTCGACAAAACCAAACCAAGCGAAAACCATCAACCTGCTCGTGTCGTAATTAATGCCCTCTATCTTCCATTGAGGTCGAAAAATAAATTCGACGGAACCATAATCAAATAAAAAGCAATCAACCTGCTACCGAGGTCTGAACGAGCTATCTGTAATGAACTCCATCTACCTTCCCTTGAAGTTGAAAAATAAATTCGACGAAGCCAAGAATCAAATAAAGATCATTGACCTGCCACTGAGATCTGTAATAGGATCCATGTCTTCACCGACCCAACGCTAGGATCGACCACCCAGCCCGGAGGCCTTAGTCATGGTGGATTTTGGTCTTCGAACACATGTCCACCCTCGAAGGAGTGGTCGGTACATGTGACCACCCAGCCCGAAGGCCTTAGTCCTGGTGGATTTTGGTCTTCGAACACATGTCCACCCTCGAAGGAGTGGTCGTTACATGTGACCACCCCGCCCGGAGGCCTTAGTCATGGTGGATTTTGGTCTTCGAACACATGTCCACCCTCGAAGGAGTGGTCGTTCTATGTGATCACCCAGCCCGAAGGCCTTAGTCATGGTGGATTTTGGTCTTCGAACACATGTCCACCCTCGAAGGAGTGGTCGTTACATGTGACCACCCAGCCCGAAGCCCTTAGTCATGGTGGATTTTTGTAACGCCCGATTTTTAAAGAAAATCCATGGCTTTTCCAAAAATCAAGGTAAAAATTTTCGAAACTTATTTTTCGAATCATAAATTTTTGACGTTACTCATTCCTTTCATAAATACAGTTCAAGTCATAACTGAACTACGGGGATTTATTACCCGATTTTTCAACGGTTTTCATTAACCACAAATCGATAAATTTAACATCAAATCATACTCAATCATATATCAAGTAGGGTTTTTCATCGTAAACCAAATCCGAAAGTTTTCCAAAATGAACAAGTTCAAAATCCAATCCAAACAAGTTCAATACCACACTGCTTAACCTACATCAGTTACGAGCAGGTGAGAGTGAGTACAGTTAACTATCGTACTCACACTATGCAATGCACATTTTATAATATGTCAAATTGGCATGGTCGCAGCATGAACACAAACAATACACATATGTCACATCTCCATCATAACGTAAATACTCCTGTGCACATCTTTCATAATAGTCGCGGAAAGGGGATTCATTACCCTAACGGCGAGAGTACGTGCCACGCAAGGACACGGCCTTTCATAATAGGTCTTTACGGAGACTTGCCTCATAAGGCAACCGTATTACATCGACGGGGACAACCGTAATGATGGCCATCATAATAGCTCACATCGATAGGCTACATATTCACGTTCATACATAGATGACGCCAAACCAGAAAACATATTTAAACACACATTGCACAGGAAATTTTAGAATAACAACCCACCTGGATTCCGGATTGATGATAACTCAAAGCAATGGAAGTAGGTCGAGGCTTGACTCCTCAAACACCTACATTATGTCAAGATCCTACAATCAATATCTTGACTTAATTGGAAAACACAAAACAGACCTAGTCGAACTTGTTTCGACTAAGTAGTTCGTGAAGTCCTGTGGACGTTGGAACACTTAGACTCGGTACAACACTCAACCAAACCACATAGGGGAGTTCACATAAATCCATCTAAGGATAGACCAAGTCAAATTCACAACAGAATGAAAAGCAAGTCGATTACCAATTTTAAATTTCAAAATCATATTTTGAAAATAATAACCATTAATCACATAAAAATAGATGGTCAGATTACCCTACGACTTAAGCTCTGACATTTTGCCCAAAATTACATCTCCCAGAAATTAGTAAAACCACAAAATTTCAGCTTCAAACACAAAGCACATAAATTTATAAAATTCCTACAAGAATTCAGCAAAAACGCACATGAATTTATATATGAACCTAGTGAATGAATCAGGACTTGAAAATTTAACATAACAACATACATCATGCTGGAGGCAATGTGTAAAAATCTCAGCCCTTAACATTTATTGCTGCTATTTTTAAAAATTCATACGAGATTCAGCAGTTTATCAAATGTAAATCAAAACCGAATTAAAATAGATTCCGAAAATTCCCATCTTTTACCAACATGATTCCACACATAAAATAGACATCTCAGTACAATTTCAGAATTTTTCATCAAACAACCGATTTATAAAAATTCAAACAATTTTCAGCAGATTCGATAAATAATTTATTACCCATATCAAATCAAGTTCAAAAATTCTAAACATTTAACACAACATATAAAAGTCACAGGAGCATGACATATTCGAATTTCAGCTCATTTGATTCACGAGTGAATTTATTATGCAATTAACACTATTCTGATCAGATTACATAATAATTATTAAAAATAGCTACAGGATTCTAAAAATCACGAAATATTTACTTAGGCTAGTAATGAACAGAAAACATCACCCTCAAATTTTCAAATCGTTTCGAGTAGCGAGCTATTTTTAAAAATTCAAACACCAAAACAGCAATTACCGAAATCGACAATTCACACATAACACAATACAATTAATTTCTCGTCCAAGGCCTTCTCGTAAGACCAAGGACTCGACTCTGTTCCAATATCCACTGACTTACATGACTTTCTAGGTCTCGTTCAATTTCTCATAATTGAAGAGATCCCGAACATATATACGAATACACATAAAATCATCTCTTTCACATAAATTCATGTCGAACCCATTAATCGCAACATATTCACATCTCGTAAATCAAATCGCAAGGGCACATCACGTCATTTAAAACACGATAAGCAATTAACATATAAACGATTTAAACGAGACGGGATCGACTAGGTACCGTTCTCGGGAAAACTCGGAAAACGGAAACGAAAAAGATGAACGGGGATGAAGGGCTCGATGGATTCTCGCATCTCGCCGGGAAAGAAGGTGCAGCAGCGGCTATTCTCGACTGCTCGGTTGCTGCGGCGCTCGATGCTTGAGACGAGGAGCAGCTCGCGGCGGCACAAGGCGGTGGCACGGGCTCAACGGCTGGCTCGCGGAAGAGGAGCAGGCTTGACGCGGCCGCATGGCCTCGTTGGCCGTCGGCAGAGGGGCAGCAGGGTCGCCGGAGGGGAAGTCTTGTCGGCTTGCAAGCAGAGAGCTGCGGCGATGGAGGGCTTGCAGGCGCCGGTCGTGGAGGACTCGCTGGAGGGAGGGCCTGCGCGCGGCGGCAAGATGGTGGCGTGAGGATGATGACTGGAGGATGACGAGATGATTGGTGATGATGCTACGATGATGGGATTTCAAGATAAAACGAGCGAGAGAGAAAAGAAAAGGGGCTGAGGGCGTGATTTCTTGCGAGAGAGAGAAACGAGATTTCTGATTCTCGATTTTGTCTGCGGATGAGTGTTGAGAGGGAGAAAGATACCTGGTATGTATATATATACTAGGGTTAAAATTTTGTTTCTCAAGATAACACTCACACACGCACCTAAGGGAGAGAGAGCGAGCCATTCTTCTTGGGCTGGGGCGCACGGGCCGAGTTACGCGGGTTGGGCCAACGGTTTATCGGGCTCGCGGGTTCGGTTAATTAAAACGTATCGGCTCTCGGGCCTGACTACGTAGACGTAATACAGATTCCTCGGGATCGATAATTAAATTTAATCGCACAAATAAACAAACCGGATATATATATATATATATTTAAAATACACATAATTAATAATTTATAATAATAGCATTTAGACATTTAATAGACATTTAGGAATTTAATTACAAATTGGCAATTAAATAATATTTAGACAATTAGTAATATTTAGCATTCAACAAATAATAATAACAACAAATAAAGATAAATAATAATAATAATAATAAATAATTCCCAAATAATCCTTAAACAAACGGGGCGCTACAGTCTACCCACCTTACAAAGAATTCCGTCCTTGAAATTCGAAATACAAACTACGACACGATACAAACGAGAATAAGAGGAGAAAACATCAGCACATGAAATTCAGGCGCTTCCTCCGAATTTCGGTCTCCCTCTCCCAAGTCGCCTAGCCTTGGCCACCCTCCCACTGGACTTGACGAGTACCCCTCCCAGCCTTATCCTAATGGACCCTCTGATCCAATAGGTCACCGGTACCTCCATACAGGTAGGGTTCTGCCTACCACGCAACTCGTCACATCTCACATGTACTCCGAGATCACGCATACATTTCCTCCATTAAGAGGCACAGAACGTGTCATCCATCCTCGCGAGTTCCGGTGGTGGAGTCAACCATCAGGCTAAGTCATCGACTTGGTCGAGAATCATAATAGGACTGAGTACTCGTGGCAGTAACCAGAACAATGGCATACTCCACCTCTATCCGTACCAGCCACCTCGCATGGTACCATTACGGTTGTCGCTAGATAACCATCGTTACCAGCGTACCTCCCATGGCAAGGAATCCTCACACTCTACTCATCTATCAATACACAAGACCCTAACTGGTCCTTTCGTGTCTCCGTAGCATACTCCGACAAAATCAACATATAGGGTTGACTTGTGGTATCGAGCTTCCATCTCGTGCCCGGGTCACGGTAGAAAACTCGATTACTACGCTGACATGATCCGTGCGTCCTTATAAAACAGGCCACCATGGAAAACCCATACGGATGGACTAACAATTCACAATAACACTATATCCTCAACACCGATACCTACAGAACACACGACTCTGTTTGATACCATTGACAACCACTCTTCCTTTGCCGACTCGAATATCACCTCGAATGCGGTTTAGGAAATATCGACTAGACGTTCGAAAACAATCTCCTATCGCAAAATTTCACGATTGGGAATGCTCGATATTCCCATACTAACGATTTGACACCAATACTTTCTCATTCTTCGTAGGTCTCGATCCCTACGAAGTATACATAGTCTCCAATCGAGACTCGGGACACTACCCGAAAACGATGAGGGACCTAAATCTCGCTAACACGAGGGAATTTCGCATAAGACAAAGGAAAACTAATCAACAAGTCTCACATATCGAGAGTCATTGATTAGGGATTTCATACCACGGTTCAGTTTGGGGTTTAATGCACTGTCACCCGAGAGATGACACACACACACAGGCGCTGCATAAGCGGGGCGCCAGGACGTGTGCATGCATCTGTTCAGAGACCAGCTGCAAGATCGAGGTTTGGCCGTACACATTACCTGGGGATTCCTGCGTTCGGTGATGGCGGCGGCAGCTCTCGTGCGAGTCAACGGTCGGCCACTGCAGTTGGCCTTACGTCTCCCAGCACGGGCATGCGGCTCGACCACCACTTCACGTGGCTACACCCATCCAGGTTCGGCGTTTAGTTAAGGTACACACCAGAAATTTCAATTTTCGGTTCATAATCCTAGGTACTCAGATAGGAAAAAGGGTTCGATACAAGACTTCTCGAACTACAACAGTTTAAGCATTACTGTTGAGCTACATCTCCCATAGAAATAAAACATTGGCATCACTGCCCGGAAAATCCTAACCTCGGCGGTCATCGCCGAACATTAGAATGGTTAACTCGCTTGACCCTTCCGACTAATAATGTCGACCGTCACGAAAACTTTTACTCAAGTAGCTAATCGTGCCGGTGGTCCTAAACGAGATCGACCACATATACAACTATAGCCTCCACACTTCGAGGTCTAGCGTAAAGCTTCCCTCGCAAGTGTTTCCAGCTAACATCATAATACCAATCAGATTAAGTCACATAGGGCACATATACATGAAAATTGAAGAAAAGCTAATTTTTTGAAAATTCACAATTCATTTTGAAAACCTAAACATGAACTAGCACCAATTTTTCAGCATGTGTGTTGAATTTATAATGCATATAGTTTCCAGTCTACAGATCATATCATCATTAAACGACTTGAAAAATATCCCTAACTCATGCCTCTATTACTATCATGAAGAACACTCAGGCAGATAAAGTCATTTAAGGGCACATAATACAACAAACATCTAAAACATGGGTGCAGTGGATAAATAAAGATTTACAGGTTGATAGGTTCTCAGTTTGTGCATAATAATCGAAGCTACAGACATGATATTACTAAAATTCAAAAACCCCAAGGTAGCTAACACAATTCTATACAACTTCTCTGAAGACCCCATTGGCAAATTATAACATTATCAACAAGTTTAACCATAAAACATTTAGTTTACAAAAACAACCACAGATCAATTTTTTGAAAAATACAGCACCTTAGTAAAATAGCAACAACTCAAGCTACACGACTCCAATTCATACAACCTCAATACCTATATAATATACCCATGGAAATATACAAAGTTCATGAAGAAGACTGTTTCATAAGAACACGTTTAGGTCACTTAAACAGAGCACGTATTCAACACTTAAACAAAATCCTGGTTTCATAAAAACTGGGTGTACATCCCACTTAGAAAAATTATATAAAATCAACTGGAACTCCAAATCATGTAAACCTAAAACCTGCAGAAACTACACAAGGGAAGCTACAAATTTCATGAAGATAATGTTTACATATCATCACGTTAAAGGCATCAATTCAGAGCATACATTTCATGCATACACCCAGCCACTGTTTCAAAATCCTAGGCATAAATCCAACTTAAAAAAATCATATAAAATCAACCAAAACTCTAAATTGCATAATTCCAATTTCTACGGGCAACTTACATCATATACTACATTTGTCATGAAAAACACATTTCCATTCAGGCACGTTAAGATCATCATAAATAGCCATGAACTAAAATCAAATCCTTCTGCCCGAGTTTATCAAACCAGCATGCTCGACGAACTTTGAAAAATCATAATAATTTTATTTTAACCCCAAATCACAAAATTCCAAAACTCACAGAAACTTCAATCAGAGCACTACAAATGTCATGAAGAATACTTGTCCAAGAAATATCATCTTGTTCGACAAAAATAGAACCTAAGTGAAACTTGAAAAGTTGAGTTTTCATGCCTTCATCAACTCAAAATGATCACACAACAACATAGCCTCGAAATCATGTAAATTACACGTTAAGCAAGCCTCGATATCAATACTTTAAGACTTAAACATCAATATCATCAAACACGTTGTCCGAGGTCCAACTCGGTCTTATTAAACAAGATAGAAAAATAAAGTCTTATGCCTTCACTTGAATTATTATATCTTTTGGTTTGATAATATATAACAATTCACATTAATACATTAATTCAACCTCAATCATCGAAGATCACATATGCATCACATGATCCCGACTAAACCTATCATGATATAACCGAGACTCTCAACCTAATACACTTATCTCATCATATCACATAAAGGGGAAACAATAAATCACATAATCCTATCTCTTACCCAACTAACAATGCTTCGAGCTAGCATGAACTCACCCTTACTAAGGCACAAGAGACATTAAATACATAACACATCAGAGGTTGAACAGAGGCCATGAACATCCATAAAAATAGTAGCCTACAAGATATTGACTCATTCCATAATTTTCGAAACCTGGCAAAGGTCCGAAGAGGGCGAATACATTCCCGGTTCTCATTGAACGGGTCTTTCCATGAAGAAACTTAATATAATTACATAGCAAGGAAAACTGCTATGGGCATAACTTATCTCGATAACAACATACTGAACCTCATAACGAGGAACCTCTAGAGTCCGAACTTAACTCTATATCACTAGAGTTCAACATCAAACACTAGAGTTCGAATCTCATTAAAGGTGGATAGATCCTAAGCCCCAAAATTCAACATTTCATATCATAAACAGTCTTATTACTACTTAAGCAAGAATACAAAATCACATCATAGCATAAGTATTTTCATTGATACTTATTTAAACACATACCTTAAGCAGCGCGGCATGACGAAGACGAGTGGTCTTAATATAAGGTCAAAGCATATAAACACGTTTTCACATATATGCCAGTCTACAGACACGCAGACTGGCTCTGATACCAAACTGTAACGCCCCAATCGATTTTTAAAGAAAATCCATGGCTTTTCCAAAAATCAAGGTAAAAATTTTCGAAACTTATTTTTCGAATCATAAATTTTTGACGTTACTCATTCCTTTCATAAATACAGTTCAAGTCATAACTGAACTACGGGGATTCATTACCCGATTTTTCAACGGTTTTCATTAACCACAAATCGATAAATTTAACATCAAATCATACTCAATCATATATCAAGTAGGGTTTTTCATCGTAAACCAAATCCGAAAGTTATCCAAAATGAACAAGTTCAAAATCCAATCCAAACAAGTTCAATACCAACATGCACTTGCTCAATTAAATCCGTATGGCTGTCGCATAGTGCATCGCATATGTATTTCGCACTATGTTTGATTATCATCGCATGTCTGATAGTTCATCGCATATTTTTTTCGTACTTTCTCATTACCACGTCTGTCTGTCTCATAGTTTATCTCATACGTATTTTGCACTATGCTTGGTGATCTTCGCATGTCTGTCGCCCTCAAACTCACACATATAATTTGCACTTGTCTAGTTATATTCGCATGTCTATCCCATAGTTTATTGCATAAATTATTCGCACTTGTCTAGTAATCTTGGCCTTTCTGTCGCATGGTTTATCGCATAATTTGTTTCGCACTTTATCATTTATCTTCGTCTTTCTGTCGTATAGTTTATCGCATAATATGTTTCGCACTTTATCAATTAACTTCGTGTTTCTATTGCATAAGATTTTTCGCACTTTATCAACTATCTTTGCCTTTATGTCGCATGGTTCATCCCATAATTTGTTTACCACTTTAACAATTATTTTCGCCTTTCTGTTTCATGGTTTATCGCATAATATATTTTGTATGTTATCAGTTATCTTCGCATTTCCGCCGCATAGTTCATCGCATAAGATTTTCGCACTTTATCAATCATTTTTTATCGCATAATTAAATGCATAAATAGTTCGCACTTTATCATTTATCTTCGCCTGTCCCTCACATATTTAATTTCGAACTTTATCAAACATCTTCGTTTTTCTGTCTCGTTGTCTATCACATAATTTGTTCCACACTTTATTAATTTTCTTCGCCTTATTGTCGCATAGCTTATCACATATGTTTTTTTTGCACTTTATCAATTATATTCTTATGTCTGTCGCATAGCTCATCGCATATATGTTTCGTATTTTATCAGTTATTTTTGTCTATCTATCGCATAGTTTATCGCATAAATATTTTGCACTTTATCAGTTATTTTCGTTTATCTATCACATAATTTGATCCGCACTGAGTGGGGTACAAAAGTTATGTTATTAATTGGTTGTGTGTAAAACTTAATCCTTTTTCAGAATGAAGTGAAAATTGTTATTTTCTTTAAAAAATTCTCATTTTTCCCAGGCCGAAAACCTCGTCTTCTTCCTCTTATTTTTCCTCCATCCCACTGGCGGTGCTCTGCGCTCCCCCCATTGTGACAACACCGGGGCTAGTTGTGGTCTCTTCGGTGTATGCTTCTGCTCTCCTCCCGCCTAACGTTTCTCTAGATGTCCGATGGCCATGGCGGGGCTGTGGTTTGGGGTTCTCACAAATCGCCGGCAAAATCGTGGTGGTCGGAGTCGATTGTCGTCTTGGCGGTAGTTGGGGTCGTGGTTGCCATCCTTTTCTCCCTTGTTCCTATCATTTCCCTAGTGTTGGGTTGGTGGGTTCTTTCGACGGGGGTGGTCTTCATCTTCGGTTGATCTACAACTGTTGGTTTGTGTCGTGGGAGGGGAGTGATGTGGGCCACCAAATGTCCGTTTGCTCGATTTCTAGTTAGTCGTCGTTTTAAGAGAGTTTCTGGATCCGGGTCTTTGGTCGAACGTCTGCCATCTTGGGGGGGCGCCTTATGTGTTTGAGTGGTGGATGTTTGTTTTTCCTCAAACCACAGTGAAGGTTCGGAGTGGTTGGCCGATTAGTGGGAGGGCTTTATTCTAGTTATGCTAGTGTAGTATGTGTGTGCTATGAGTTTTTTCTGTGTTTGTTTTGAGTTTTTATTCTCCTTTTAGGATTTGTAGTCTCCACTGGTGAGAGTATTGTATTATCGTGGGTGTGATTGTGGTAGTTTAAGCTCCTCTCTGAGTTGTTCTCCCACTAGATTCACTTGTGTATCTATGCGCCTGGTATCGGTTGTTTCACGTTGTAAATATGTATTTATTCATGAATGTCCATCATTTTTTTTCTTAAAAAGAAAAAAGAGAAAAACATCACAATATCGATCAATCATTCAATCAAATCAGTACTCGGAGCATTAATTTTTTTTTTCCTTTGAAAAAAAAAATCAGCCTCTTCTCAACTTGACAAGAGTTATGATTTAGGAGGTATAATTGACTAATAAGTTTGAGCTTATTTGGATATTTATTTTCAACCACTAATCAAGATTTATATAAAACATATACATATGTGGAAAGCAATTTTAAAAGTAATCGTGATAAGAATTAATGCATTCCACATACAGACACAGGTAAACCTCCATGATGGCCGGCCTGTATTTCCTGTGGCCGATAAGCATAATTCCCAATCATGAAAAATCCAAAGGACGCTTGTTAAGCCATCACCCATGGAATAATCAAAATTATAAGGAGAATTCTAAAATAAAATCTTGTTTAGCAAACAAATATGGAGATCCTAACAATTGTGGGAAATTCTTCGAAGGTCTTGACGGATTATTTTGGGAGTTGGTCAGATATTACCTAAAAAGAATTAACAACCAGGTAGCTTGGGAAGCTAAATGAAGCAAGTAGTCATTTATATAGAGGTTACAATGACATTGCAAAGGGAAACACGCAATTTCAAAATTCTGTCTCAGTTACCGAGGAAAACAGAAATCATATGTAAATAACTGTGTACGACAGTAAAGGCTTGTTGAACTCTATAGAGTCAATAAGTTATGTTTCATATATCTGTCTGGTATCCTTGTCACTTATTACAAGTACAAATCAGGAGATGAAAATGAGCAAAAAGTAAAAAAGAATGGAGTGAGTCAATAATGAGTTAGCAACATAGTTTTGCAGCTACCTTGTGAGGACACAATCCTCCAAAAAATGGGTAAGCTGAGAAGAATACAAGTTTGGGTGATGGCGAAAATGGTCAACATGTGGAGTGTTTATGAAGTTACAAGCTCTGACCTCACGTCCGCTCTTTCTCTGATTCTCTATGAACGACTCAACATACGTTGCCGGGATAACTCTGTCAGCAGAGCTATAAATGTACAGTTGTGGACAGTTCGGCTGTTTGGATTTTAACAGGCTTAGGACATCACAAAGCCTCCTGTAAATTTCAAATAGTAATGATTATAATAATAATAAATACTTCTAGTCCACTATAACATAGTAAACTTATTATTAACTTGGATGTTACCGAGTGAGTTAGAAGAAAGCATCATGGTGGTTAATAAATTCAGACACAACAAGTAATATTGATTGTTGAATGCCCATATTATTCAGTTGATGAAAAAACAGCCACAAAATTGAGGTTTCAAAGAGAATGTAAAAAGCTAATAACTGGTTAATGGAAGGCTGATTCAGCACCACCCCAAATAACTTCTCCAAAATGACGAGCAGAGCTGCCTCAGTTAAAGCAGGGTTAAGTTCAATGGAGGTTCTTTCTCCATCCTTCACATCTACATCCGGTTCAAAAACAGAACCTTTTGTTGCAACACTGTTTTTCTTCAGAAAAGCAGCAGAAAATCCACAAGCAAAAACCTAGAAGCATATACAACGCGGGTCAAACAATTTTGACCAGTCACAAGAAAAAAGATGGTTATAATTTAGAAATTACATGACCCAAGGTGAAGAGAACTTCAACTTCAACTTTGCAAAGACATACAGGCACTTACACTTTAAAACAACTACATAGGCTATTTTCACTGAATGTAGATTACTGAACAAGAAATGGATTCTTAGAAAAACATTGAATTGATCAAAGACAAAGGAGCTTCATGTATCTAAGGGTGAAAAAGAAAAGACAAAGCAAAAACGAAAAAAAAAATGGACGAAAAAAGAAGCGCCCAAACACACAGAATGAGACACCACAGACATCTCAACACAATCGATCAAATATAGTGCAAAACGGATTGCAATTCCCATTTAGTTTATGCAGTCAGCAATGGTATACACAAATGCAAGATTACCTGTGGATCTGGGTTATCAACAGGAGCAGAATCCACAATGCAGCCTCTAATTCTATCCGTCAAACTAGAATCCTTCTTTTGAAACTTTTCCAATATGACTCCATATCTACAACACAAACACGAGATATACATCAAAATACCAAATTGTAGAAACAGAAGATGATGAAGTGCAAAAAAACTCTTACGTTAGCCACCCCGTATTACTAAATGTATGGAAGACCAAATTCTTTCCATGCTCCTCTTCCAACCACTCGGCAAGATGGTCCACCAGCAGCTCAACATCCGTCTCAGCTTTTCCACCCACTTTATACCCAATAACCTCCCACATTGGAAACGTAAATGTAATAACATGAAACCCTCTTGACGTGTACCACGCAGCATATCTATTCAGGTGCTTCTGTTTAGCGCCTAACCATCCCACCAAAACAACTACTGTCCGAGATTTAGCAGACAAACAACCAGATTTTCCAGATACAGTACTAGGATCTGGCAAGTGCCATCTGTAGAGAACGTCCGATGGCAATGCGGGTTTGATGTATGGATAGGCAGCGGGTTTAGCGGATTTTGTCCAATCGGCAGATTGGTATGAATTGAGTAAAACGAGAGATGATGACGACACGAAAGAATGGTTGGAATTAGGGTTGAGGATTGGAGTTGGTAGATTGGGCAGATTGGGCAAGGGAAGATGAAATTTGTTTAGAAGCGAGAATTGGGGCAATTTGGACATGGAAATTAGGGAGACCCATGAGAAATCTAAATCTGTTTGTTTAAGGGGAGGAGGAGGAGGATTTGATTGTTCCAACGATATGAAAGGGTTCAGTTTGTCTGCGGAAACTGAAGCTATTGCGAAGGCAGAGGCCGCAAGAACGGGCCTCTGCAGGAAGGAAGCCATTATTGTTTTTCTTTTTCTTTTATTGTAAAATTAAAGACCCAATTATATATGATATATATTGTAAAATTGAAGAATTGATGAATCGAACAAACAGAGAGGAAGGTATGAAGACGAACAAGGAATGCGGCGAAGAAGGTCGGGTCGGGATTAAATAAATACCTTTTGATTTGTGGAGTGGAGGCGGCGAAATCAAAAATCGGCTGTGATATGAATAGAATGAAGGAATCAGCCGACGCCCGACGGATATTGAATATTGATAGCGGTCAAACTTCTTCGACGCGTTCCCAACTATGTGTTTGTGCCCGTAGTCATGTTTTTTATATGCTTATGAGGGACAATAGCGTCGTATAGTTCTTTCTTTCGTGACGTGTGAGGGTGTGAAGAACATGTGGCGTTAGGACACGTCAGGTTGGAGTGGAATAATTTATATTTATAATAATTGAGAAAAGAGAATATTCCCCAACTTATATGACATCTTAATTGTCACCGTCAACGTATACTCCTATCCTATGGTTGCATCTTGCGGTGATTTATTAAAAAAAACGAAAAAAAAGGAATTGACCAAAATAAAAATACGTATTTACACAATACGTTTTTTTAATTTTTTTTAATGAAAAACGTATTCCTTAAATACGTCTTTAAATTAAATTTGTTTAATTATTTGAAAAACATATTGTTGAAAATTATATATTTAATTTTAATTTAAAATCGTAATTACAAAATGCGTTTTTATGAAAACTCCAAATTAATTTGAAACCCTAAAGCCCTAAATTAATTTTAAACCTAAATCAATTTATGTTTTATACAGCGTATTTCGTTAATACGTTTTATAAATATAACACGTATATCATTAATACAGTTTTTAATACTAATTAATTTTTAAGAAAAATTTAAATTAACATAAAACGTATACATGAAATACGTTTTCTAATATAATAAAAAAATTAAAACGTATTTGCAAAATACGGTTTTTAACAAAATATAAGTACGAAAAAATCTTCTCCTCCACCATTCTGCGCGATCAAAACTGCGAGAAGAAAAAAAAAACTCACTTCCATCGTTTTCTTCACCTGAAAATTAAAATAAAAAAATAAATAAATAAATAAAACCTCTTATATATCAATCGATTCGGAGAAGAGGTTAGTTGTTATTTTAATGTAATGTAATTACATTTTTTTGTTGTTTATGAATGTGTAAGAAATATTTGTTGGTTTTGATGAGCATAGTTTAGAAAAGATTTATTGTTGATTTAATAGTTGTGTTAAATGATTATACATTGTTCTTGGATGATGGGTTTCGGTGTATGTTGAGAATTTTTCCGAAAATTGGATGATTTGTATTGTATGGTTGGATTATGAGAATTAAGGTTTTGGAGAGTTATTTTATAAAAGAATTGGTGATTTTTTTTTTGTTATTGTAGTATTAATTGAAAATATTTATCTTGATTTGAGTAAAAGAATAACTGATTTTTTTGGGAAATTATGTGTTGTTGTAATTGGGAAGATTGAAAGTGTATTATATGTTATTGATGAATTTTATTTTTTGGTTGTGGGAATGATAAAAGAATAATTGAATTGTTTGGGTGTTGGGTTAGAAAGTATGTGTTGTTGTAATTAGGAAAAAAAATTTTGCAATAGGTATAAATGTCGTCTACCGGACCATACTTTGTTAATGTGTATTGGAATCATCCCAAGGAGTTGTTATATTATTTTTCAAATTTTAAAAACTCTCCGGATGGTTCATTTAGCATTGGGGAGAAGATATCATTAGAACAATTGGTAGATATTCTTTACGAAAATTTTGGGTTTCGTCGAGATGGTTGGATAATTGAGGAGATTAGTTTACTGACTAACCAACCCGATAGTTCGTGGAATATTAGAAACTTGAATACTGATAGTGCTCTTCAGTGGATATATAATTTTTCTCCTTTCTCCTATGTATATTTGCATTTAGAGTTGAAGCAGGTTACGCAGGCACCTACAGAGGTTACGCAGTTTGAGGATGTTGTCCCTTTTTACTGGGGAGTGGCTGATGTTGAGGGTGCGTCCACTTCGCATGTTCGTAATTTTGGCGAATGGACAAGCTCAACAGTTAGAGAATGCGATAATGAGGAAGAAAGTGATGATGATTTCATTCGTGGTGAAGACGATTTCACAGATGGTACCTCGAAAACAGAATCGGATAGATCAATAAACGAGGAGAGTGAACCAGAATTTATTGAAGAACACCCATTTTCTAGTAGCGGTCAGCACGTGTATCGCGAGATGGGTGAGTGGGACCCGTCGTGAGTAGACCGAGATGAGCATGTTGTGCTACGTTGGAATGGCAATATTGAGACTATCTGTTTGGGTACTGTTTTCCGGTCCAAGGAAGAAGCACAGATGGGTATCATGAGTTGGAATGTTAGTAGGTTGAGGGATGTTAAGACAATCTATTCGAATAAGAAATCATTCAAGGTGGTGTGCACATCTAACGAAGATCAACCTTGTCCGTGGAGGGCTCGGGTGACGCACTGCACACGGGTTCATGAACTGTGGGAAGTAACGGAATGGACTAAGAGGCACAGTTGTATGCAAGAAGTCGAAAAAAATGACCACAGAAATGTAACCGCCACAATAATCTCAAATCTTTTCATGACCAAGATTAAAAAGAAACCCGACTACAGTGTTACCCTGATCTAGGAGGATGTTAAAAAATGTTGGAAAGTCGATGTGAGCTACAAGAAGGCATGGCATGGGAGGAAAAAGGCCATCGATCGTTTGTATGGCTCTTGGGAATCGAACTTCGCACAACTCCCTCAGTAAGAAAAAATTTATTAAAAATGTACGTGTTATTTGTCACTATGTTTATGTATTGACGATTACGTTTTGTAACGTGCAGGATTTTTGCGGCGCTTCAAAGAGCGAATCCCACTACTGTTGTATAATGGGAATGGCAGGGTGGGGAAATGGCGGCCCACTATCAGCATAGAGAATTCAAATTTTTTTTTCTGGGAATTTGGTCCCGCCATTCAGACCTTCCAGGGATGCCTGCCGGTAATTAGCATGGACGGCACACATTTGCGTGGCTCGTACAAGAGGAAGTTGCTTGTGGCCGTTGCACAGACTGCGAATAAGCGGCTTTTGCCAATCGCCTATGCGATTGTGGATGAAGAGAGCCGGGAAAGCTGGTCATTTTTCCTGACAAATCTTTGGCAACATGTTGTCGGCGACAGACAGATATGCTTTCTTTCGGACAGGGATGCGGGCTTACAGAGTGCTGTGGAATCATTGGAAGCTTGGCAAGAACCCGCTGCATATCACCAGATTTGTCTTCGACACCTTCGGATCAACGTGGTTACTAGGTTCAGGAATAACAAAATCCGAAATTGGTGTTGGGAGTTGGGTTCACAGGTTTTAGAGAAAAAGTTTGAACAGATACGATCGCGGCTTTCGGATTTTAATCCGGACACATACGATTACCTGTTCGGAATTCCTCTGGACAAGTGGACCCTGTTTGGAGACAGAGGACGTAGATGGGGTACTTTGACAACCAACATGTCCGAGAGTTACAACAACGTCCTGAAAGGTGTTAGGTTCTTGCCCTGCTGAGCTTTGGTACACGCCACATTCATGAAAACTCTAGACTTGTTTGAGCAGGAACAAAAGAAGTCCACGAGATGCAGTAATGTCATTGCTAGTGCCCACTATGCCGGTTATTGCGAATTGGAGACTACGGCTGCAACTCATAAGGTGCGATGTTCGAACGCGGAGAGATCCTTGTACAACGTGACAACCGGTCTACGGGCAAATGGTAGAGGGGACAAAAGGTATATGGTTTATTTATTTATTGTATAATTTTTATTTTTTTATTTTGGTTCATTAAAATTTTGTGTTGTTTATAAATATAATTAAATGTGGAAAAACAGGTATAAGGTTTCGTACTACCGGATGCGTTGTAGTTGTCTGAAGTGGCAGACACACAGGAAACCATGCCTCATGCTATAGCTGTGTGTCGTCAAATAAAAGCTCCACCAAAGTTCTTGTACGATCCCCACTTTTGGACAGAGAATTGGGTGGCTCAATTTTCTGATTGGACTTTTGCTCCGATTAGTGATCCAGACACATGGCCGCTGGTTGGATGGAACTTACTACCACATTGGGAGAGGATCATCACGAAGGCCGGACCCGGTCGCGCGCAAACGAAGCGTCATCGCATGCAAATGGATCGTCGGGCACGCCGCCGGAATGATAGAGGACAGTGTAGTAGATGTGGTAATCCATAGCATTTTGTGTATGACTGTCCGTCCTCGCATCCTCGCACTGATAGCTCTAGACTCCGTGATGAGTGGGGAAACTAGATTTGTTAGTGTTTATTTTTTTTTATGTTGGACTATTTTTTCTATTGTTTACTTTGATTTGTTGGACTATGTTTGGATGATATATTTTTGTTATGTTGAACTGTATATGAGTTGATTTGTTTGTGTATTTTTGGTGTAGTTGGTTGTTCTGAATATTTGTAACAGGTTTTAAATTGTGAAATAATAGAAAGAATAAGATTTTTTTTTTCATATAACAATTAACAACGTATTTCTCAAATACGTTTTTCAAAAAACGTATTTCTTTAATACGTTTTCTAAACAAAAAAAAATATGATATATACTATATGTTTACTATATAACATATAGTATATAATATATAATATATAGTATATAATATATAGTATATAACATATAACATATAGTATATAGTATTTAATATACTATATAACATATACTATATATAGTATATATCATATATAATTTTTTTATTTTAAAAAAAAATATAAAGCAGAAACCGTATTCAGCAAATACGGTTTACAATTAAATCTTACAGAAACCGTATTTGCTGAATACGTTTTCTGTAAGATATAACAAAAAAAAAACGGGCTCGTCTTCTTCACAGAGACGAGAGCAGCGAGCAAGACACACAGAAACACAGCAAAAAAAAATCTACACCCACCCACCGCATCGCAAGCCGCGTCACCGCCGCCTCGCCACCACCGTCTCGGCACCGTCAACTACAAATCTCTTCGTCAATTAGTTAAATGACCTAAAATTTTTTCAATTTTTTCAAGAAATACGAATTTTCATAATACGTTTTTAGGTTAGGGTTACATGAATATTTGATGTTTTAAAGTTAGGGTTTACGTTTAAGGTTAGAATTAGGGCTTGATTTGAACGATTGTTTGAATGAGGATTGCAATTTGGGTGTAGGGAATTTTCAGAATTAGGATGTTAGGGTTTAGACTATTGTGTGAAGTATTGTGTGAAATTGTGAACTATTGTGTTGAATTGTGAACTATTGTGTGAAATCGTAAACTATTGTGTGAAATTGTGAACTATTGTGTGAAATTGTGAAATTGTGAACTATCGTGTGAAATTGTGAAATTGTGAACTATTTTTGAAATTCTGAAATTGTGAACTATTGTGTGAAATATTGTGTAAACTTAGATTTTTCGGAATTAGGACTCCAATTAGAACTTTGAATTCTGAAATTGTAGACACAATACTCTAATGTTGTTGTCTTGGACATATGTTGAAATAATCCCGTGTGATAATCCCGTTCTTGATGACTATCGATAATCCCGTTTTTTGTATTGTTTGTAGATAAATAGCTTCATCGTCATGCTCACAGCCTCAACAGTACAGTGTCCATCGCGGTCCGAGGGATGGCACTCTTCTATATCTCAGTACCGCCACCGGTCACAGGCGGTATTTGATAATGCGTCGGGAGCTCGTGATACGACGCTCACAAACCGCTGTTTCGACAGTCAGTTCTGGGAGGCTTTGTCAAGCTAGCCACGGTCAATTTGGGAGGTCATCGACCGGACTGGTTTCGGACCCTTGTTATGAATGGGTCGAATCCAAGCCGACAATAGTCTCATCATTGCTCTCATGGAGAGGTGGCGCCCAGAGACGAATACCTTCCATTTCGACTTCGGCGAGGCCACCATCACGCTCCAGGACGTACAAGTCCTGTTCGGTCTGCCAATCATTGGAGCTGCTGTTGTGGGAGTGACTAGAGATCTATCACCCCTACAGTGGCGAGAGAGGTGCAAGGACTTGCTAGGGTTTGAGCCCTATGTTCAGGTACATTTTTTCATAGAATTTTTTTTAAATATATGTCAACTCAATTTGATCGTTTTTAATATGGAAAAACCACTCTCAGGATCCTCCCACCACCGAAGAAGAGCAAGTAGCACAGGATCCAAAGTCCTGGGACATTAAAGGCCAGTATCTGAACGACGGAGGGTTATAGGAGGAATGCTACCGTGTGTTGCAAGAAGGAGAACCGGACATCGTCTACGAGCGGAGGGCGAGGGCCCTTATCTTCTGGTGCATTGGGTCTTTCATCTTCCCCGACCATCGGGCGAATGGCATCCCACTTTACTGGCTCGACCTGCTGGAGGACATATCTGCTATTAAGGGCTACAGTTGGGGTTCAGTGCTTCTGGCTGGAGTATACAGAGCGTTGTCAACCTCGTACAAGGCCAAGGAGAAGTGGATCAAGAACTGCATTCATCCAGGTAAATATATTTAATTGTTATTTGAAAATTTAATATTTTATTTTTTCTTACTTCGACTAATACCTAATAAAAAAAATTAATATCCATTTGTGTAAGTTTGGGCATGGGAGCATATCCCTCGTATTTGCCCAATAGTGAGGACCATTAGGTTTGGTAATCTGCCTGATTGTCCATTGGGAGCGAGGTAATCACATTTATTTTTATTTAATCCGTACATTATTTTCATTATCAAAGTTTGTGATTACAATTTTTTTCTGTTATTTTTAAGGTGGGTGGGACCGAAAAAGAAGTCCAACATAGCCAATACATTGGTCGCCTACCAGGATCAGTTGATAGGGCTAGGAGAGTATGATGTAATATTCTTAATTCCTATTACTTGATTTATCTTTCTTTTTTTTTTCTAATTTTGTAATAACTTAATTACTAATTCAATTGTTATTTTTTTTACAATTCGATTGGCAGCCCTATCGACAACACCTGGAGGATGATACTCTCCCGGAGGCGTGCTCAAGAGATCCACAATTTTGGATGTACCGGGGGTGGATCTTTAGTTGGAACACGCGGGAGGTACATCTGCCTGTCAATTTGGGTTTCGCCAGTCCATCCCCCAAAATCCGTATCATTCGGGATGAGCGAGACTGGGACACACACCACAGAGGACATGGGATGACTGGGAGGGCGTTTTATGATTGGGCCGCATTCCATGTGCCGTTTCTGAGCTCATGGATCGAAGAAATAGAACAACGTCTCCTCCCAGTTGCCCCTGTGTACGACTATCTGCAGCCGGAGCAGGGGTACCTTGAATGGTTTCACAGCAGGACTGTGAGATTCATCAATAACCCTGCCAATTACCCGGTGTTCCAGCAGGCGGGCGGGTATCAGCCACTTGCCGAGCGGTTAGGCTGTCAGGTAAGTGTTCATTATTTGTGTTTGTTATTATTATTATTATTATTATTATTATTATTATTATTATTATTATTATTATTATTATTATTATTATTATTGTGTTCCATACTAATTATTATGAATTTTATTTACAGACTTCTGCACTACAAGGAGTTTATGGCGCATTATCCGATATTCAACCATTAATGCCTCAAATCCCTCCAGAAGCGCAGACCGGCTTCCAACAGTCGTACAACTTTGCCTTCTCTTCTCTGATTGTTGGGGGCCAGGGTGTTCCACATGGGGGGCAATCCAGTCAAGTTTTCTTCCAGGACAAATACATTCCCCCCATGAGGACACAGCCACACACGGCCAGGCATCAAACCGCCCCCAACATTGGTGGGGGTAGAAGACCTCGGGCCCGTTACCGCGCTCAGCAGTCCGCCCAGCACCGCCAACCTGAGAAGCCCGAGCCTCACCAACAAGGTGAGATTTTTAAATTAACAATGTTTTTTATTTTTTTTTTCAGTCCAATTTATGATTTCTTTCTTCAATTGAATTACTCAGATGAAGAAGATGAAAATGAGCAGGCTTTTTAAACTGACACGCTTCTCACACCTCAACCTTCGTCTTCTTCTCACATGGTATTTACTTGGAGGGGGTCTAGACCGCGCAAGACTAGGGTTCCATACACTCCTCCTAGTTAGTTGTGTTGAATTCGTGGATTTTGTATTCATTTTGAATTATTGAATTGTCTGTATAAACCGAATTATATCGTTTTGTATATATTGTTTGTTCAACAAATTATTGTGTTTCATTTGTTTGTTTATATGGTATGTTGGATTATTATTGGGCGAATATGTTGATATTAGTTGCTCGAAAAGGTGTATTTTGTTGTGAACAGGTATATTTGGTTGTTAATAGGATTTTTGCTAAAAACGTATTAGTGAAATACATTTTTCAATTTTTTTATACAAAAAACGTATTTCAAGAATACGTTTACTTTGAAAATTTAGGGCAAAATCAATTTGGGGCTAAAATTAGGGCAGCAAAATCAATTCGGGGCAAAATTACAAGAAAAACGTATTTTCAAAATACGTTTTATATTTTGAAATTTTTTTTTTAAAAAAATTATTTTTAAAAATTGTAAAAATTAATTCTATTTGTAAAACGTATTTCACCATTTTGCGCGATCAAAACTGCGAGAAGAAAAAAAATTTTCTCCTCCACCATTCTGCGCGATCAAAACTCCGAGAAGAAAAAAAAATCTCACTTCCATCACTCGTTGAATTTTGTGCCCACTCTCACTCTATAGACTAACGGTTTCTGCAAGGTAAAGGGCCGGGCATGGTGGGGTAGGAGCATCCAGTCCATGGTTGTGCTTTGGGCTATCTGAACCCAGTTGGCTTTCTTGTTCGCTCCTGAGTTTCCGGTTTTAGTCAGAGCAATCGTTTTCTTCAACTGAAAATTAAAAAAAAAAACTTTTACATATCAATCGATTCGGAGAAGAGGTTAGTTGTTATTTTAATGTAATGTAATTACATTTTTTTTGTTGTTTATGAATGTGTAAGAAATATTTGTTGGTTTTGATGAGTATAGTTTAGAAAAGATTTATTGTTGATTTAATAGTTGTGTTAAATGATTATACATTGTTCTTGGATGATGGGTTTCGGTGTATGTTGAGAATTTTTCCGAAAATTGGATGATTTGTATTGTATGGTTGGATTATGAGAATTAAGGTTTTGGAGAGTTATTTTATAAAAGAATTGGTGATTTTTTTTTTTTTTTTGTTATTGTAGTAATAATTGGAAATATTTATCTTGATTTGAGTAAAAGAATAACTGAATTTTTTGGGAAATTATGTGTTGTTGTAATTGGGAAGAATTGAAAGTGTATTATATGTTATTGATGAATTTTATTTTTTGGTTGTCGGAATGATAAAAGAATAATTGAATTGTTTGGGTGTTGGGTTAGAAAGTATGTGTTGTTGTAATTGGGAAGAATTGTTTTTTGCAACAGGTATAAATGTCGTCTACCGGACCATACTTTGTTAATGTGTATTGGAATCTTCCCAAGGAGTTGTTATATTATTTTTCAGATTTTAAAAACTCTCCGGATGGTTCATTTAGCATTGGGGAGAAGATATCATTGGAACAATTGGTAGATATTCTTTATAAAAATTTTGGGTTTCGTCGAGATGGTTGGATAATTGAGGAGATTAGTTTACTGACTAACCAACCCGATAGATCGTGGAATATTAGAAACTTGAATACTGATAGTGCTCTTCAGTGGATATATAATTTTTCTCCTTTCTCCTATGTATGTTTGGATTTAGAGTTGAAGCAGGTTACACAGGCAAGGCACCTACAGAGGTTACGCAGTTTGAGGATGTTGTCCCTTTTTACTGGGGAGTGGCTGATGTTGAGGGTACGTCCACTTCGCATGTTCGTAATTTGGCGATGGGACAAGCTCAACAGTTAGAGAATGCGATAATGAGGAAGAAAGTGATGATGATTTCATTCATGGTGAAAACGATTTCACAGATGGCACCTCGAAAAAGGAATCGGATAGATCAATAAACGAGGAGAGTGAACCAGAATTTATTGAAGAACGCCCATTTCCTAGTAGCGGTCAGCACGTGTATCGCGAGATGGGTGAGTGGGACCCGTCGTGAGTAGACCGAGATGAGCATGCTGTGCTACGTTGGAATGGAAATATTGAGACTATTTGTTTGGGTACTGTTTTCCGGTCCAAGGAAGAAGCACAGATGGGTATCATGAGTTGGAACGTTAGTAGGTTGAGGGAGGTTAAGACAATCTATTCGAATAAGAAATCATTCAAGGTGGTGTGCACATCTAACGAAGATCAACCTTGTCCGTGGAGGGCTCGGGTGACGCACTGCACACGGGTTCATGAACTGTGAGAAGTAACGGAATGAACTGGGAGGCACAGTTGTATGCAAGAAGTCGAAAAAAATGACCACAGAAATGTAACCGCCACAATAATCTCAAATCTTTTCATGACCAAGATTCAAAAGAAACCCGACTACAGTGTTACCCTGATCTAGGAGGATGTTAAAAAATGTTGAAAAGTCGATGTGAGCTACAAGAAGGCATGGCACGGGAGGAAAAAGGCCATCGATCGTTTGTATGGCACTTGGAAATCGAACTTCGCACAACTCCCTCAGTAAGAAAAAATTTATTAAAAATGTACGTGTTATTTGTCACTACGTTTATGTATTGACGATTACATTTTGTAACGTGCAGGTTTTTTGCGGCGCTTCAAAAAGCGAATCCCACTACTGTTGTACAATGGGAATGGCAGGGTGGGGAAATGGCGGCCCACTATCAGCACAGAGAATTCAAATTTGTTTTCTAGGCATTTGGTCCCGCCATTCAGACCTTCCAGAGATGCCCGCCGGTAATTAGCATGGACGACACACATTTGCGTGGCTCGTACAAGGGGAAGTTGTTTGTGGCTGTTGCACAGACTGCGAATAAGCGGCTTTTGCCAATCGCCTATGCGATTGTGGATGAAGAGAGCCGGGAAAGTTGGTCATTTTTCCTGACAAATCTTCGGCCACATGTGACATATATGCTTTCTTTCGGACAGGCATGCGGGCTTACAGAGTGCCGTGGAATCATTGGAAGCTTGGCAAGAACCCGCTGCATATCACCAGATTTGTCTTCGACACCTTCGGAGCAATGTGGTTATTAGGTTCAGGAATAACAACATCCGAAATTGGTGTTGGGAGTTGGGTTCACATGTTTCAGAGAAAAAATTTGAATAGATACGATCGCGACTTTCGGATTTTAATCCGGACACATACGATTACCTGTTCGGAATTCCTCTGGACAAGTGGACCCTGTTTGGAGACAGAGGACGTAGATGGGGTACTTTGACAACCAACATGTCCGAGAGTTACAACAACGTCCTGAAAGGTGTTAGGTTCTTGCCCTGCTGAGCTTTGGTACACGCCACATTCATGAAAACTCTAGACTTGTTTGAGCAGGAACAAAAGAAGTCCACGAGATGCAGTAATGTCATTGCTAGTGCCCACTATGCCGCTTATTGAGAATTGGAGACTACGGCTGCAACTCATATGGTGCGATGTTCGAACGCGGAGAGATCCTTGTACAAGGTGACAACCTGTTTACGGACTAATGGTAGAGGGGACAAAGGTATATGGTTTATTTATTTATTGTATAATTTTTATTTTATATTTTGGTTCATTAAAATTTTGTGTTGTTTATTAATATAATTAAATGTGAAAAAACAGGTATAAGGTTTCGTACGACCGGATGCGTTGTAGTTGTCTGAAGTGGCAGACACACAGGAAACCATGCTCTTATGCTATAGCTGTGTGTCGTCAAATAAAAGCTCCACCAAAGTTCTTGTACGATTCCCACTTTTGGACGGAGAATTGGGTGGCTAAATTTTCTGATTGGACTTTTGCTCCGATTAGTGATCCAGACACATGGCCGCTGGTTGGATGGAACTTACTACCACATTGGGAGAGGATCATCACGAAGGCCGGACCCGGTCGCGCGCAAACGAAGCGTCATCGCATGCAAATGGATCGTCGGGCACGCCGCCGGAATGATAGAGGACAGTGTAGTAGATGATGTAATCCAGAGCATTTTGTGGATGACTGTCCGTCCTCGCATCCTCGCACTGATAGATCTAGACTTCGTGATGAGTGGGGAAATTAGATTTGTTAGTGTTTATTTTTTTTATGTTGGACTATTTTTTTTATTGTTTACTTTGATTTGTTAGTGGGGAAATTAGATTTGTTAGTGATTGATCTAGGTTTAATAATATTTCTTAAATAAAAAATATTGTATAAAGAAAAGTATTTAATATTATATATTTTTCATTGATTGTATTTATTTTATTTTCATAATAGACGAGATGTGAAAAATATAAATAATTATATTTAAAATAAAGTTTAAAAAATGTTTAAAATATGAACTCTTCCGTGCATCGCACGGGATATACACTAGTAGTATATATAGTATATAACAATATATAACATATAGTATATAATAATTAACATATAACATATAGTATATAAGATATAATATATAATATATAATATATAACATATAGTTTATAGTTTATAGTTTATACTTTATATGTTATAGTTTACTAGTACAGTCCCCGTGCGATGCACGGGGGATTATTATCTCCATCCTTTTTATAAAGCAACGTTCAATTAAAATTCAAAGTATTTACTAAAAGAAAGATCATGCCATTAATAATAAATAAATTAATAAATACAATGATAATAAAATCTATATATTATTAAACACTTCCTTATATACAACGTTCATGGTTTGATTCTTTGGCACGTCATCGTCGCCACAAATTAGGACTTTCAAACTCATTTCTGTTTGTGACACGGGAAACAACAACATACAATTGGTCATGACTAAACACTGGTTTCTTAAGAAAATAAGCCCACATACGATAATGATTGTTCCTGGCATTTATAGTCATGGCGTAAGAAAACATAATTGTAAACAATCAATCTAATAACATCTACAAAAATAAAACAAATGCATCATATTGAAATGTATAACATATAAAATAGTATATTACAAATTTTAAATTAAAAAAAAATGAAATAAGAAATAAACAAAAAAAATATAACATACCAAACAATTTGGCTTCATCAATGTTACGAACATCCATTAAAGTTAGAAAGTTCCTAAAGTCAAAACGATACATAGGAAAATCACCCCTCCATTTGATAATCTTAGTTTGACCATTGATAATGATCCTCCTTTTTCCAATTGTCGATTTATGGATGCCAATATTGCTTCCCTTTGATAGTTTGTCAAGATATAAACGCCACCTTCTTCAATATCACCGATGATTTTTTGGATATTGACAGGTCGAATTATGCCAGTAATTCATCCTCCCCAAAATATTACATAATGAATAATTCAATAAATAAATTATAAAAGATGTTGCATAAAATGATGCATTTAAATAATAATAAAAGAATATATTACCTTAAAATCGTGAAAGATAATCTCAAGAACATTTCGGTAATTGCGTACGTCTTCAACTCGTTGGAACATACTAATTATACGTAGCTTGATTGGTGGCTTATTGGACCTTTTGATATCCTTCATTACTCCAAAATTCGAAGCCATTTTCAATGGTGATGTAAAAGATTGTAGAAAAAATTGTTTTGTGGGATGTATTGAATGTCGAATACTTTTTGTTCAATGTTGGTGATGTTTATATAGTCATGTGTATGTGCCATATGTTTGGGAAATAAAAAAGTATTTACGTAAGGTATTTAATATGATCCGATCTGATTTTTTTTTTATTATGATTATGATTGACTTCTAAAAATATGTGTTATCGATTTTGTTAAAAAAAATAAAAAAATATGGAACGTGATTCACTTGTGAGGGACGAACGAATATTTAGAAGATTATGTAGCCAAAAATAATGGAGTTTGTTACAATGAAATTTGGTAAGATTTTTTGGATAGATTGAAAAATATTATTTTTATTTTGATATTTTCCTATTTATTTGGACAAATCAAAAACTTTAATTTACGAAATTATAATCTTTAATTTTTTGAAACGTGTAAAATTTTCTAAGATAACTTCTATAAAACAAAATGTGATCAAATCATAATTGATTTTTATGCCTCAATATTTCAAATCTAACCATACAAATATGGTATAATTATTTACTATTAATATTTTATTTTTTCAAACGTCTGATTCTCTTAGGTTTATATGAAATAAAGTTCAATCAAATCAAAATTGATTTTTATGCCCACACTAAAACTTTATCAATATGATATGTTTATTTTATTTAGTTATTTATTTTTTTCAAATCCACAACTCAAATTTTCGAGAGAGAGAAAAAACAGGAAACAAAATCTTATCAAATCTTATCAAATTTTCGAGAGAGGAAAAAAAAACAAAAAAAAAAAAAAAAAAAAAACAAAAAAAAAAAAATTGGAAACAAAATCTTATCAATAATGAAGATACGTGTTTCCATGAAAAGCTAACAAAATTCCGTGGTTACCAAAATCCTATGAAATTAGTTAACAAAATCCCATTAAATTGGTTAACAATATTGGAATGCATTTTGTTAGGAAACATTTACGTAATTTATCTATCTAATTAATATCATATTAACGTGTGGGCCCAGTGATACTAATTTAGTATAGCATCCATTGTCTCGGAATAATTTTTTGTTTGATTTACAACATTAATTTGAATGGAAAAAAAATCCGTAATTGTTGAGAGATCTCAATTCAAAATCTAAATTTTTTGGCATAAGAATCTTCAAATTTGTTACCAATAAAAATAAATTCCTATGGGATTAATATTTAAAATGAACTAATCTTTGGTATAAGAATCTCCAAATTTGTTACCATAAGAATCATCAATTTGTTACCATAAGAATCCCATAGAAATCTCCTATGGATTGGAGTTTATCAATATTTAGTATAGCATCCATTATTCTCGGAATAATTTTTTGTTTGATTTACAACATGATTTTTAAGGGAAAAAAACCCAAAATTGTTAGGATATCTCAATTCAAAATCTCAATTTAGGATAAGAATCTCCAATTTATTACCATAAGAATCTCATAGAAATCTTCTATGGGATTGGAGTTTATCAATATTTGGTATAACATCCATTATTTTTGGAATAATTTTTTGTTTGATTTACAACATTAATTTGAATGGGAAAAAAATCCGTAATTGTTGGAATGTCTCAATTCAAAATCTCAATTTTTTGGCATAAGAATCTTCAAATTTGTTACCAATAAAAGTATATTCCTATGAGATTAATATTTAAAATGAATTAAATTTTGGTATAGGAATCTCCAAATTTGTTACCATAAAAATCTCTAATTTTTTTGGGATATCTCAATTAAATTTGTTGCCATAAAAATCTCCAAATTTGTTACCATAGAAATCTCAATTTTTTTGGTACATGTGTTTTTTCCGAAATTTCTACTAATAGTAAGTCAAGTCATTTATTTTTTTAGTCAAACTTACTATAAAAGTATTTTTCCAACAACCTCTTTATATTACTATAGATATCTTATAGTTTATACTTTATATGTTATAGTTTATATCTTATAGTTTATATTTTATATCTTATATCTTATAGTTTATAGTTTATATCTTATAATTTATATCTTATATCTTATAGTTTATATCTTATACTTTATATCTTAAAGTTTATATCTTATATCTTATATCTTATGGTTTATATCTTATATCTTATAGTTTATAGTTTATATTTTATATCTTATATCTTATAGTTTATAGTTTATATCTTATAATTTATATCTTATATCTTATAGTTTATATCTTATACTTTATATCTTAAAGTTTATATCTTATATCTTATATCTTATGGTTTATATCTTATATCTTATAGTTTATAGTTTATATTTTATATCTTATATCTTATAGTTTATAGTTTATATCTTATAATTTATATCTTATATCTTATAGTTTATATCTTATACTTTATATCTTAAAGTTTATATCTTATATCTTATATCTTATGGTTTATATCTTATATCTTATAGTTTATAGTTTATATTTTATATCTTATATCTTATAGTTTATAGTTTATATCTTATAATTTATATCTTATATCTTATAGTTTATATCTTATACTTTATATCTTATATCTTATATCTTATGGTTTATATCTTATATCTTATAGTTTATAGTTTATATCTTATAGTTTATACTTTATATCTTATGGTTTATATCTTATAGTTTATACTTTATATCTTATATTTTGTAGTTTATAGTTTACATCTTATAGTTTATAGTTTATATTTTAAGGTTTATATCTTATAGTTTATACTTGGTATCTTATATCTTGTAGTTTATAGTTTATACTTTATATCTTATAGTTTATATCTTATATCTTATAGTTTATAGTTTATATGTTATAATTTTTAGTTTATATATAGTATAATATAATATACTATACACTATATATAACATATAGTATAGTATATGATATATTATATAGTATAGTAATGTTAAAGGATAAAATTATTTTATGTATATTATATAGTATATATCATATATATTTTTTTATTTTAAAAAAAAATATAAAGCAGAAACCGTATTCAGCAAATACGGTTTACAATTAAATTTTACAGAAACCGTATTTGCTGAATACGTTTTCTGTAAGATATAACAAAAAAAAAACGGGCTCGTCTTCTTCACAGAGACGAGAGCAGCGAGCAAGACACACAGAAACACAGCAAAAAAAAAACTCTACACCCACCCACCGCATCGCAAGCCGCGCCACCGCCGCTGCGCCACCACCGTCTCGGCACCATCAACTGCAAATCTCTTCGTCAATTAGGTAAATGACCTAAAATTTTTTCAATTTTTTCAAGAAATACGAATTTTCATAATACGTTTTTAGGTTAGGGTTACATGAATATTTGATGTTTTAAAGTTAGGGTTATGTTTAAGGTTAGAATTAGGGCTTGATTTGAACGATTGTTTGAATGAGGATTGCAATTAGGGTTTAGACTATTGTGTGAAGTATTGTGTGAAATTGTGAACTATTGTGTTGAATTGTGAACTATTGTGTGAAATCGTGAACTATTGTGTGAAATTGTGAAATTGTGAACTATTGTGTGAAATTGTGAAATTGTGAACTATTTTCGAAATTGTGAAATTGTGAACTATTGTGTGAAATATTGTGTAAACTTAGATATTTCGGAATTGGGACTCCAATTAGAACTTCGAATTCTGAAATTGTAGACTCAATACTCTAATGTTGTTGCCTTGGACATATGTTGAAATAATCCCGTGTGATAATCCCGTTCTTGATGACTATCGATAATCCCGTTTTTTGTATTGTTTGTAGATAAATAGCTTCATCGTCATGCTCACAGCCTCAGCAGTACAGTGTTCATCCCGGTCCGAGTGATGGCACTCTTCTATATCTCAGTACCGCCACCGGTCACAGGCGTTATTTGATAATGCGTTAGGAGCTCGTGACACGACGCTCACAAACAGCCGTTTCGACAGTCAGTTCTGGGAGGCTTTGTCAAGCTAGCCACGGTCAATTTGGGAGGTCATCGATCGGACTGGTTTCAGACCCTTGTTTCGAATGGGTCGAATCCAAGCCGACAACAGCCTCATCACTACTCTCGTGGAGAGGTGGCGCCCAGAGACGAATACCTTCCATTTCGATTTCGGCGAGGCCACCATCACGCTCCAGGACGTACAAGTCATGTTCAGTCTGCCAATCATTGGAGCTGCTGTTGTGGGAGTGACTAGAGATCTATAACTCCTACAGTGGCGAGAGAGGTGCACGGACTTGCTAGGGTTTGAGCCCTATGTTCAGGTACATTTTTTCATAGAATTTTTTTTAAATATATGTCAACTCAATTTGATCGTTTTTAATATGGAAAAACCACTCTCAGGATCCTCCCACCACCGAAGAAGAGCAAGCAGCACAGATCCAATGTCCTGGGACATTAAAGGCCAGTATCTGAACGACGGAGGGTTAGAGGAGAAATGCTACCGTGTGTTGCAAGAAGGAGAACCGGACATCGTCTACGAGCGGAGGGCGAGGGCCCTTATCTTCTGGTGCATTGGGTCTTTCATCTTCCCCGACCATCGGGCGAATGGCATCCCACTTTACTGGCTCGACCTGCTGGAGGACATATCTGCTATTAAGGGCTACAGTTGGGGTTCAGTGCTCCTGGCCGAAGTATACAGAGCGTTGTCAACCTCGTACAAGGCCAAGGAGAAGTGGATCAAGAATTGCATTCAATTGATCCAGGTAAACTTATTTAATTGTTATTTGAAAATTTAATATTTTATTTTTTCTTACTTCGACTAATACCTAATAAAAAAATTAATATCCATTTGTGTAGGTTTGGGCATGGGAGCATATCCCTCGTATTTGCCCAATAGTGAGGACCATTAGGTTTGGTAATCTGCCTGATTGTCCATTGGGAGCGAGGTAATCACGTTTATTTTTATTTAATCTGTACATTATTTTCATTATCAAAGTTTGTGATTACAATTTTTTTTCTGTTATTTTTTAAGTGGGTGGGACCGAAAAAGAAGTCCAACATAGCCAATACATTAGTCGCCTACCGGGATCAGTTGACAGGGCTGGGAGAGTATGATGTGATATTCTTAATTCCTATTACTTGATTTATCTTTCTCTCTTTTTTTTTCTAATTTTGTAATAACTTAATTACTAATTCAATTATTATTTTTTTTACAGTTCGATTGACAGCCCTATCGACAACACCTGGAGGATGATACTCTCCCGGAGGCGTGCTCAAGAGATCCACAATTTTGGATGTACCGGGGGTGGATCTTCAGTTGGAACACGCGAGAGGTACATCTGCCTGATAGGCTCCTCCGTCAATTTGGGTTTCGCCAGTCCATCCCCCAAAATCTGTATCATTCGGGATGAGCGAGACTGGGACCCACACCATAGAGGTCATGGGATGACTGAGAGGGCGTTTTATGATTGGGCCGCATTCGATGTGCCGTTTCTGAGATCATGGATCGAAGAAGTAGAACAACGTCTCCTCCCAGTTGCCCCTGTGTACGACTATCTGCAGCCGGAGCAGGGGTACCTTGAATGGTTTCACAGCAGGACTGTGAGATTCATCAATAACCCTGCCAATTACCCGGTGTTCCAGCAGGCGAGCGGGTATCAGCCACTTGCCGAGCGGTTAGGCTGTCAGGTAAGTGTTCATTATTTGTGTTTATTATTATTATTATTATTATTATTATTATTATTATTATTATTATTATTATTATTTTTGTGTTTCATACTAATTATTATGAATTTTATTTACAGACTTCTGCACTACAAGGGGTTTATGGCGCATTATCCGATATTCAACCATTAATGCCTCAAATCCCTC
>BKCP01009959.1:1697364-1719765 GCA_008636005.1 Striga asiatica
GTTTTCGCCACTATCACTCTGCACCAATATATTCTCGCCACGTGTCCCTCTGAGCTGAGGGAGATTATTCTTTTGCGCAGGCCGTTGGGATCTTCTAACGTCATCCATGCGCCTTCTCGCGTTCAAGCCACGCCCTAGACTGCTCTTCACCTGTTGAGTGCTCGATCTCCTCCCTTTTGGTCGATCCTCGATCAGTTCTGCTATTCTGCTCGATCTCCTCCCTTTTGGTCGATCATCCTTCTCCCAATCCGGTTTTCTCCACTTCGAAGTTGCTCGACCGATGATGCAAACCGGTCTATTCCTCAGCTATATAATATCCCATATCAGTATATATAATATATAGTATATAATAATTAACATATAGTATATAGTATATAGTATATAACATATAACATATATAACATATAGTATATAGTATATAATATATACTATATAACATATAGTATATAATATATACTATATGATATATCATATAATATGTAAGATATAACATATAGTATATTGTATATAGTATATAACATATAACATATAGTATATAACATATAAGATATAACATATAGTATATAGTATATAACATATAACATATATAACATATAGTATATAGTATATAATATATACTATATAACATATAGTATATAATATATACTATATGTTATATCATATAATATGTAAGATATAACATATAGTATATTGTATATAGTATATAACATATAACATATAGTATATAACATATAAGATATAACATATAGTATATAGTATATAACATATAACATATAACATATAGTATATAGTATATAACATATAGTGTATAGTATATAACATATAACATATAGTATATAACATATAACATATAACATATAGTATATAGTAATAGGAAGGAAAATAAGAAGAAATAGACTTTGATCCAGTTGTAAGTGAAGGTTCGATGAAATTTTCAGAATCGGGCCCCTTTCAGGTTGGAATGATAGTATGGTATGAAGCTAAAGAAGAAGTCCCATCATTTCATCAGCACCGTCCTCGGCTCAACGGATGGTGACTCGAAGTATGAAAGTCAGCATCATGGAGCATGCAATTCCTCCAATACCAGAGATACCAAGTAGCATATAACATATAGTATACCATATGTTATATAATATATATTATATAACATATACTATATGTTATATAACATATAGTATATAATAATTAACATATAATATATAGTATATAACATATAACATATAACATGTAGTATATAGTATATAATATATACTATATAACATATAGTATATAACATATAGTATATAACATATAACATATAACATATAGTATATATAGTATATAACATATAGTATATAATATATAGTATATAATATATAATATATAACATATAGTATATAATAATTAACATATAACATATAGTATATAACATATAGTATATAACATATAATATATAATATATAATATATAACATATAGTTTATAGTTTATAGTTTATACTTTATATGTTATAGTTTATTAGTACAGTCCTAGTGCGATGCACGGGGGATTATTATCTCCATCTTTTTTTTTATAAAGCAACGTTCAATTGAAATTCAAAATACTTACTAAAAGAAAGATCATGCCATTAATAATAAATAAATTAATAAATACAATGATAATAAAATCTATATATTATTAAACACTTCCATGGTTTGATTCTTTGGCACGTCAACGTCGCTACAAATTAGGTCGGCTCAAACTCATTTCTGTTTGTGACACGGGAAACAACAACATACAATTGGCCATGACTAAACACTGGTTTCTTAAGAAAATAAGCCCACATACGATAATGATTGTTCCTGACATTTATAGTGATGACGTAAGAAAACATAATTGTAAACAATCAATCGAATAACATCTACAAAAATATAAGAAAATGCATCATATTGAAATGTATAACATATAAAATAGTTTATTACAGAGTTTAAATTAAAAAAAAATTGAAATAAGAAATAAACAAAAAAAATATAACGTACCAAACAATCTGGCTTCATCAATGTTACGAACATCCATTAAAGTTAGAAAGTTCCTAAAGTCAAAACGATACATAGGAAAATCACCCCTCCATTTGATAATCTTAGTTTGACCATTGATAATGATCCTCCTTTTTCCAATTGTCGATTTATGGATGCCAATATTGCTTCCCTTTGATAGTTTGTCAAGATATAAACGCCACCTTCTTCAATATCACCGATGATTTCTTCAGTCAGTATGTGTTTGTTCAATTTTCCAAAGTAAAGAACGGATAAATCATAGGCTACAAGAAAAGACCCACTCCCATATATATAGGAGTGAGATACCTGCCCTAAAAACTGCCCGGCTTTTGGTGAGCTGTCCTGCCCGTACTGCCCGTCCGTACACACATAGTGTGCATGTGTCAGAAATGTCAGGGGTGGTTTTCGCCACTATCACTCTGCACCAATATATTCTCGCCACGTGTCCCTCTGAGCTGAGGGAGATTATTCTTTTGCGCAGGCCGTTGGGATCTTCTAACGTCATCCACGCGCCTTCTCGCGTTCAAGCCACGCCCTAGACTGCTCTTCACCTGTTGAGTGCTCGATCTCCTCCCTTTTGGTCGATCCTCGATCAGTTCTGCTATTCTGCTCGATCTCCTCCGTTTTGGTCGATCCTCGACCAGTTCTGCTATTCTGCTCAATCTCCTCCCTTTTGGTCGATCATCCTTCTCCCAATCCGGTTTTCTCCACTTCGAAGTTGCTCGACCGATGATGCAAACCGGTCTATTCCTCAGCTATATAATATCCCATATCATCTAGTCCCCCCCACTCTGGTCGAGTCTGAATGACTCGATCTAAGAGTGGATTCGAGCTGTCCTCTCAATTCTGTCAATCCTCTCGATCTCCCACTCGCACCTGGCCTCTTCTCTCGATCATTTTTGTTGATGTTGCCGCCTTTCCTCGACCATGTGGTCCATTTTAATGCACACTATAACTGTTTTTATTTCCTTTTATTATCAGCATAATCTCCGCATGCCACATGTCCCCTCAACTCTGTATTTTTAATCATCACGCCTCTTCGCGATTTGTGTCTCTTCCTTATCTGCGCCTCTTTAATTTTTTCCACCGTTGGATCTTCTTTTATCCAACGGTCATATCCCTTAACTCTTCACCTTATTCATTTGTACTCGTATAAATGCGGTACTTAGCCACTTTTACAGCTTTCCTCACTTTTGCAATTTCGAACTCCCTTGCGCTCTGATTTCTTTCTCTGCAAATTTCTCCTTCCTGTACTCGGCGTATTCTCAAGCAATTTCCGGCAACCACTTCTCTACTGCAACCATGAGTAAGTCTTCTGTGCTTCAATTTTATATTTGCGTGCATTTATTTTGTCAATTTTCAATTTTCCCTGCTACTTCTTCTTTTTCCCAAATCCCTCTCATCTCGTCTATGGCAAAAAGAAACTCCTTCTTCGCTTTCGAAAACCCTAACTCCATTTCTCTTCCTCTCACTTCTTCGTTCTACTTCTTAGATTCTGCTGACTCTAACTCACCAAGCCACCATTCTGTCGAAGACGAGATCGCCACATCATTTCCCTCTACTCGTCGGCCTATTCCTCACTCGCCTTCCCGTTTCGTCGAAGAAATCTACAATCCCGCTCCTATCAGTGTTCTACGCCCTTCCGATTACACCACACCTTCTCCTCCTCGCCAACCTACTCGTCTGATTGATGAATCGGACGAGGATGCCCTTGACCATATCCCTCTCAATCGCCGTCGACCGGCGTTTGGGGCCTCTGATGCCGTTGAAGAGGCTCTTGATGCCGCTGAAGCCACTGCTGAGAATGATGAAGATAATATTCCCCTTTCTCGCCATTCTGTTTTTGCTCGGGCTACCTCTTCCCCTAAACTTAAGAAGGGTAAGTCGACCAAGGTGTCTACTTCTTCCAAGAAGGCTTCTTCTTCCTCTCGTTCTCTCATAGCTGGCTGGTTGGATGCCGAAGAGATTGGTTATCCTACCAGCTGGGCTTTCGTATCTCCAGGCCCTCGAGACACCTATGACAACCCTCCCCAAAACTGCTACACTTTCTTTGAGATTCAATTTAAACTTGGCATTCGTTTTCCCTTAAGCCAAGATTTGGTCGATCTTTGTAAGTGGTTCGACCTGCCCTTGAACCAACTTCCTCCTAACGCCATCCGTTTTATCACCGTCTTCATCATCCTCTGCCATATCCGTCTAGGCCGGCTCGACCTAGATTTCTTCCATTACTGCTATACACCCTCCAAACATGCTCAGGGGATCTACCTCAAGAGCCGCAACGATGTCTATTTCATTTCGGGCACTCCCTCAAACGTCCCCAGGTGGAAAGACAAGTTCGCTTTTGTCGAGCCTAAACCTGCTTTCCCCTAGGCGTCATCTCCTTGGCTTAAAGAACTACCGCGCGAGTATTCCATACCTTCAACCAACACCCTCTTCGACCAACGGATTGCAGTATGGAACAGCAAACCCGTCGCGTCGAAGACTTTGCTCGAGGATGAGGACCTCTTGCATTTCTGTGGACTACTTACCCATAAATCCTGTCCTCTCCCCAGTCAGAAAACCCTCGATCTAATCCGGATAGAGGGTGACCCAGGTATGTGTTGTCATCAGACTAGCTCGAGCATTATCGTGTTTGCTTCACATCATTACGTTTGTTCCACATATTATTTATCTATTATGGCTTTAACTTATGCGTAAATTTTTTGCAGAGATGCATGCTATCTCTGTGCCCAGGAGGAAGGCTCATTTGAGAAAGAAACAGGTCGCTGAGGGGTCAGGCTCAAAGCCCGCTGACTCGACCACCTCCCAATCCATACGCTCGACATCCCCTCCTCCGGGCATAACTGTCGAGCAACCCTCTTCGCTCAACTGTCCAACTGAGCAGCCCATCGAGCAGTCAGAACAGCTCGAGAAGCCGTCCTCCCCACCGCTATCGTCTCTTTCGCCGCGCTCTCCTTCGCACGACCAAACCACCACGGTTATACACATTCCCGCTTCTCCGAAGCAGACTCGGCCTGTGGAGAATCCACTTATGCGCTTCTCTGCTGAGGGGGACGAAAATGTCGGCAAACGGCATCGTGTCGGGGAGACCTCCCTCTCGATCACCTCGTTCGATGGTCCGAGGTTCTCGAATTACCTCAGGGATGTTCTTCCCTCCGTCGACCACCCTACCGATCGTTACAATGACGGTCACACCCTTCGAGACCGGGGTGATCGAATTGCCCGATGGCTGGCTCAGGTAACTTACTATAATTTTAGGTTTATCCGTTTTATTTCATTTCTTTCCCTCGTCAGTGCTCTAATACTCTCTTTTATGTTCCCTTGTAGGGCATGGTCGAGCTCGCACCGCTGATCGAGTAAACGTTAGCTAGCCCGGGTCGGTCCATCTCCGCCCTCGAGCGAAGTAATCTCCAGCTCGGCACTCGGCTGGACGAGATGGTCATCAAGGCCAATGCCCTTCACGAGAGGTTGAAGGAGTCGGCCGCTCGGAATAAGGCTCTCTCCGCCGAGAATGAGACGCTCGAGGGGGCCGTGAAATCCTTCGAGGAGGCCCTCGCAGCTGAGCGAGCAGAGAAAGAGGCCCTCCTGGCCTCCAAAAAGGCTCTCGAAGCTGCGCTCGAGGAGGAGAAGCTAGCTCGGGCCCGTGAAAACGTTGCATTCGAGCAGAGAGCTAAGCCCTTGGTCGATGAGGCTGCCCTTCGAGCTCGGCGAATGGTCTTCCACACGACCGCCGGTTGACACTTCCTACAAACTTACCGCGAGCAAGTGGTGGCTGCTTTCAAGCAGTCACCCCAATATTTAAAAGATGTGCAAGATTATGGCACCCATTGCTTTGGGGCCATCATGCAGGAAGCCGGGGTTCAGGTAGCCGAGGACGGGTTCGAGGAGTTCAACATGGAGACCATATGGGATGCAATGCCCAAGGCTCCCGTCGGCTATCAAAGTGCCCTCGACCTGCCCGACGACCACGACTGGTGGTCAGGCCTGCTCGAGCTCGTCGTGGATCAGGACGACTTGCTGAAGCGCACTTTCAAACTCCCCGACGACTACATTCCTCCCCCTGCTCGACAAACTCAGGCCATCGATGGAGCTGGGTCGACCTCTGGTTCGAACCAGCCGACTGAGCTTGGGGGGCAGCAGCTCGAGCCGCCACCAGAGCAGGCCTCCAATGACCCCAACCCGAATGCTGCCTCATAAAATTGTAATTTAATTTCCGTTGAACACTGTACTCTTTTTCCGTTAAATGAATATCATTCACGTTGAAGTTTTTGAATTCTCGTTATTTCACGTTGTTCGCCATTCAATGTATCATTGTGTATGGTGTTTTCATTATTCCTCCTGAGTTATCTCTGTGTGTCGATATCGTTTCTACCGTTTTTTTAAAGTCACGCCATTCATTCATATAGCTAATCCAGATAAATTAAATGAATCCCAATGACATTAAATGCCTCCTGGAAAATGTCCACCTTCAGAGTGGTGATCATTAAGTCCGACCGTCCAACCTCTCGGCCTTAATTATGATGGAGTTTTTGTCTTCGAACACATGTCCACCCTCAAAGGGGTGGTCGTTACATGCGACCATCCAGCCTCTCGGCCTTAATCATGATGGATTTTTTGTCTTCGAGCACATGTCCACCCTCAAAGGGGTGGTCGTTACATGCGACCATCCAGCCTCTCGGCCTTAATCATGATGGAGTTTTTGTCTTCGAACACATGTCTACCCACAAAGAGGTGGTCGTTATATGCGACCATCCAGCCTCTCGGCCTTAGTCATGATGGATTTTTTGTCTTCGAGCACATGTCCACCCTCAAAGGGGTGGTCGTTACATGCGATCATCCAGCCTCTCGGCCTTAATCATGATGGATTTTTTGTCTTCGAACACATGTCCACCCTCAAAGGGGTGGTCGTTACATGCGACCATCAAGCCTCTCGGCCTTAATCATGATGGATTTTTTGTCTTCGAGCACATGTCCACCCTCAAAGGGGTGGTCGTTACATGCGACCATCCAGCCTCTCGGCCTTAATCATGATGGAGTTTTTGTCTTCGAGCACATGTCCACCCTCAAAGGGGTGGTCGTTACATGCGACCATCCAGCCTCTCGGCCTTAATCATGATGGATTTTTTGTCTTCGAGCACATGTCCACCCTCAAAGGGGTGGTCGTTACATGCGACCATCCAGCCTCTCGGCCTTAATCATGATGGAGTTTTTTTCTTTGAGCACGTGTCCACCCTCAAAGGGGTGGTCGTTACATGCGACCATCCAGCCTCTCGGTCTTAATCATGATGGATTTTTTGTCTTCGAGCACATGTCTACCCTCAAAGGGCCAGCCTCTCGGCCTTAATCATGATGGATTTTTTCTTCGATTAATCATTCAACATAGCCCACCACATATGCAAAATAAAATTAAAGCAATCTATTAGACAAAGTGTTGAAAGTCGAAACAGAAATTTCATTAACTCAAATTAAGGATTTCAATACATCATTGTTGTGGAAAGTTTCCAATAAACGAGACAGGAAGGGAAATGCAAAATCTTAGACATAGTATTTCTTCAAGTTAGCCACATTCCATGACCTGGGTAATGATCTTCCTTCAGCATCCTTGAGTGAATATGCTCCTCCTGCATGAACCTTCTCGACCAAGTATGGTCCTTCCCAGTTGGGCTCGAGCTTGCCCACGTGTTTTAACACATCCACCCTTTTCCAAACCAGGTTGCCCACCTGGAATCTCCTCACTTTCACCTTCCGGTCATGTGCTGCCCGCATCCTCTGCTTGTATGCCTCAACTCTGATCGAGGCTTGTTCCCGAAGTTCTTCAATCGTATCCAGGGCTGCCATCATCAAGTTCTCATTTTGTTCAGGATTGTATGTGCTCGATCTTTGCGACTGGACCTCACTCTCGATTAGAAGGAGTGCCTCCATGCCATAAACCAGGCTGAATGGTGTTTCTCCTGTGGTCGACCTTGGCGTTGTTCGATATGCCCAAAGTACTGAAGTGAGTTCGTCAACCCATGCGCCCGACGCCTTCTCCAACCTTGTTTTCAGGCCATTCAATATGATCCTGTTGGTCACCTCGACTTGTCCATTGGCTTGCGAATGAGCAACTGACGCGAAATGTTGCTCGATCTTCATGTCTTCGCACCATGCTCGGATCCGCTTGCCATTGAATTGCGTCCCATTGTCGGACACCAACACCTTTGGGACACCAAACCTGCAACAAATATTGTTATATAAAAATTGTATGACTTTTTCCCCCGTAATTTTCGCCAGCGGTTCGGCCTCCACCCACTTCGTGAAATAGTCCACTGCCACAATCAAAAATTTTCTTTGCCCAGTTCCCTGTGGCATCGGCCCCACCAGATCGACACCCCACTGCGCAAATGGTATAGGGGCACTCATCGTTGTCATCGTCTCCGGCGGCTGATGAATGAGTGGGCCATGCTTCTGGCACTGCAAGCATTTCCTCACCATTACCTTCGCATCCTCCTTCATGGTCGGCCAGAAATATCCTGCTCGTAATATCTTTGCCACCAAAGACCCCGCCTTACTATGATCGCTGCAACATCCCTCATGGGTCTCCCTCAACACATATCGACCCTCTTCTCGCGTCACACATCTCAGGTGAGGTCCGACATACGACCTCTTATACAACATCCCATTGTGCTCGAAAAACCTCCTTAACACCTTTACTCCTCCTTCTCTCAACTTCTTCAGTATCAAGGTTCTCCAATCGTCGACCTCCTCTATCTCCGCCACCTCATACTCGACCGCACTCCTCTCCATGTGCAGCAAAGTGACACTTCTGCTCTTACAGTCGACCAGATTCTGCGCGATTTTGGACAGCAGGTCTGCTCCACCGTTCTCCCCACGAGGTATTTGCACTAGTTCGAATGAGCTAAACTCTGTGCGCAATCTCTTCATCTCTTCAACGTACCTTTGCATTCTCTCCTCCTTTACCTCAAAATCCTCCTGAAATTGGCCCACCACCAATTGGTAATTGGAGTATACTTGCACTCTCCGAGCTCCACCTGCCATAGCCAACTGCATCCCCTTAATAACCGCCTCGTACTCGGCCTCATTGTTCGATACCTTGTACCCGACTTTGACTGCGAACTCCAAATTATCTCCTTTAGGCGAAATTAAAACAATGCCTAAGCCTCCTCCAGCTCTCGACACCGATCCATCAACAAACATTCGCCAAACACCTTCTATCTCTTCTTCTACCTTCGTACCCTCCTGTATGAAATCGGCCAACGCCTGCGCCTTTATCGCTCTCCTTGGCTCGTATGCTATCGTGTACTCGCTCAACTCAACAGCCCATTTGACTAGTCGACTTGATACAGAAGGTCGACCTAAAGTTTCTCCCAACGGCATGTTCGTTCTCACCTTCACCTTATGGCCCAAAAAGTACGACCGCAACTTCCTCACCGTCACCATCACTGCTAAGGCACACTTCTCGATCTCCGAATATCTCCTTTCTGCCCCTTGCATTACCTTGCTTACGTAATAGATTGGAAATTGTACTGTACCTTCCTTCCTCAGCAAAACCGAGCTTACTGCCATTTCTCCGATCGATATGTATAGCACCTAGTCCTCCCCTGGAATTGGCTTAGCCAACAGAGGCAAATTGGCTAACACCTTTTGCAACTCCTCGAATGCTCTCTGGGCCTCCTCCGTCCACTGGAACCTTGAGCTCTTTCTCAGCGTTCGAAACAAAGGACCACTCTTCTCCGCCACCTTAGATATGAAACGACTCAAGCCCGCAATCCTGCCCGTCAAGGTCTGCACCTCATTCACTTTTGTGGGTGGTTTCATCTCGATCACCGCTCTCACTTTCTCTGGGTTGACTTTGATCCCCCTCTTCGTCACCATATACCCCAGGAACTTTCCCGACTTCACCCCGAAAGAACACTTAGCAGGGTTCAGTTTCATGCCATATCTTCTCAAAGTCAAGAATGTTTCCTTCAAGTCATTCACATGATCGGCCTTCACCTTACTCTTCACCAGCATATCATCAACATACACCTCCATATTCCTCCTCAGCTGTTCCTTGAAGATTTTATCGACCAACCGCTGATACGTTGCACCCGCGTTCTTCAAACCAAAAGGCATCACCACGTAACAATAAGTGCCCCTGCTCATAACAAAGCTCACCCTCTTCCTGTCCTCCCGGGCCAGAGGGATTTGGTGATACCCCTGGGACGCATCCATAAGGCTGAGCAGTTCACAACATGCTGTGGAGTCGACCAGCTGGTCGATCCTGGGCAGTGGAAACAAATCTTTAGGACACGCCTTATTTAAGTCACGAAAATCAATACACATCCTCCACTTCCCTCCAGACTTAGACACCATCACCGTATTCGACAACCATTCGGGAAACTGGATCTCCTTAACATGGCCCGCCTTCAACAACTTCTCAACCTCCTGCTCGATCACCTTGTCCATTTCCGCACCATGGTGTCTCCTCTTTTGCTTCACCAGCCTCACCGTTAGGTCAATATTCAAATGGTGTTCTATCACCTCCGCTTTTATCCCTGTCAACTCCTCAGCCGTATACGCGAAAACATCCGCGAACTCCCTGATCAATTCAATCAATTTCGACCTTATGGGCTCCTCGATCTCTTTTCCTATCCGGAACTTCCTCTCCTCGCAACATTCTACCATCTGAACCTCCTCGATCTCCCCTCCTGGCTGCATCTCCACCTTCTCCTTCCCCTTATTTGTTCTCTCTGTCTCTTCTCTCGACCTTGAGCCCCCAGGTCGGTTCAGCACTCCTCTTCAAGCTTCGCTTGCTTCCTCGAGAGCTGCTTATTGTTGCTCACCGTGGTTTGATAGCAACTCCTCGAGGTAAGCTGATCTCCCGCGACCTCACCAACGTTTTCCCCCACCGGATATTTGATCGTCATGTGGTACGTCGACACGACCGCCTGGAATGCATTCAAACTGGTCCTTCCCATGATAATGTTATATGATGACTCTGCTCCCACGACCACAAACCTCACCATTCTCACCTTTCTCGTTGCTCCTTGCCCCAACGCCACAGATAGACTCACCTCTCCCATTGGCATCACCTCGCCTCCATTGAATCCATACAGGGCAGTTGCTACCGGCTTCAAGTCGAGGTTGAGCTCCTTATTTATCTGCACAAAACAATCATAAAACATTACGTCCACCGAGCTCTCGGTATCAATGAACACCCTCTTCACATCAAAACCAGCCACCTCCGCCGTTATCACTAACGCATCATTGTGGGGCAGCACTACTCCCTCTGCATCCTCCGCTCGAAAACTTATCACCGGCATTCGAGCAGTGATCCCCACCTCCTCTCTCTTTCTCTTCACTGCTCGAACATGGCCTTTCCTTGCATTGTTCGAGTCCCCATCAGTCGGGCCCCCCGAAATCATATAGATCGTCCCTCTCTTCACCGGGCCATGATCCTCCTGATTTCGATCTCGACTTCCTCGTTTCCTTTTGCCTCCTCGATCATCTCTCCCTCCTCAAGTATCATCCTCCTCATCATCGTCATCTCGATCACTCCGCTCCGCCGAATCCTCCCGACACTTTCCTTTGCCCTTCCCCTTCGCCTTGTCTTCATATACGAACTCCTTAAGATATCCTGCCCTAATAAGGCGCTCGATCTCATCCTTGAGGTGCCTGCATTTCTCCGTTGTATGCCCATAATCCTTATGAAAACGACAATACTTCCCTGACCTAGGTTGCGTTGGGCCCTCACGCCTCGACTTCGGCCATGTCACGTCCTTATTCTCGATCTTCTTCTCAATAGCCACCAGCACCTCCCCCATCTTTGCATTAAGGGGCGTAAATTTATGGAACCGCTTCCCTCCAAACACTGGTCGATCTTTCCAACGGTCCTCTCGCCCTTGATCAACCCTGCCACGCCCCTCTCTCCTGGGCGATCTCCTACCTGGTGACGCCTTTCGAGGTGAACTCGCCCTTCCTTTCTTCGGCTCCGGCCTAGTCAACTCCTCCAACTTAGCGAACTCCTCCTCCGTCTCTTCTAGATTAATATATTTCTTACACCTTTTCAGCACATCATCATACGTACGAGCAGGGGTTTTGGCTAAAGATGTTCGACAGGGCCCTGCTCGCAAACTCCATATCAACCCCCCAGCCTTCACCTCGTCCGAGGCCGTGGGGATCTCCAAAAAAGTTTGATTGTATCACGCAACATACTTGCGTAATGATTCTTTCTCCCCTTGCCTCATGGCCATCAACGTCAAATACGTTTTCTCCTGCGCCACCGCACTCGCATACTGGGTCATCAGCTTTTCCGCGAAGTCGTCAAAGTCCTTGATCGATCCATGAGGGAGCTGCTGAAACCAATCGAGCGCACCTCCCCTCAAGGTCGACAAGAATGCCCTGCAGCTAACAGAATCAGAATAACCGTGTAACACAACCAAATTCTCAAACGCCCTTACATGCCTCGACGGGTAAGTGGTCCCATCGAACATCAAACTCATGTCTCTAAAATTCGCAGGTAGTGGTGCAGCCAATATATCCCTTGAGAACGGATGTCCTCGAGTACGCCTTTCAGGTCGACCATCCATCTTAGCCTGCAGCTGCCTCACTTGCTCCGCGAGCCTCTCCACCTCACGATCTCGCGGGGCTCCATCTCTTCCATAGCTAGACACGTCCTCATCGACCATCGTTGGTCCAGCAGCCACTCGCGAAAGGCTTTGAGTGACCTGCTGAATCGCTTGTGCCGCCGCGTTCGCCACCATTTGCTGCATCTCCTTCCTGGTCATCATCAACTGCTGGCCGAGGCGCGGCTCCTCTACTGGCGGTGGTACTGCTCCTTGCACCGCCACTCCTTGCTGCAGCGTCACGGCCAGGTCTGGTTGCAGCGGCGTTGGGGTCGCCGCTCCTTGAGCTGTACGAATCTTCTGGGCCCGGCTTGAGCCCACGTCAGCCTTTGGTTGCACCGGTGTGACTCCTACACCTTGGGGAACGGGCATCGGAGTCACCGGTGTACGCAAGGGTTCGGAGAAGCCCGGAGGAGGGCCTTCTCCAAACGGCCTCGTCATCGTCCACGCATCGTCGAACGATGCTTGCAAATCTCTCCTAGGAATTCCGTCCGCCATAGCCACCGAGCTTCGAAAATCTCAGCACACCACTTTTCGAACGAAAGTCCCACAGACGGCGCCAAATGGTAACGCAAAACACTCCGACCGGCTTGAAATCAGCTTGCCTCTTTCTTCCTCGCCGGTAGAACGCCGCGTTCCTGCACAGAACTCTCACACCGGAGGGGTTTTTCGGTGAAGAGCCTCCGATGCTTCAGTCAGTATGTGTTTGTTCAATTTTCCAAAGTAAAGAATGGATAAATCGTAGGCTACAAGAAAAGACCCACTCCCATATATATAGGAGTGAGATACCTGCCCTAAAAACTGCCCGGCTTTTGGTGAGCTGTCCTGCCCGTACTGCCCGTCCGTACACACATAGTGTGCGTGTGTCAGAGATGTCAGGGGTGGTTTTCGCCACTATCACTCTGCACCAATATATTCTCGCCACGTGTCCCTCTGAGCTGAGGGAGATTATTCTTTTGCGCAGGCCGTTGGGATCTTCTAACGTCATCCATGCGCCTTCTCGCGTTCAAGCCACGCCCTAGACTGCTCTTCACCTGTTGAGTGCTCGATCTCCTCCCTTTTGGTCGATCCTCGATCAGTTCTGCTATTCTGCTCGATCTCCTCCCTTTTGGTCGATCATCCTTCTCCCAATCCGGTTTTCTCCACTTCGAAGTTGCTCGACCGATGATGCAAACCGGTCTATTCCTCAGCTATATAATATCCCATATCAGTATATATAATATATAGTATATAATAATTAACATATAGTATATAGTATATAGTATATAACATATAACATATAGTATATAGTATATAACATATAAGATATAAAATATAGTATATAGTATATAACATATAACATATAACATATAGTATATAGTATATAGTATATAATATATACTATATAACATATAGTATATAACATATACTATATGTTATATCAAATAGCAAATCAGTAATAATATTCAGAACGGTTTCACTGCTCGACTATAAGTGAAATCCGTAATTTTCAGAATTTCCCGAGTTATATTATTTATGCAAAATGCTCAAATATGATAAATTATTCTTTGGAATAATTCTATCTCAAGTATAGGTTAAGATTAATCCATTAATTTGGGTTATTAAATAATAGCAAGTCAATTCGAGAAATTACCAGACACGAACCCTAGTTGTCGTTCCGAGTATATTTTTCTAAGTCATAATTGAGAGTTGATATTTTAATACTTAGAATATTTTTCTAAGTGTATTAAAATACCAAAGTCAAGTTTTGATCATTTTAAATCGAGCCCAAGTCGAGCCTCGTGCCCGAGCACCGAGCCGCGCCTTAGCCGCGCCAAACACACCGTACCGAGCCCAAGGTCATGCCATATTATTGGTTCATGTCTTGGAAAAATTGTACTAAGTGTGGAGACCCCTTTTCTCCATCCCTCATGCCCGGCCCAAGGCTTTCCTGCGAGCAGCCCTTCACCCGCTCAACCTCATTTTATGCTCTGCAAAACCACCTTGAAGTCCATATTAAATCATGCTAAGTCCACCCAATGTTGTGCCCATCTCCTCCCCAAGTCCCCATGCGTGTGATGTGGAGTAATCCACTTAATTTGGCTCCCTTGACCAACATAGTAAGCTCCGCCCTAAACACCTATTTAAGACCCCTCCCTTAGTCCATTTTGAGCTCTGGCACAAATTATAGCTCGAGCAAAATAGTGAGGAGGGAGGAGAAAACCGAAGCTAAGGCAACCAGCCCTGCTCGCGCGCGTCCAGCCCGGGGAAGGAAAGGAGGCAGCCACCTCGTGTTCCAGCCATAATCTCTCGAGGCTTAGTGATTTCTAAGTGTTATTTAGATTTTTCTAAGTCTTGTGGAGTCCATTGGCTCGATCAAATCGCACTCCAAGTCCACCTCAAACTCCAAAGCCGCACCTAGCCCTAGTTTAAGCCCTAACTCGAGAATTTCAGTTCCAACCGAGGTAAGCTTGGGATTTTTATGTTCATTAATTATTATATGACATTTTAAGATTTTTCATGAGTTAAAACCGAGCCATGCATGCAATTATATATGATTTCCGAATTTAACGAAATTAATGCCTTAAAAATGAAATTTGAGTAGGAAGCATTCCTAAGTAGAGATTTCTTGTTTAAACACCCTCAAATATCATACCAATGATGCTGTAAAAATTTGAGAATTAAATGAGTTCATTGCCTTAGTCAAATCATGCTTGAATTTATGTTAAAATGAGCCACCGAGGTCAATCATCATGCATGCATGATATGATATGAGTTCTAGCCCCTATAGCAATGATTTATCATGTTAAACATTCGGCCATCATCAAAAGTTTGAGAATTTTTAGTTGGTTCGGAAGTTAAGTGCTCGTACGGGCCATATAAGCCCTACCGAGGATCATGCATGTGGACCCGGGGTCCACTAGTGTTTTATGTGTTATTTATGCTTATTTTATCATATTATGTTGTATGGTCATGCATGTTGCCGGAAAAAGTCGCCGGAGGTCCGGCAAGGGCCGGCCTTGGTCACTGGCCGCGCACATAGCGCGGTAGTGCCCGGCCCAGTGCCAGTCCGTGCCCGCGCCAGCTTGTGCGTGGTACCCTCAGCCCCAGTGCCCGCGACAGCGCCCCTCAGCGCCTGTCCGCGCGTGCATGCGAAGTCTTGGCGCCCGTCGCACCCAAGCAACCCCGACAGCGCCCGGCCGCGCTGTCCCAGCCTCAGTGCACGCATGGCCTCGTGTGCCATGCGGAGTCGACCTCGGGTCATGCCAGCCGCGCACCCGGGTGTCCAGTGTCATGCCTAGTGACCTCGGGTCGTGCCAGCAGCGCACCCGAGCATGTAGTTGGCCCGGGATGTGCCCAGCAGCACACCCGCGTGCCTAGGGTTGCCCGGCAGCACCTGCTCAGCCCCAGTTCGCGCATGTCTGCGCCCAGTCGACCTCGGGGCATGACCAAGAGCCGCCCGAGTGCTCAGAAACCCCAGGGACGACCGGCAGCGCCCGCGTGGCCTCTGTCCGTGTCCGTCCCGAGTCCAGCCGCACCACAGGGCTTCAGCCAAGCCTCGGCCGTGCCCAACACGCACCAGAGGGGCACCAGTCGTGCCCGGGCCGTGCCAGCAGCCCCTGGCCGTGCCCACCAGCGCCAGTCCGCGCCAAGACATGTCCAGCGGCCGGCCGGTTCGACCGGCGGTTCGAGTTAGTTTTTGATTCGTGATTTCTGATCCGAGTCTAGTTCCGGAAATTTCAGTATTTTTCCGAGCCAGTCCAGTCCAGTAATCACGTAGATAAGTCCGAGCATTTTAGCATAAAATTAATTATTCTGAGCATGATACTTAGCATTATATTGCTTAAATGTTTATGTAGCCTAAGGAGAGTCGAGCCTCCGACCGCTACTCCAGCATCCACACTTGCATATCAGATTTCAAGTTTTCAGGTGGGGGTCATGTACTGGATGTCACATCATAAATAATATTTGTACCATGGCAGAGGTATGTTTGAGATAGTTTAGTTCCGGGTTGGGTGGCCAAGGCCTTTATACCCACCTGAGGACCGTTTGGGGGGCCAATCGGAGTGTGCACACGAGCGGCCAAGGCCGAGGGTCTTTTGACCACAGATCAGAAGAGAAATCAGAGATCAGTTTACAGTTTCAGCTCTTATATATTTATGTTTCATGATACGTTATTATAGATGAAGTTTTGTTCAGTACTGGTCTTTGCAGAGCATAGTGGTTTGCTTATGCCCCCATTATGTTTTTCAGGAGGCGGAGTCGAGCGTGCCGGATGAGCACAGATGTGGCGCAGCGTGGTCATGATAGACGGACATATTTTCCCAGCATTTTTATGTCCTAGAATTTATGATCATGTATATTTATTCAGTTTATGTATTCGTATTTCGGATGCTTCCGCCAGCGAGTTTTTCTAGACGGTGCGAGATAGTACAGACTATGCATGTATAATTCCATAATCCGCGAGCGGACAGTTTGGTTGCATGTTTTATTATGTCTGTGAGCAAGCTCAAGTTCAGTTTAAGTTTTTATCTGCCACATCCCGCAATAAGCCAGTATTTTCGAAAACCCAGCTCGCACGTTCTTTCGAAATAAAAACAAAAATTTTACTCTGAATTTTTTCAAAGCTAGTAAGCGGGGTGTGACAGAAGGTGGTATCAGAGCGCAGAGTGCGTTTCTGTATACTTTCAATGTTTAGAAAAACATGACCACGCCACGCTCATCCGCGCCGACTCCGAGGTAAGTCACCTGACTCAGTTTAAGTTTTTGCAAGTGCTAACTTCAGTTCAAGTATGGGGCCTAGATGACTATCCTCCTATAAGACAGATAACTCTAGAGACCGAACTGTAGACAGAACTCTAGAACAGCTAAGTCCAAGGACTCTAGACTAAGCCAGAACTCCATTATGAGCCAGAACATAGACAGTTTAAGTATACCGGAACTCTAGCCAAGCTAGGTGTTTTCGGATATTATTTATTTGATTTTATCATTTCAAGTCTAAGTATGGCTATTGTTTAATTGGCTATACTAATCAATTCAAGTATTGTTGGATCTCCAGAATGCCGCCGCGCAGAGATCCACAAGCCCCAGCTGAGCTAGACTAGGTTGTTGTAGTCTGCCGTTTCCGTACGTATGATCCGCCCCGTTTCACCGGGGAAGATGGCCCACTAGCCGTGGCCGAGTGGATCCGTAAGATGGAGAGGATTTTCCGTATCATGGGGATATCCGAGGCGCATAAGATGGCATGCGCCGAACTGCAGATAGAGGGAGCCGCCGGAGATTAGTGGGAGGATTACTGGCGTCTACGCACTGAGGATGAGAGTGACGCTATGAGATGGGCTCAGTTTAAGACGATATTGGAGGACAAGTTTTATCCTCGCCATTTCAAGCAGAGGATGGCACGGGAGTTTGCCGCTCTCCAGCAGGGTGAGCGTTTCGTGGACGAGTACGAGCGCGAGTTCGCTCGTAAGAGTGCCTTTGCTTCGCATCTTGTTGATACGGAGGAGAAGAAGGCGACACAGTTCCTCGATGGTTTGAGGAGCAACATCAGACTTTTGATCACCAGCATTGGTTTCCTTGACTACGCCGAGACTGTTGAGCGTGCTCAGCAGATCGAGGCGTGCATGCAGAGAGACGCCCTTGTCCAGCCACCAGCCAGACAGCCAGCTGCCATTCCGCCACCCCAGCCAGCTCAGCAGACGAATAAGAGGAAGTGGGAGGATCGCAAGGACAAGAGAAACCGCCGACAGAGAGGCCCAGCTCAGGGAGGCCAGCCAGCCCGACAGGACCAACCGGTATGCACTACCTGCGGACGTCCTCACCGCGGGGAGTGTCTTGCCGGTCAGGACATCTGTTACCATTGCCGCCGTCCAGGACACTGGATCAGAGATTGCCCAGACCGCCCTCAGTAGCAGCACGACCAGAGACCGCCAGCCCCGAGACAGCCAGTTCAGAGACAGACCGCACCGAGACAGCCAGCACCCCGACAGTAGGGACAGAGAGCACCAGGACAGCAGCAGCAGCGTGGAGCACCCGCCCACATTTACGCACTTGACCAGGAGCAGGCCGCAGAGCAGCCAGGTACCATGTCTGGCATGTTATCCTTGTTCCATACTCCAGTCTTCATTTTGTTCGATACTGGGGCGACACATTCGTTCGTCTCGACCAAGTGTTTATCTGCCTTAGGGGCCCAGGGAGTAAGTACTGTCGACCCTCTCGAGATCAGTCTCGCATCGGGAGGTGACGCTGCACTTATCTGAAGGAGACCGTATCACGTTTTTCGGGACGAAGTCTCGAACCTTGCCGCGCGTTATTTCCATGGCGAAAGCGACGAAGTACAGACAGCGAGAGGATTGTCAGGGATTTCTTGTGAATATCGTTGGGGAGTCTTCGGAGAAGCTGTCTCCAGGAGATATTCCCATTGTTCGAGAGTTTGTGGACATTTTTCTCGACCAGCTCCCGGGAGGACCACCTAATCGCCAAGTGGAGTTAACCATCGACTTGGTCCCCGGAGCGGAACCAGTGTCGAAAGCGACGTATCGCATGGTGCCGAAAGAGCTTCAGGAGTTGAAGGCTCAGATTCAGGAGCTTCTGAGTCTCGGTTTCATCCGACCGAGTGTATCACCTTGGGGAGCCCCTGTCCTCTTTGTGAAGAAGAAGGATGGGTCTATGAGGATGTGCATCGACTACCGGGATCTGAACCAGTTAACGGTGAAGAACAAGTATCCGCTTCCCAGAATTGAGGATTTATTCGATCAGCTGAGGGGAGGCAGTGTATTTTCTAAGATCGATCTCCGCTCTGGCTACCATCAGCTGAAGATTAGAGAGGCCGATGTGGCCAAGACTGCTTTCAGAACCAGATACGGCCATTATGAGTTCGTTGTGATGCCGTTTGGCTTGAGCAATGCGCCATCGGTATTCATGGATCTCATGAATCGTGTCTTTCATCCATTCTTGGACCAGTTTGTCATCATCTTCATTGATGACATTTTGGTCTATTCCAGTAGCCCGGAGCAGCATGAGGAGCATTTGAGGACCGTTTTGGAGACTCTTAGGCGTGAGAAGTTGTACGCTAAGTTCTCCAAGTGCGAATTTTGGCTCGACCGAGTGGCTTTTCTAGGCCACATCGTTACTTCCAGAGGGATTGATTTAAGCAGTTCGGAACTGGTCGACGCCGAGAAATGCCACCGAGGTTCGAAGTTTTCTCGGTTTGGCAGGATATTATAGGCGTTTCATCGAGGGGTTTTCAAAGATTGCCCTACCCTTGTCTCGTTTGACGAGGAAATCGGTGAAGTTTGAGTGGGATAGTCGCTGTGAGTCGAGCTTCCAGGAGCTCAAAGCGAGGCTTACGACGGCTCCCGTGTTGACCATTCCGAACCCCACGCAGGGTTTCACTATCTATAGTGATGCCTCGAAGCAGGGTCTAGGCTGCGTTTTGATGCAAGATGGCAGGGTTGTTGCTTATGCTTCCCGTCATCTAAAGCCGCACGAGGTGAACTACCCGACTCACGATCTTGAGTTGGCAGCAGTGGTTCACGCCCTAAAGATTTGGAGGCACTATCTGTACGGGGGCCACTGCGAGATTTATACCGACCACAAGAGCTTACAGTATATCTTCACCCAGAAGGAGCTCAACATGCGCCAGCGGCGATGGTTGGAGCTGGTGAAATATTATGACTGTACCATCAACTATCATCCGGGGAAAGCAAACGTAGTTGCCGACGCCCTCAGCCGGAAGGGAAAGGGCGAGCTGACCTGTATGATCACTCAGCTGCGTCAGTTGATTCATGAGTTCGCCCGGATGCAGCTAGAGGTGGTCGAATCACCTCCCAAGTTGCCAGTTGTGGGAGGTATTCAGCGATGAGAATGTGGCCCATGTTATGAGACAGGATCCGGCGAGATCAAGCCTTCAACGAGTTCATTCGCTCGAAGGGGGCAAAGATTCATGTCGGAGGAGTTGAGGGTTTATACCGAGGCACTGATGGTGCCTTGGAGTACAAGGGAAGAATCGTTATGCCGAATATTGAGGCCCTGAAGAAGGAGATCTTGACTGAGGCGCATAGTGCTTCTTACTTGGCGCACCCCTTTAGCACCAAGATGTATCACGACCTGAAAAGGTCCTTCTGGTGGAAGGGGATGAAGAGAGATGTCGCCAAGTTTGTTGAGAAGTGTCTGATATGCCAGCAAGTGAAGGCGGAGCACAAGGTTCCGCCGGGTCTCTTACAGCCTTTAGAGATCCCGCAGTGGAAGTGGGAGAAGCTGACCATGGAAATTGTCACGGGATTGCCGATGTCGGCCAAGCATCATGACACAGTATGGGTAGTTGTGGATCGACTAACGAAGTCGGCCCATTTCATGCATGTCAGGATGGACATGTCCATGGAGCAGCTAGCCGATGTGTATCTCCAGGGAATCGATCGACTCCACGGCGTTCCAGCCAAGATTATATCAGATAGAGATCCCCAGTTTACCGGACATTTTTGGGAGAGTCTGAACGAGTCCATGGGGACGAAGTTAAAGTTTAGCTCCGCCTATCATCCACAGACCGACGGTCAGTCGGAACGGACCATCCAGACGCTTGAGGACATGCTCCGAGCTTGTGTCCTAGGGCATGGTGGTTCGTGGGAGCAGTTGATACCCACTGTGGAGTTTGCTTATAACAACAGTTACCACTCGTCGATCAAGATGGCGCCCTTTGAAGCTTTATACGGTCGCAAGTGCCGCTCACCCCTTTATTGGGATGAGGTCGGCGAGAAGCAGGTTCTCGGTCCCAAGCTGATCGAGGACACAGTGCAGAAGGTCGCCGAGATCCGAGAGAGATTGAGAGAGGCTCAGAGCCGTCAGAAGGCCTACACTAACAAGCGTAGAAGGGAGCTTGAGTTTGAGCAGGGAGATAAGGTGTTCCTGAAGGTCACGCCGATGAAGGGCGTTTTCCGATTCGGGAAGAGGGGGAAGTTGCAGCCCCGATTTATAGGGCCCTTTGATATTCTCGAGCGAGTTGGCGTCACCGCCTATCGTCTGGCATTACCCCCAGAGCTGTCGGGTGTACACAACGTCTTCCACGTGTCGATGTTGAGGAAGTATGTGTATGACCCGAGCCACATAGTGAACTTTGACGAGCTAGAGGTCGGGCAGAACCTGACGTATGATGAGCGGCCGGTAGCAGTTCTGGACCGAAAGGTCCGTCGGCTGAGAAACAGAGATATAGAGCTCATCAAAGTTTGCTGGAGTCGCCATGACGAGTCGGAAGCCACTTGGGAGAGAGGCCGAGATCAGAGCTCGTTATCCAGATTTCGAGTTTTGAAATTTTCAGTTGTGCATATATGTACTTCCTATTTTTATGTTTTGATGTATATAGTTATGTAGTAGGAAATAATGTCCCTTTTTCCGGCGACTTTTGATGTATATAGTTATGTAGTAGGAAATAATTAGTTATACAGAGATATATGTACTTCCTATGTTTTTATGTTATTTGTGCTTATTTTAACATATTATGTTGTATGGTCATGCATGTTGCCGGAAAAAGTCGCCGGAGGTCCGGCAAGGGCCGGCCTTGGTCACTGGCCGCGCACATAGCGCGGCAGTGCCCGGCCCAGTGCCAGTCCGTGCCCGCGCCAGCTTGTGCGTGGTACCCTCAGCCCCAGTGCCCGCGACAGCGCCCCTCAGCGCCTGTCCGCGCGTGCATGCGAAGTCTTGGCGCCCGTCGCGCCCAAGCAACCCCGACAGCGCCCGGCCGCGCTGTCCCAGCCTCAGTGCACGCATGGCCTCGTGTGCCATGCGGAGTCGACCTCGGGTCGTGCCAGC
>BKCP01009959.1:1719857-1749147 GCA_008636005.1 Striga asiatica
GGCTTCAGCCAAGCCTCGGCGTGCCCAGCCTGCACCCGAGAGGCACCCAGCCGTGCCCAACCGCGCCAATGCGCGCCTAGCCAGCCCAGCGGCACTAGGGACCGAGCCCGGCCGCACCAGCCGTGCCCAGCGCCGTGCCCGGGCACCAGCTGGCCCGGCACGGGGCCGAGGCCGGTCCAGCCGATCCAGCGCCCGACCGCCCGGTCCAGTAATCGCGTAGATAAGTCCGAGCATTTTAGCATATAATTAATTATTCTGAGCATGATACTTAGCATTATTTTGCTTAAATGTTTATGTAGCTTAAGGAGAGTCGAGCCTCCGACCGCTACTCCAGCATCCGCACTTGCATATCAGATTTCAAGTTTTCAGGTGGGGGTCATGTACTGGATGACACATCATAGATAATATCTGTACCATGGCAGAGGTATGTTTGAGACAGTTTAGTTCCGGGTTGGGTGGCCAAGGCCTCTATACCCACCTGAGGACCGTTTGGGGGGCCAAGGCCTTTATACCCCATCGGAGTGTGCACACGAGCGGCCAAGGCCGACGGTCTTTTGACCACAGATCGGAACAGAAATCAGAGATCAGTTTACAGTTTCAGCTCTTATATATTTATCTTTCATGATACGTTATTATAGATGATGTTTTGTTCAGTACTGGTCTTTGCAGAGCATAGCGGTTTGCTCACGCCCCCATTATGTTTTTCAAGAGGCGGAGTCGAGCGTGCCGGATGAGCACAGATGTGGCGCAGCGTGGTCATGATAGACGGACATATTTTCCCAGCATTTTTATGTCCTAGAATTTATGATCATGTATATTTATTCAGTTTATGTATGCATGTTTATGTATTCGTATTTCGGATGCTTCCGCCAGCGAGTTTTTTTAGACAGTGCGAGATAGTATAGACTATGCATGTATAATTCCATAATCCGCGAGCGGACAGTTTGGTTGCATGTTTTATTATGTCTGTGAGCAAGCTCAAGTTCAGTTTAAGTTTTTATCTGCCACATCCCGCAATAAGCCAGTATTTTCGAAAACCCAGCTCGCCATTCTTTCAAAAATAAAAATAAAAATTTTACTCTGATTTTTTCAAAGCTAGTAAGGCGGGGTGTGACAGTATATATAATATATAGTATATAATAATTAACATATAGTATATAGTATATAGTATATAACATATAACATATAGTATATAATATATACTATATGTTATATCATATAATATGTAAGATATAACATATAGTATACTGTATATAGTATATAACATATAAGATATAACATATAGTATATAGTATATAACATATAACATATAACATATAACATATAGTATATAGTATATAACATATAACATATAGTATATAGTAATAGGAAGGAAAATAAGAAGAAATAGACTTTGATCCAGTTGTAAGTGAAGGTTCGATGAAATTTTCAGAATCGGTCCCCTTTCAGGTTGGAATGATAGTATGGTATGAAACTAAAGAAGAAGTTCCATCATTTCTTCAGCACCGTCCTCGGCTCAACGGATGGTGACTCGAAGTATGAAAGTCAGCATCATGGAGCATGCAATTCCTCCAATACCAGAGATACCAAGTAGCATATAACATATAGTATACTATATGTTATATAATATATATTATATAACATATACTATATGTTATATACTATATGTTATATGTTATATGTTATATGTTATATAACATATTATATATAATAATTAACATATAGTATATAGTATATAACATATAACATATAACATATAGTATATAGTATATAACATATAAAATATAACATATAGTATATAACATATAGTATATAATTTATAATATATATTATATAATATATAACATATAGTATATAACATATAACATATAACATATAGTATATATAGTATGTAATATATACTATATAACATATAGTATATAACATATACTATATGTTATATAACATATAGTATATAATATATAGTATATAATATATAGCATATAGTATATAATAATTAACATATAACATATAGTATATAACATATGATATATAATATATAATATATAACATATAGTTTATAGTTTATAGTTTATACTTTATATGTTATAGTTTATATCTTATAGTTTATACTTTATATCTTATAGTTTATATCTTATACTTTATATCCTAAAGTTTATATCTTATATCTTATATCTTATGGTTTATATCTTATATTAGTTTATAGTTTATATCTTATAGTTTATACTTTATATGTTATAGTTTATATCTTATACTTTATATCTTATATCTTATAGTTTATAGTTTGTATCTTATAATTTATAGTTTATATCTTATAGTTTATATCTTATATCTTATAGTCTATAGTTTATATCTTATACTTTATACTTTATATCTTATATCTTATAGTTTATATTTTATACTTTATATGTTATAGTTTATATCTTATATCTTATATCTTATATCTTATAGTTTATATCTTATATCTTATAACTTATATTTTATAGTTTATATCTTATAGCTTATACTTTATATCTTATATCTTATATCTTATAGTTTATAGTTTATATGTTATAATTTTTAGTTTATATATAGTATAATATAATATACTATACACTATATATAACATATAGTATAGTATATGATATATTATATAGTATAGTAATGTTAAAGGATAAAATTATTTTATGTATATTATATAGTATATATCATATATATTTTTTTATTTTAAAAAAAAATATAAAGCAGAAACCGTATTCAGCAAATACGGTTTACAATTAAATTTTACAGAAACCGTATTTGCTGAATACGTTTTCTGTAAGATATAACAAAAAAAAAACGGGCTCGTCTTCTTCACAGAGACGAGAGCAGCGAGCAAGACACACAGAAACTCAGCAAAAAAAAATTCTACACCCACCCACCGCATCGCAAGCCGCGCCACCACCGTCTCGGCACCGTCAACTGCAAATCTCTTCGTCAATTAGGTAAATGACCTAAAATTTTTTCAATTTTTTCAAGAAATAGGAATTTTCATAATACGTTTTTAGGTTAGGGTTACATGAATATTTGATGTTTTAAAGTTAGGGTTACGTTTAAGGTTAGAATTAGGGCTTGATTTGAACGATTGTTTGAATGAGGATTGCAATTTGGGTGTAGGGAATTTTCGGAATTAGGATGTTAGGGTTTAGACTATTGTGTGAAGTATTGTGTGAAATAGTTTACTATTGCGTTGAATTGTGAACTATTGTGTGAAATCGTGAACTATTGTGTGAAATTGTGAAATTGTGAACTATTGTGTGAAATTGTGAAATTGTGAACTATTTTCGAAATTGTGAAATTGTGAAATTGTGAATTATTGTGTGAAATATTGTGTAAACTTAGATTTTTCGAAATTAGGACTCCAATTAGAACTTTGAATTTTGAAATTGTAGACTCAATACTCTAATGTTGTTGCCTTGGACATATGTTGAAATAATCCCATGTGATAATCCCGTTCTTGATGACTATCGATAATCCCGTTTTTTGTATTGTTTGTAGATAAATAGCTTCATCGTCATGCTCACAGCCTCAGAGTACACCCGGTCCGAGTGATGGCACTCTTCTATATCTCAGTACCGCCACCGGTCACAGGCGTTATTTGATAATGCGTCGGGAGTTCGTGACACGACGCTCACAAACCACCGTTTCGACAGTCAATTCTGGGAGGCTTTGTCAAGCTAGCCACGTTCAATTTGGGAGGTCATCGATCGGAATGGTTTCGGACCCTTGTTTCGAATGGGTCGAATCCAAGCCGACAACAGCCTCATCACTGCTCTCGTGGAGAGGTGGCGCCCAAAGACGAATACCTTTCATTTCGATTTCCGCGAGGCCACCATCACGCTCTAGGATGTACAAGTCCTGTTTGGTCTGCCAATCATTGGAGCTGCTGTTGTGGAGAGTGACTAGAGATCTATCACCCCTACAGTGGCGAGAGAGGTGCAAGGACTTGCTAGGGTTTGAGCCCTATGTTCAGGTACATTTTTTCATAGATTTTTTTTTAAATATATGTCAACTCAATTTGATCGTTTTTAATATGGAAAAACCACTCTCAGGATCCTCCCACCACCGAAGAAGAGCAAGCAGCACAAGATCCAAAGTCCTGGGACATTAAAGGCCAGTATCTGAACGACGGAGGGTTAGAGGAGGAATGTTACCGTGTGTTGCAAGAAGGAGAGCCGGACATCGTCTACGAGCGGAGGGCGAGGGCCCTTATCTTCTGGTGCATTGGGTCTTTCATCTTTCCCGACCATCGGGCGAATGGCATCCCACTTTACTGGCTCGACCTGCTGGAGGACATATCTGCTATTAAGGGCTACAGCTGGGGTTCAGTGCTCCTGGCCGGAGTATACAGAGCGTTGTCAACCTCGTACAAGGCCAAGGAGAAGTGAATCAAGAACTGCATTCAATTGATCCAGGTAAATTTATTTAATTGTTATTTGAAAATTTAATATTTTATTTTTTCTTACTTCGACTAATACCTAATAAAAAAATTAATATCCATTTGTGTTGGTTTGGGCATGGGAGCATATCCCTCGTATTTGCCCAATAGTGAGGACCATTAAGTTTGGTAATCTGCCTGATTGTCCATTGGGAGCGAGGTAATCACATTTATTTTTATTTAATCCGTACATTATTTTCATTATCAAAATTTGTGATTACAATTTTTTTTTTTCTGTTATTTTTAAGGTGGGTGGGACCGAAAAAGAAGTCCAACATAGCCAATACATTGGTCGCCTATCGGGATCAGTTGACAGGGCTGGGAGAGTATGATGTAATATTCTTAATTCCTATTACTTGATTTATCTTTCGTTTTTTTTTCTAATTTTGTAATAACTTAATTACTAATTCAATTGTTATTTTTTTTACAGTTCGATTGGCAACCCTATCGACAACACCTGGAGGATGATACTCTCCCGGAGGCGTGCTCAAGAGATCCACAATTTTGGATGTACCGGGGGTGGATCTTCAGTTGGAACACGCGGAAGGTACATCTGCCTAACAGGCTCCTCCGTCAATTTGGGTTTCGCCAGTCCAGCCCCCAAAATCCGTATCATTTGGGATGAGCGAGACTGGGACACACACCACAGAGGTCATGGGAAGACTGGGAGGGCGTTTTATGATTGGGCCGCATTCCATGTGCTGTTTCTGAGCTCATGGATCGAAGAAATAGAACAACGTCTCCTCCCAGTTGCCCCTGTGTACGACTATCTGCAGCGGGAGCAGGGGTACCTTGAATGGTTTTACAGCAGGACTGTGAGATTCATCAATAACCCTGCCAATTACCCGGTGTTCCAGCAGGCGGGCGGGTATCAGCCACTTGCCGAGCGGTTAGGCTGTCAGGTAAGTGTTCATTATTTGTGTTTATTATTATTATTATTATTATTTTTTTTTTTTTTTGTGTTTCATACTAATTATTATGAATTTTATTTACAGACTTCTGTACTACAAGGGGTTTATGGCACATTATCCGATATTCAACCATTAATGCTTCAAATCCCTCCAGAAGCGCAGACCGGCTTCCAACAGTCGTACAACTTTGCCTTCTCTTCTCTGACTGTTGGGGGCCAGGGTGTTCCACATGGGGGGCAATCCAGTCAAGTTTTCTCCCAGGACAAATACATTCCCCCCATGAGGACACAACCACACACGGCCAGGCATCAAACCGCCCCCAACATTGGTGGGGGTAGAAGACCTCGGGCCCGTCCCCGCTCTCAGCCGTCTGCCCAGCACCGCCAACCTGAGAAGCCCGAGCCTCACCAACAAGGTGAGATTTTTAAATTAACAATATTTTTATTTTTTTTTTCAGTCCAATTTATGATTTCTTTATTCAATTGAATTACTCAGATGAAGAAGATGAAAATGAGCAGGCTTTTTAAACGTATTAGTTGCTCGAACATGTGTATTTTGTTGTGAACAGGTATATTTGGTTGTTAATAGGATTTTTGCTAAAAACGTATTAGTGAAATACGTTTTCAATTTTTTTATACAAAAAACGTATTTGAAGAAATCGTTTACTTTGAAAATTTAGGGCAAAATCAATTTGGGGCTAAAATTAGGACAACAAAATCAATTCGGGGCAAAATTACAAGAAAAACGTATTTTCAAAATACGTTTTATATTTTGAAATTTTTTTTCTAAAAAAATTATTTTTAAAAATTGTAAAAATTAATTCTATTTGTAAAACGTATTTCACCATTCTGCGCGATCAAAACTGCGAGAAGAAAAAAAATCTTCTCCTCCACCATTCTGTGCGATCAAAACTGCGAGAAGCAAAAAAAAACCTCAAATAGTTGTGTTAAATGATTATACATTGTTCTTGGATGATGGGTTTCGGTGTATGTTGAGAATTTTTCCGAAAATTGGATGATTTGTATTGTATGGTTGGATTATGAGAATTAAGGTTTTGGAGAGTTATTTTATAAAAGAATTGGTGATTTTTTTATTTTTTTTTTTGTTATTGTAGTAATAATTGGAAATATTTATCTTGATTTGAGTAAAAGAATAACTGAATTTTTTGGGAAATTATGTGTTGTTGTAATTGAGAAGAATTGAAAGTGTATTATATGTTATTGATGAATTTTATTTTTTGGTTGTCGGAATGATAAAAGAATAATTGAATTGTTTGGGTGTTGGGTTAGAAAGTATGTGTTGTTGTAATTGGGAAGAATTGTTTTTGCAACAGGTATAAATGTCGTCTACCGGACCATACTTTGTTAATGTGTATTGGAATCATCCCAAGGAATTGTTATATTATTTTTCAGATTTTAAAAACTCTCCGGATGGTTCATTTAGCATTGGGGAGAAGATATCATTGGAACAATTGGTAGATATTCTTTATAAAAATTTTGGGTTTCGTCGAGATGGTTGGATAATTGAAGAGATTAGTTTACTGACTAACCAACCCGATAGTTCGTGGAATATTAGAATCCTGAATACTAATAGTGCTCTTCAGTGGATATATAATTTTTCTCCTTTCTCCTATGTATATTTGCATTTAGAGTTGAAGCAGGTTACGCAGGCAAGGCACCTACAGAGGTTACGCAATTTGAGGATGTTGTCCTTTTTTATTGGGGAGTGGCTGATGTTGAGGGTACGTTCACTTCGCATGTTCGTAAATTTGGCGAAGGGACAAGCTCAACAGTTAGAGAATGCGATAATGAGGAAGAAAGTGATGATGATTTCATTCGTGGTGAAGACGATTTCACAGATGGTACCTCGAAAAAGGAATCGGATAGATCAATAAACGAGGAGAGTGAACCATAATTTATTGAAGAACACCCATTTCCTAGTAGCGGTCAGCACGTGTATCGCGAGATGGGTGAGTGGGACCCGTCGTGAGTAGACCGAGATGACCATGCTGTGCTATGTTGGAATAGAAATATTGAGACTATTTGTTTGGGTACTGTTTTCCGGTCCAGGGAAGAAGCACAGATGGGTATCATGAGTTGGAACGTTAGTAGGTTGAGGGAGGTTAAGACAATCTATTCGAATAAGAAATCATTCAAGGTGGTGTGCACATCTAACGAAGATCAACCTTGTCCGTGGAGGGCTCGGGTGACGCACTGCACACGGGTTCATGAACTGTGGGAAGTAACGGAATGGACTGAGAGGCACAGTTGTATGCAAGAAGTCGAAAAAAATGACCACAGAAATGTAACCGCCACAATAATCCCAAATCTTTTCATGACCAAGATTCAAACGAAACCCGACTACAGTGTTACCCTGATCTAGGAGGATGTTAAAAAATGTTGGAAAGTCGATGTGAGCTACAAGAAGGCATGGCACGGGAGGAAAAAGGCCATCGATCGTTTGTATGGCACTTGGGAATCGAACTTCGCACAACTCCCTCAGTAAGAAAAAATTTATTAAAAATGTACGTATTATTATCACTATGTTTATGTATTGACGATTACGGTTTGTAACGTGCAGGTTTTTTGCGGCGCTTCAAAGAGCGAATCCCACTACTGTTGTACAATGGGAATGGCAGGGTGGGGAAATGGCGGCCCACTATCAGCACAGAGAATTCAAATTTGTTTTCTGGGCGTTTGGTCCCGCCATTCTGACCTTCCAGAGATGCCCGCCGGTAATTAGCATGGACGGCACACATTTGCGTGGCTCGTACAAGGGGAAGTTGCTTGTGGCCGTTGCACAGACTGCGAATAAGCGGCTTTTGCCAATTGCCTATGCGATTGTGGATGAAGAGAGTCGGGAAAGCTGGTTATTTTTCCTGACAAATCTTCGGCAACATGTGACATATATGCTTTCTTTCGGACAGGCATGCGGGCTTACAGAGTGCCGTGGAATCATTGGAAGCTTGGCAAGATCCCGCTGCATATCACCAGATTTGTCTTCGACACCTTCGGAGCAACGTGGTTACTAGGTTCAGGAATAACAAAATCCGAAATTGGTGTTGGGAGTTGGGTTCACAGGTTTCAGAGAAAAAATTTGAACTAATACGATCGCGGCTTTCGGATTTTAATCCGGACACATACGATTACCTGTTCGGAATTCCTTTTGACAAGTGGACCCTGTTTGGAGACAGAGGACGTAGATGGGGTACTTTGACAACCAACATGTCCGAGAGTTACAACAACGTCCTGAAAGGTATTAGGTTCTTGCCCTGCTGAGCTTTGGTACACGCCACATTAATGAAAACTCTGGACTTGTTTGAGCAGGAACAAAAGAAGTCCACGAGATGCAGTAATGTCATTACCAGTGCCCACTATGCCGCTTATTGCGAATTGGAGACTACGGCTGCAACTCATAAGGTGCGATGTTCGAACGCGGAGAGATCCTTGTACAAGGTGACAACCGGTTTACGGGCTAATGGTAGAGGTGACAAAGGTATATGGTTTATTTATTTATTGTATAATTTATATTTTTTTTATTTTGGTTCATTAATATTTTGTGTTGTTTATAAATATAATTAAATGTGAAATAACAGGTATAAGGTTTCGTACGACCGAATGCGTTGTAGTTGTCTGAAGTGGCAGACACACAGGAAACCATGCTCTCATGCTATAGCTGTGTATCGTCAAATAAAAGCTCCACCAAAGTTCTTGTACGATCCCCGCTTTTGGACGGAGAATTGGGTGGCTCAATTTTCTGATTGGAGTTTTGCTCCGATTGGTGATCCAGACACATGGCCGCTGGTCGGATGGAACTTACTACCACATTGGGAGAGGATCATCACGAAGGCTGGACCCGGTCGCGCGCAAACGAAGCGTCATCGCATGCAAATGGATCGTCGGGCACGCCGCCTGAATGATAGAGGACAGTGTAGTAGATGTGGTAATCCAGAGCATTTTGTGGATGACTGTCCGTCCTCGCATTTTCGCACTGATAGATCTAGACTCCGTGATGAGTGGGGAAACTAGATTTGTTAGTGTTTATTTTTTTTTATGTTGGACTATTTTTTTTTATTGTTTACTTTGATTTGTTGGACTATGTTTGGGTGATATATTTTTGTTATGTTGAACTGTATATGAGTTGATTTGTTTGTGTATTTTTAGTGTAGTTGGTTGTTCTGAATATTTGTAACAGGTTTTAAATTATGAAACAATAGAAAGAATAAGTTTTTTTTTTTCATATAACAGTTAACAACGTATTTCTCAAATACGTTTTTCAAAAAACGTATTTCTTTAATACGTTTTCTAAACAAAAAAAAATATGATATATACTATATGTTTACTATATAACATATAGTATATAATATATAATATATAGTATATAATATATAGTATATAACATATAACATATAGTATATAGTATTTAATATACTATATAACATATACTATATATAGTATATATCATATATAATTTTTTTATTTTAAAAAAAAATATAAAGCAGAAACCGTATTCAGCAAATACGGTTTACAATTAAATCTTACAGAAACCGTATTTGCTGAATACGTTTTCTGTAAGATATAACAAAAAAAAAACGGGCTAGTCTTCTTCACAGAGACGAGAGCAGCGAGCAAGAGACACAGAAACACAGCAAAAAACAAATCTACACCCACCCACCGCATCGCAAGCCGCGCCACCACCGTCTCGGCACCGTCAACTGCAAATCTCTTCATCAATTAGGTAAATGACCTAAATTTTTTTCAAATTTTTCAAGAAATACGAATTTTCATAATACGTTTTTAAGTTAGGGTTACATGAATATTTGATGTTTTAAAGTTAGGGTTACGTTTAAGGTTAGAATTAGGGCTTGATTTGAACGATTGTTTGAATAAGGATTGCAATTTGGGTGTAGGGAATTTTCGAAATTAGGATGTTAGGGTTTAGACTATTGTGTGAAGTATTGTGTGAAATTTTGAACTATTGTGTTGAATTGTGAACCATTGTGTGAAATCGTGAACTATTGTGTGAAATTGTGAAATTGTGAATTATTGTGTGAAATTGTGAAATTGTGAACTATTTTCGAAATTGTGGAATTGTGAAATTGTGAACTATTGTGTGAAATATTGTGTAAACTTAGATTTTTCGGAATTAGGACTCCAATTAGAACATCAAATTCTGAAATTGTAGACTCAATACTCTAATGTTGCTGCCTTGGACATATGTTGAAATAATCCCGTGTGATAATCCCGTTCTTGATGACTATCGATAATCCCGTTTTTTGTATTGTTTGTAGATAAATAGCTTCATCGTCATGCTCACAGCCTCAACAGTACAGTGTCCATCCCGGTCCGAGTGATGGCACTCTTCTATATCTCAGTACCACCACTGGTCACAGGCGGTATTTGATAATGCGTCAGGAGCTCGTGACACGACGCTCACAAACCGCCGTTTCGACAGTCAGTTCTGGGAGGCTTTGTCAAGCTAGCCACGGTCAATTTGGGAGGTCATCGATCGGACTGGTTTCGGACCCTTGTTTCGAATGGGTCGAATCCAAGCCGACAACGGCCTCATCACTGCTCTCGTGGAGAGGTGGCGCCCAGAGACGAATACCTTCCATTTCGACTTCGGCGAGGCCACCATCACGCTCCAGGACGTACAATTCCTGTTCGGTCTGCCAATCATTGGAGCTGCTGTTGTTGGAGTGACTAGAGATCTATCACCCCTACAGTGGCGAGAGAGGTGCAAGGACTTGCTAGGGTTTGAGCCCTATGTTCAGGTATATTTTTTCATAGAATTTTTTTTAAATATATGTCAACTCAATTTGATCGTTTTTAATATGGAAAAACCACTCTCAGGATCCTCCCACCACCGAAGAAGAGCAAGCAGCACAGGATCCAAAGTCCTAGGACATTAAAGGCCAGTATCTGAACGACGGAGGGTTAGAGGAGGAATGCTACCGTGTGTTGCAAGAAGGAGAACGGACATCGTCTGCGAGCGGAGGGCGAGGGCCCTTATCTTCTGGTGCGTTGGGTCTTTCATCTTCCCAGACCATCGGGCGAATGGCCTCCCACTTTACTGGCTCGACCTGCTGGAGGACATATCTGCTATTAAGGGCTACAGCTGAGGTTCAGTGCTCCTGGCCGGAGTATACAAAGCGTTGCGTTGTCAACCTCGTACGAAGCCAAGGAGAAGTGGATCAAGAACTGCATTCAATTGATCCAGGTAAATTTATTTAATTGTTATTTGAAAATTTAATATTTTATTTTTTCTTACTTCGACTAATACCTAATAAAAAAATTAATATCCATTTGTGTAGGTTTGGGCATGGGAACATATCCCTCGTATTTTCCCAATAGTGAGGACCATTAGGTTTGGTAATCTACCTGATTGTCCATTGGGAGCGAGGTAATCACTTTTATTTTTATTTAATCTGTACATTATTTTCATTATCAAAGTTTGTGATTACAATTTTTTTTCTGTTATTTTTAAGGTGGGTGGGACCAAAAAAGAAGTCCAACATAGCCAATACATTAGTCACCTACCGGGATCAGTTGACAGGGCTGGGAGAGTATGATGTAATATTCTTAATTCCTATTACTTGATTTATCTTTCTTTTTTTTTTCTAATTTTGTAATAACTTAATTACTAATTCAATTGTTATTTTTTTTACAGTTCGATTGACAACCCTATCGACAACACCTGGAGGATGATACTCTCCCGGAGGCGTGCTTGTAACACCCCGCTTATCAGAGTAAATTTTTCGCAACTTTTACTTTAAAAATACTTATAAATCTTTCGAAATCTTTTGCGACTAACTCGGGATGCTACTAAAACTCATCTTTTCTGAAAATCTGTTTATCTTTAAACTTTGTCTAATACTTCTTAAGACATAAAGAAAACAGATTATTTAAACTTGCATTTAACTATACCATATTCATACTTCTGAAATGATAAAAAAACTTGAAATCTGAAATTGATTAAAATGCAAGTTCAAGTCTTAATATGCGTAGCGGAAATACTTAAAAACGTGATTTATTATACAGACATATCAAATCCATAATAATTGTCCACTGAAGTAAGTGCACGACCACCACCACCACTTCTTAAGCTCACACCTTCGGCCCGACCCTGTTACCTGAAAAACACAATGGGGGAGAGTACTGATCTTCTTGTACCCCGAAAACACCCATACTAAAGTAAACAGCAATAATAATACAATATCATGATCTTTGGTATATATATTTGGACTGAAAATTTGTTCCAGTTAATGAAACTTTACTCTTTCTCTTTCCGATATCTGATCGGATACTTGTGCACAATCTGATGGATATTTCTTAAGGCAACTTGGGGCCTCCATCAGAATTTAGGATGTACTTGTAAGGCAACTTGGGGCCTTCATCCCAAGCGTAAAAACTTAAACTTTATACATACCTCAGACATGATATCAATATTATACTCAATGTAATACCCAGTCTGGGTACCCACCTTTCTTTTGAAAACTTTTGAAAAATGTAAGTGTTGCTCTTGGGTAGCTAACTCCTCAAGCTACATAAAAAAATATAAACAAATATACTAAGACTATGCTCGTATACTCAATAAGATACTGGGATTTTTAACTCTAACTGATAACTTATCCAAATCTTAAAGAAGTTCAATAAGCATGCTATTGCTCAAATGACTACTAAACTTAACTTTTCTTGTACTTATACTCAATCAATTACTTAACTCATCATATCAATCTTATATCCCAAATCTTAAATATTGGCTTATACTCACTTTTCACTTAAATAACTTGAAAGTGAAAATAAACTCAAAATATACTCATCTTTAAATCATAATACTTAATCATGATATTAATATGTAAGAATTAAACAATCTTTATAAAATTTTATAATTAATATATTAAACTAAAACTTTGTCAAATTTCTCATTACTCATATGAGAATTATTCATAAAAATCTCACTTTAACAATTTGATCATATAATGAATATTCTTGCATATATATTCATCTTTACATATATGCCATCTTATTATCTTAACTCCTTCATTTCTAATTATTAAATTATGAAATTTAACAGTCATATTCTTAACTCATATTTAGACATGTCATAAAAATTTCATAATTTTATCATGCATATATCTCGACTTATTCAAGTTTAAAGTTGCTGCTGGAAACAAGTACATAAAATTCAGCTTGCATGATAAACTTTAAAAATTCATATCTTGAGTTATACTAAACTAAATGACTTGATTCTTGATCCTATGTACTCCTCTTTAACACAAGAAATAACCATAGGAAGCATATATTTTCAGATTTTTCATAGTTAAGTAAAAATCTCATCATAACTGAACACATATAACATATATATGAGCTGGAAATAGTTTATCTTCTAGCATGCTTATACTCATATAAAACTTTAATATCTAAGTCATATAAAAACATTATTAAACACTTAATATCATCTATTAAACATGTTAAAAAGATATCATCTTACCGCCTTCTTTAAAATCTAAAGTTGCTCCTTGACTTCTTAGAAAATTAAAACTCTACTATTTTTATTTTTATTTTTATTTTTCTCTCTCTTTCTATCTTTTTGATGAAACTATGATGATTTGAGAAGATACTTGATGATAAAATCTGATTGAAATGCCTCCATTTATAGCCATGAATGAGCTTTTGGTAGAAAAAACTTAGTCCACCAAGTTTAATAAAATTCTCACCCATTTGTTGAAAAAAATGTTAACTTAAAGACTTTGCAAAACTGTTGTGATTTTCTCATCTCATTCTCACCAATTGATGACCAAAATTTCGTGCTTAATGTGATGGAATTGATTCCATATATTATTGGAAAAATGTCACCATTCATCATATAAAAATCTTTGAAAACAAAATAATAAAAATAATAAAAATCATCCTTTTTATTACTTATGCATTTTATTTCAAAATAGCTGACTCTTAAAACTCTTTTTATGAAAATTAATGCTCATATATGGTCTTAGAACATGCTAAGAAAAACAAGAATAATAAAATTTACGGAACTCAATTCGGACTTAAAACGAACGTTTACCGTAAAACTGAAAATTCTAAAATTTAAATCTTTTACTCTTGGTTTTTCCTTCAATTTACTGAACATATTTCTTCTTAGAAGCTAATATAATGATCTTGGAATATTCTAACTTTTACGGAACCACATTCGGACTTAAACCGAACGATTACCGTAAAATCAAAAATTCTAAAAATTTCGGTTTCTCTTAAAATAATTTAAATAAACTATACTGTCTAAATAAATTTTCTCACTTCTTTGAACATTTATCACTTAAATGTTCATGGATACTTAACCTTACTTCGAGACTTAACTTGTCTCAACTTATGCTAAGGCTCAATATTATGATCTTATCCTGATGACTTAAACACTTAGAAAAATTCTAAGTATTTAGTACTAAGACTCGGCTATTTCTTAAACGATTAATCAAAATATACTCAATTTCGATTATTCCTCATCTTATATTAATTAATCCCGTCTTATAAATTCATTTATAAAAATAAACAGACTGGAATTAATTAATTACTGAACTGGCTCGATTACTGAATAATATTGAACCGAGAATACTTTTGACTTAAAGTCGAATTTTTAACTGAATAACTTAATAACTGGCACGGAACTAGGAACGAGCATTATTAATAAAAGTAATTAGTTCATACTTAAGATAATTACTTTTATTAATTACTGAATGAGATATTACAGTGCTCAAGAGATCAACAATTTTGAATATACCGGGGGTGGATCTTCAGTTGGAACACGCGGGAGGTACATCTGCCTGACAGGCTCCTCCGTCAATTTGGGTTTCGTCAGTCCATCCCCCAAAATCCGTATCATTCGGAATGAGCGAGACTGGGACACACACCACAAAGGTCATGGGATGACTGGGAGGGCATTTTATGATTAGGCCGCATTCCATGTGCCGTTTCTGAGCTCATGGATCGAAGAAATAGATCAACGTCTCCTCCCAGTGGCCCCTGTGTACGACTATCTGCAGCCGGAGCAGGGGTACCTTGAATGGTTTCACAGCAGGACTGTGAGATTCATCAATAACCCTGCCAATTACCCGGTGTTCCAGCAGGCGGGCGGGTATCAGTCACTTGTCGAGCGGTTAGGCTGTCAGGTAAGTGTTCATTATTTGTGTTTATTATTATTATTATTATTATTATTATTATTATTATTATTATTATTATTATTATTATTATTAATTTGTGTTTCATACTAATTATTATGAATTTTATTTACAGACTTCTGCACTACAAGGGGTTTATGGCGCATTATCCGATATTCAACCATTAATGCCTCAAATCCCTCCAGAAGCGCAGACCGGCTTCCAACAGTCGTACAACTTTGTCTTCTCTTCTCTGACTGTTAGGGGCCAGGGTGTTCCATATGGGGGGGAATCCAGTCAAGTTTTCTCCCAGGACAAATACATTTTCCCCATGAGGACACAGCCACACACGGCCAGGCATCAAACCGCCCCCAACATTGGTGGGGGTAGAAGACCTCGGGCCCGTCTCTGCGCTCAGCCGTCTGCCCAGCACCGCCAACCTGAGAAGCCCGACCCTAAACAAGGTGAGATTTTTAACAATTTTTTTTAATTTTTTTCAGTCCAATTTATGATTTCTTTCTTCAATTGAATTACTCAGATGAAGAAGATGAAAATGAGCAGGCTTTTTAAACTGACACGCTTCTCACACCTCAACCTTCGTCTTCTTCTCACATGGTATTTACTCGGAGGGGTCTAGACCGCGCAAGACTAGTGTTCCATACACTCCTCCTAGTTAGTTGTGTTGAATTCGTGGATTTTGTGTTCATTTTGAATTGTTGGATTGTCTGTATAAACCGAATTATATCGTTTTGTATATATTGTTTGTTCAACAAATTATTGTGTTTCATATGTTTGTTTATATGGTATGTTGGATTATTATTGAGCGAATATGTTGATATTAGTTGCTCGAACAGGTGTATTTTGTTGTGGACAGGTATATTTGGTTGTTAATAGGATTTTTGCTAAAAACGTATTAGTGAAATACGTTTTTCAATTTTTTTATACAAAAAACGTATTTCAAGAATACGTGTACTTTGAAAATTTAGGGCAAAATCAATTTGGGGCTAAAATTAGGGCAGCAAAATCAATTCGGGGCAAAATTACAAGAAAAACGTATTTTCAAAATACGTTTTATATTTTGAAATTTTTTTCTAAAAAAATTATTTTTAAGAATTGTAAAAATTAATTTTATTTGTAAAACGTATTTCACAAATACGTTTTATAATTAAAAAATAAATATAAAATTAATTTTAATTTAAAATTGTATTTATATAATACGTATTTTATTTTTTTTTACTTTAAAACGTATTTAGCCAATACGTTTTCCTTTATTTTAATTAAGTTAATTACGTTAATTAAGTTAACTAATATTTTTTTTTTTAAAAACGTATTATGTGAATATGGTTTACTTTTAAACACGTATTACGTAAATACGTTTTACAATTAAAAACGTATTAACGGAATACGTGATTTCTATTTTGGTCGACTCTCTTTTTTTTTTGTCCACCTCATTTTTTTTAATTTTTTGTTAGTAAAAAATTCTGCATCTTGCATACTCAAATCAATTACAATAACATGTTTCAATGTCAGGTTGGGCCCAGTCTATCAATATTATTAGCATAGTTAAAAACTCTTTTTGTTTTCAAGTTCGGTATTGGGATGTAGTTCAGCAATCAAGTATGTAGGGGAATTTTTGTTTATCGAATCACATATTTAACCTTGAGAAGGTCTCAGTGGGAGTTTCTGTATGGAGAGAAACAGATCTGGGGAGACAGGTGGTTTAAAGGGGGTGATTGGAATGATTTGGTGGATAACTCAGAAAAACAGGGGGAAGAAGAAGATCTAACTTTTTTCAAGGGTTTAGAAACTTTATTGCCAAAATAGGAATGATGGAGCTGGAATTGTCAGGGCACAGATTTACTTGGGGAAACAGAAGAGAAGGGGAAGACTTTGTCCAGGAAAAACTTGATAGAGTATTATGTACCCTTGCTTGGAATTCAATCTATCCTGCAACTGAAGTGGCAAACATTCATAAAAACTCATCAAGAGAAAAGCTAAGAGGAGATTCTACTTTGACAGAAGGTGGTTAGCCAGAGAAATAATCAGAGAGGTGGTGAATGAAGAGAACAAGGTGCGTGAGGATAAGGGGGAGATACTGAAGTGCGTCAAGGATTTTTACTCAAACCTCTTTACTTCTCACAGTATATAGAATGGTGATGATCTTCTTAGTGTTATTCCAATAACCATTACTCCAGAACTTAACTCTAAGCTTGTAGCAGCTTTGGATGAGGATGAAATAAAGGAGGTCGTCTTCAACATTAACCCAAATAAAGTCCCTGTTTTAGATGGTATGACTTCTTCCTTTTTCTCAATCTTTTTGGTCAATTGTGAAGTCTGATTTCTGTGCTCTGGTTCAAAGTTTCTTTGCCTCTGGTCAATGGCTCAAGAGTCTTAATGTAATGCCCCATTTATTTGTGGTTTATTTGAAGTATTATTATTATTATTGTTATTATTATTATTATTATTATTATTATTATTATTATTATTGTGATATATTAATTATTGCTTGCCAATTTGAATGTCTAAATATTATATGTCTAATTGTCAATTGTATATTTTGATTAATAATATTAGTATTTTAAAATCAATGTACGTATTTAATTTATATTGTCTGGAGTTTTGTTTATTTATCGTTCGATCGATTGGAACTGTCGAAATTAATAATCAGAGAACCCGAGCCCGAGAGCTGGATTTATATTCGTGTGATTGAATCGGCCCGAGAACCGAATATATATTAACGTGCGATTTTATCGAGCCGAGAATATTCGTTTGAACCGAAATCGAGCCCGTGAGCTGATTTAATTTTGCCAACCGGCCCGTGAGCCAATTTAATGTCGCAAATTGGCCCAATGGCCCAAAAACCCATTTGGCCCAAGCCAAAAACCAGCCAAAGGCCCAAAAATTCGGACCTCTCATGATTTGAGCGTGTGTGATGTTATTTGAGCGTGTGTGATGTTATTTTTTTTCTGGTGAGAGAAGTTTTCCAACCCTAAGCCTTTTAATCCATCGTTCTCTCATTCTCTCAATAAGCTTTTGCCCTTCTTTCAAATCTGATCCTTCTCCCTCAATCTCGTCCCTCTCCTCGAACGTGAACAGAGAAGAGAACTCATCGTCTATCTCTCGCTCTGTTCTTCCCGCCGCTACCATCCTTTCCGTGCTCAGCCCGTCGTCACCCTCTCAGAAAATCCGTCCGCATAGCAGCCAACCATCGCTGCCTTCCTCCTCCGTCGAGCGCCACCTGCAACTCGTCTCCTCCGGCGCACAGCAACTCACACAGCGATCTCCGGCGACCCCTTGCAGCGAGTTCCGGCGACTTATGTTCGTCCTTCGAGCAGCCCGCGAGCCCCGACGACGTGACCTCATCCGAACGTGATTTTCCGACAACCTGCTCCTCTTCTCGCCGCCACAACCAGACCACTTCCGGCGACCTCTCCGTCCAGCCTCGACGAGCAGCAACTCCGGCCGTGACCTAGCAGCAGCGTCGCCCCTCCTCAGCCGCAGCCTTTCCTCGCGAGACGACGCTTGCCGTCGAGCTTGAGCCCCCGAGTTCGTCTCGTCTTTTTCGTTCCGTTTTTCGAGCTCTTTCCCGAGAACGGTACCTAGTCGATTTCGTCTCGTTTAATCGTTTATGTTATTTTCGTATATGTGTGATTTGCGAGACGTGAATATTGTGCGTTAATGTGTTCGTTGTGATTTTATGTAAGAGTTATGATTTTATGTGCCGTATATGTGTTCGGGACCTCTTCGATTTTCTCAAAAATCGAACGAGACCTCGAAAGTCGTGTAAGTCGGTGGATAATGGAACAATGTCGAGTCGTTGGTCTTATGAAAAGGCCTCGGACGACAAATTTCATGTTATGATTTAATTGCCAAGTAGTCGAGCTTGTTAATCGCTGTTTTGATGTTCGAATTTTTAAAAATAGCTCACTGCTCGAAATGATGTGAAATTTTGAGGGATGTGTTATCTGTTCATTGCCTGCCTTGTGTAAAATTTTCGTAATTTTTAGAGGCCTGTAGCTATTTTTAATAATTAAATTGTAATCTGTCCAGAATATTGTTAAATGTATAAAACATTCATGCCTGACTGAAATGAGCTGAAATTCGAATATGTCATGCCTCTGTGACTTATATGTGTTGTGTTAAAATTTTAGAATTTTTGGAGTTGATTTGATATGGTTAATATTTTATTTATTGAGTCTGCAGAATCGTTGTTTGAATTTTTATAAATAGGTTACTGCATGAAAAATTCTGAAATTTTACTGAGAGGCATATTTTAGGTGTTTGATCATGTTTGTAAAATATAGGAATTTTTGGAGTCCGTTTTGATTCAGTTTGGGTTTAAATTCGATAAACTGCTATTGCTCGTTTGAATTTTTAAAAATAGCAGCAGTTATCATTTAAGGCTGAAATTTTTATAAGTGGGCTTTAGCATACTGTATGTTGTTGTGTAAAATTTTCGAGATCAGATTCATTCATTAAGTCTGAGTATGAATTAATGTGCCCATTTTGCTGATATACTGTTCGAATTTTATAAAATAGGGTATTTTGAGTTTAAAGTTGAAACTTTGTGGTTTTACATGTTTCTGGGAGATAAAATTTTGGGTAAATTTTCAGAGCTTAACTCGTAGGGTAGCTTGACTATCTATTTTCATGCGATTAAATGATTTCTATTTCCGAACATGATTTTTATATGAAATTTGGATATCGACTTGCTTTTTTTCGTTTTTGATGTGAGTTGACTTGGTCAATCCTTGGATGGATTTTTGTGAACTCCCTTATGTGGTTTGGTTGAGTTTAGAGCCGAGTTTTAGTGTTCCAACATCCACAGGACTTCACGAACTACTTAGTCGAAACGAGTTCGACTAGGTCTGTCTTGTGATTTCCGATTTAAGTCGAGATAGATTCTGATTGTAGGATCTTGTCATAATGTAGGTGTTTAAGAGGTGTTGACCTCGCCTCGTTTCTGGATTTGTGATTCTGTGAACTGTTGCTGCTATCAGGTGGGTACATTTATGATGTATTCCATATTTATCGCACTCATTATTTCGTGTAATGTTTTCTTTTGAAAATTATTGTATGCATGAGAACTCTAGTCTAAGTGTCCCGAACGATAGTGCCTTTGACGAATGCATAACAGTGAGAGGTCACCTGCCCGTTGTATCCGGGAGGCGACGCCCTGATCCGTGTGTGTTTCGGGGGGGAAAAACATCTCCACTGTCTCCTGGAAAACATCCATGATCCGTGAGTAGTTCGGGGTGGACTCCCATGATCCGTGAGTAGTTCGGGGTGGGGAAAATTTTCCAGTTACGGCCTTGCCGATGTTTGGTCGGAAGGTTGTTGTATGTACATAGGAGGATTGCGATAGGGCCGGGTAGGGGGTTTAGGCTATGAATTCTATGCATACGGATACTGATATTGTTTACTGTGATACTGCTTTTTAAAATAATTATACGGGATAATTGTGGGATAATGGTGAGCTTGTTGGTTGCTCACCCCCATTATTTTCTTTGTTGTTTCTCTCTTCCTTTGTTTTAGGTTGAGACGAGCTGGAGGCGGTGGCGTAGGACGAGCGAGATGGTGGTCACTGTTTGATGATATATTGTGCTTCCGCCTGTTTATGATTTGTTGAACTGGAACTTGACTTGAATTATTTTCTCGCTTGGATTTGGATATTTTATTATGTGTTTATATCCCTGCTTGATTTCGTATACTGATTATGTGTTGCGCATAAACTTGTTACTTAATCATTTGTTTTCATACTTTGGATTATTTATTTATTTGCCTTCGAACTATGTTTGAGTTTTCGTTTGAATCTGAATTCATGCTAGACGTTTGTGAATGATTTTGAGATTTATGTTTTATGCGATTGTTTATTTTGATAACTCAAGCATGTGTAGGTTCTTTGGTTTGATTGATTGGATGTGTTCATTTGTTGTGGTTAATTAGTAGCGCCCGTTTCTCGATAAATGTTTTTAATTTGGATTTAAAAAAAGAAAAAAAAAAAGAAAAATTAACTCTGATTTTAATCAAATAAAATTCGGTAATTTCTTTAAAATAAAACGGGGCGTTACACTTAATCATTCTCTCATTTCATTAAACCTTATTGCCCAGTATATACCAATTAGTCTGTGTAGTGTTTCTTATAAAGTCATTTTCGTACATGCTAAATAAAAGTGCGTGAATAAGTGTCCCAACATTTTCATTTAGACACAAATTCTAGGGGTGGGCAAAAAAACTGAATTTTTCCATACCGAACCAGACAGAAATGGTCCCGTTCTGAAAAATAAGGTTCCGAAAGGTTCTCTTTATTTTTTTCCCATTCCCGGTATCGAACCGTTTTAAATAATGTCAGTATCGGTTTCGAATATCTTTGTGCCGAACTGTCCCGTTTTATTCTTTTCGTACAAAATATTATATATATATATATATACATATATATATAGAGAGAGAGAGAGAGTTAGGATCATATTAGAATTGTAGATAGTGAAAGAAATGAGAATGAATCTGGATCATATGATATATCATAGCAATGGTTATGATTAAGTCAAATTCTAGTCAATCATTAATGGCAAGATGGTAATTTAACATATACATTGTGGTCAAATGTACATATTTGTCCACTTAGTAAGGGTAAAATAGACAATACACATAATATTACAACTAATCACCCAGTGGGCACCACCACCTCATCATGATTAACCATCATTTCTCTCTCTCTCTCTCTCTCTCTCTCTCTCTCTCACACACACACACACACGCACACACACACACACACGCCCACACATATTCTGAATATGCTGAAATTGTGCCCGTCATTTGAGTTCCCCCCACCGGAAATCAAGCCCGCCACCACCTACTACCACCTGCCGCCGTTAGTTGCCGCCGTCGCTGCCGGACGCCAACCGCTACCACCCGCCACATCAATCTCGCACCAATTCTCCCTATTCTTTGTCGAGTGCCGAGCATCACTGTCACAAAATCCGGCTTCATCTCTACCTTCTCTCCCGGCGTCGGCCGCTTCCTCCACCGACCGACGAGCTTCGATGATGTTACCACCAGCGGCTACTGTGTCACATAGAGCTGGTCATCCTTTGAGCGCTCTGGGCGTAGTACTCTCCACCGGCAGAGTCGCGCTCCTAGCCGACAACCGTCGCGCCGGCTAGATCCCGATGCACTCAACTCGGTCGAGCCTTCATCTTCTCCGCCGCATCCGACCTCCTCGCCGCCATCTCCGCTCGATCTGAGCCTGGTGAGAAAAAAATATATATAACAATAATTTGGCGTGAAGATGACAGAGTCGGAGATAGTTCTCGTGAAGAGATGACGGTGGTTGCAGTGGCAGTACCGGACAAGCCCAATGGTGGCTGCAGTCGGGGATGTGATTTTCAGACCGAGGAGATGATTGGGTGTTTTATGTGAGAATTCAATAAATATTAGGGGTTCAATTTTGAGAATTTGGTAACTCCTAGGGTCCAAGATGCAATTTTACAAATGTTGAAATATCTACAATTGAGTTCATGGTTAAATTTGTAATTAATCAAAACATAATTAAAATTTTAACATTTTTTATATTTTATTGTCAAAATAAATGACATTTTTACATAAAAAAAAGCTGACACTGAACCGAAATAAGCGAGTTTTTAATATTAAAAAAATAATAATAATAATAATAATAATAATAATTGAACCGAAATATAAAATTTCGAATCGAATATTTAGTTCGATTGATTTATTATGATATTGTGCTGTCATATAGTCATTATATTGCAATACATATAACCATATTGTGCACTCATGATACATAAAAATTTCATTTTTGATTGAAATAATCGAAATATATAAATTTCAAAAATTATCAAAATAACTTTATTCAGTTGAAATTATCGAAGTCAAAATAACTTAAATTTAAAAATTAACCTATAAAGTTGGATACAAAAATACAATTATTTCAGTTTTGATCACTGATGTGCGGCCTGTCACACATTGATGTGCAATATCTCTATCACCAATGTGCAATAGTTCAGTCGCTATTGCCGACCAAACTGTTACCCAACCAAATTACCGTATTTATTATAAATAATTTATATTACTTATAATATAAAAATTATTTAATATTTGAATATTTTGATTTAATATTTCACATTAGTTTTTTACTGTAAATACATAATATATGAAATACAAAATAAAAGATGATTTTCAAATAAAATAATGTGCATTTAGTCTAGTATTATTTTTCAATCGATTGAGCGGATATTTTTTATGTGCATTATAATTTTAGAATATTTTAATAATGTGGATTTTTTAATTATCACTTTTAAGCATTTATTAATTTATTTATATACTAAAACTATATTTAGTATTTATATTTTTTATTTAATATTTTACATTATTGTTTGTTGAAATAAACGATATATATGATATAAAATACATATATTTTTTTATATATTTCGATCAAATATGTTATTTGTTTTTTTTTTTTTTAAATTAAAGACGAATCTAGACAGAACATATTAAAAATTTAATATAAGTGAAAAATACACACCACTTTGATAATGTGCATTATCCGATGTATTAATGTGCATTTGATCTAATACTAATATGCATTTCGACAATCACTAGCGTGCATTGCAGCTATTTTTTTATGCACCTAATTAATAAAATTATTAATTATTTTTTTTTCATAAAATTATATTTAGTAGTTTAATAGTTTTTTATTTAATATTTTATATTATTTTTTAATTTAAATCACATAATATACATATATTTATAAACATATTTATATTAAAAAAATAATTTTTTAAATATTTATTTTAAATTACATATTTGGCCCAAGGTTTAAAATTGAAATATAACTAAATTATCTGCAATTGCAATTAAACCCTTTAATCTTATCAAATTTTCAACTTTGAGCCCCACAATTTAAGCGACACAAATGGCTGCTCTTCACCATTCAACCTCCGCTGCAGATGTGGCGTTTTGTTTCGTCCGGCGAAGAAGAGGCGGTGACAAATCGCAGCACGTAGGCGGGGGCGGAGGCTGAGATCTGTGGCACCGACGACCGTCGATTTTTCGATGAGTATGTTTCAGAGGACGACGACAATTGAAAGTTGAGGACCACCAGATTTCAGACGATGGTGGAGACTGGAAATTGAGGACGACCGGATTTCAGGCGATGATGGAGACTGAAATTGCTAGAGGAGATAGTTTCGAGTTTTCCGGCAGCGAGACTTCCGAGTATGTTTCGGAAACGCCGTCGGCTGGAGATAGCGGGGCGGAGTACGGCGTTGATTTGAGAGTAGGCCGGAGTTTGTGATGCGGTGGTGGTGGCGGCATTGTGCGGCGGACGCCGAGGTGTGTGTGTGGTGTGTGTTAATCTCCGATGTGGTGGAGAAGAAGCTGCAGGCTAGCAGTGGCGGCTCCGTCGAGATCGGCGGCGAGTGGTGGTGCGGATGCCAACGAACAACCGTGTGGGCCCTCGGAGGTGGTGGCTCGTCGACGGTTGCTGTTCGCTGGCGAGAATGTGGACGGGAGAGAGAGAGAGATAGATTGTTGTGTGTGTTGGTTAATTAGGATGTGGGGCCCACAACTATAATTTTAGATGGGTTGGTGTAATTATGATGTGGGGCCCACTTATAAAATAATTTGTTGAATGAAGATGTGTAAAATATCAATATTACCCTTAATGAGTGTTAAACCTGTGAAATTCTTTTAGCCGTTAGATCATTCGATCAAATGGCTACGATGTATTCTCATTTCTTTCACTAAACACCATTCTCATGTGAGCACAACCCTATATATATATAAGGACGCGCTCCGATAAGAATATTAGTTACCGAGAAAAATAAGAATAAATTATATCCACAGGACGACTTAGATAAGAAGGACAAGACATGGTCACGCGATTTATTACCTTCAAGCTCCAGGAGGGTACGACGGTAATTTCAAGTAAACAATCAATACGAGTTCATAGCTGCGGGAATTCACAACTTGGAGAAAATCGAGTCTGCCTAAAAAAAACCCATAGCTCAGATTCGCAGTATTCCGATTGAAATTTCAATTTGAGTTCTGAATCATATAAATTTTTTCGAGATTCCTGGTCAATTTTCGTGCAGTCCGGTTCGAATTTATGGCGATGGCTTGAGCAATTCCATGTTCGCGAGTGCTCAGTTTAAGCTCTGCCGATTCGAAATTTTCGACCAAACTTCCACATTCCGTTATCGTCAATCTCAATACAGATATCAGGTATATTGAAACAACAATAATAATTTATAATATGTTTCAATTATTCTTATACTTTACTAATCTACACTAATATTCATATATCTATTTTAGGGATCTAATTTGCGGTACGAAAATTTACGTGTTGCTAAAAGATTGCCATTCTATCGCGTGCGGGGTTCATGAACAGATAACAATATCGATAATCCATATATTGAGATTAGTGTCATTATCAATCAACTCCTATTCCAATCTGATTCAGAGATTCTATATTTCACCGTGTGGTACACACATCCTCTTGCTGCATATGGAGTTGATTGACACCCAAACAGGTATTTTGGATTTTTCCATCATCATTAGGGTTAATTTTTTATTATAAAAATCAAATGCAGTTCAACTTTCGTAGACGAAATCTGCAATGTCGGCTAAATTGTGTGTTATCATGTATCTTAATATGAGTCAGTTGACATCATTTTCATGACTATGTAAATTTTTTATATAGTGCATATATCATACTAAATTGTGTGTTATCATGTACATAAGTGTGCACTCTGCTGGTGTATTTTTTCTTTTCCAAATGGGTTTGAATAGAATCTTTTAATTTCTTCCTCTAATGGTTGTGTGTGATTTTGGAATTCATTAGAATATACTAAAAGTTTACTTGAGGGGAATTTGAGATGTTATATTTGATAATTGTATTATTTGGTTGTATTCTATGATTGAGCTTTACTGTTATATCTAAGCTTTGTAATTGTTGTGCTTGTGTGTAGTTTGTGAAATATTGTCTATTTCAAATATAATTTCACTTATGTGTAACTTCGTCAATCTACATACTCGTGGATTACAGTCAGTTTTGAACCTTGGATATGCACATGAAACATGAGAAGATAAGTTTTTCAGCTGATGTTCATGTAAAGGATGTTAGTGTACGTACAATTCTGACCTGCAACACTAACTTCACCTTGTTATTTATTTTATCGAGACAAAAATGCAATATTTTGATGATTGATTATCCATCTATACTTTCGTTGTGTTCTTTATACAATGTACATCAACTTTAGGCTAAACTAACAAATTAAGCTTGAATTTTTGCTGCTAGTTATTATGATGACTTGCAGTTAGAGGTTCTCTTTTCTTTCGTTCCTTTTCTTTTCTAACTTCGTGATTGTTTTATATATGTAAATGCTACTGCCAGGCAACAGAGGATACATTAATTATAATATATTTGATTAGACTCTGCTTAATCATTTTAATCTTTTTCTAGTACTCTTTTGATGCTGATTATTTATCTGTTATCAACATGTTTTCCCATCAATTGTTAATCTGTTCTTTGCTTAGGTGCCCAAATCTTCTAGTTCTTTCCATCAAGAGCAGCCCTCACATCACATATGCAATTATGACCAAATTAGCATCTGGTTTCCCCAAGCTTAGGGAACTCGACATCAACTACTCTTATGAAATATCCAGCAAATTAATAGCTCTTAAAGGATCTCACTGTACTGATCTTATAATGCTAAAGCATAAACTATTGAACTGGTTGGACCCTTCAGAACATATGGGAATTGTATCTATTGAGTACCTTGATGCCTGTCCTCAAGATTGAGATTCTGGAACTAGTGCCTTTGTAAAATATATGCCTAATCTTGTACGTCTTGAGCTTCGCTTTTTAAAGTTGACTACAAAAGGCCTCACTTGATCTCAGAAGGGTGTCAGAATCTGGAGTACATTGATCTATTTGGATGCGCTAATCTAGCTAGTTGGGATATTACGAATGCAATTACAAATTTTAAGAACCTGAAAGATATCAGGGAGCCAACTTTTACATCCCGAGATCAGTTTTTCATGCCTAGAGATATGGTCACCGGAGATTGTACGATGAGAGGTTCCAGACAGACGTTTTTAGGATTTTGAGTTGATGGGAAGAAAGACAGAAGGGGATTCTTGTGTGTTGAATTTATCAAGATATTGGTCTTTTCAACTTGGAGTTTTTGTTTTACAGTTTGATTTTTATAATTATGGGGTTCTATTTGGAACTTAGGTTGCATTTTATTGTTTGTATTGGAAAAACCTTGCAGCACTTATGTTTTCTTGTCATGTTTCTCAATGTATTTGCCTTTTAGTTTCAGTTGTATAAAAATCGTCTTGCGCGGAGGCGGCCAACAGCCACTTCCCGAGATTCCTCCTCGCCATAATCCCTCTACCGACGACGACCGCCACTGCCTCAACAACAGAGTCCTAACGATGGCCATGACACTGGAGATGAGCTTGAAGACATGCTTCTATAATTTCAATACATTGCAATTTTGTTCATGGATCATATCTTATTTATTTAATAAAAAAGTGATAATTGCACAATAATAATAATGTTATGTGAAATGCACAATATCACTCGTGTATATGCACATTAAAAGTACCACTATGTCAACGCGCTACAGAATGCACAATAGTGTTAGGCAATGTGCACATTAATGCCAATGAAACTGCACATTACCTTATCTTTTTACCTGTTTCTTAATTAGTTTACACAATTAATTAAAACCTAAATGCACATTGTATGTCACAATATGCACACTAATGCCAATGAAACTGCACATTACCTTATCTTTTTTACATATTTCTTAATTAGTTGACACAATTAATTAAAACCTAAATGCACATTGTATGTCACAATATGCACATTAATGCCAATGAAACTGCACATTACTTATCTTTTTTACCCATTTCTTAATTAGTTTACATAGTTAATTAAAACTTAATTAGTTGACATAGTTAATTAAAACTTAAATGCACATTGTATGTCACAATATTGTGTTGGGATCTGTGAGGATCTCGTTATCTACAAATCACGAATTCAATAACAAACGTAAACCTATGCGCAACGGATCTAAAGGTTTGACGTAGAGAACTTACGGCTTAAAATTTATGTAGATCTGGCTGACTACGAACGGTTGACCGCAAATCACGTCTTGGGTTGCACGAACAAGATCAGATCAAAATCGGATCAAACGGATGCAAACAGATCAAAACGAATTTTTGCAGTCAGGCTCCTTCCGGCGGCGCGTGAGGGCACGTGCGGCGTCGGAATCCGGCTACGTCGGCGGCGATGGAAAGCTCTCGTCGAGACGGTCGTCTGGGTATACTGTACGTCTCAATCGGACTTCCGGTTAGTTCTGTAGGTCAAAATATATTTCATCTCGGTTTACCTATAGATCTTCTACTGTATTACTCAATACACCCTTCTTCAACTTGTACCAGTGGAGCAACAAGAAGAAGATAAAGCTCGAATGAGATCTAGAGAGAGAGAGGCGTGTGAAGCGTGTATCTCGTGTGAATGAGACTTCTATTCTCTTCTCATGAGCTTAATCCTAAGGAGATTAGGAAAAGGGCTCCTTAATTAATTAGACTAACTGTGGGTCAAACCCACTCCTCTAATTAATTAAATAATATTAATGGGCCACCAACATTATATTATTGCACTCCCTTTCCCTAGCCCAAATTACATTTGAGACTCCAATAATAATTACTCGATTTACCTCCCCACGTTTAAGATATAAT
>BKCP01009959.1:1768232-1822854 GCA_008636005.1 Striga asiatica
CAGCCGAGGGGACTCTGCCCAGATGTCGGGCTGCTTGACTCTTCTGCAGTCTTGGATATATGAGTATTTCCCCGATTTCCGACCCCGGGGGCGTCTACCCATCGGTCCTGACTGTCTCGCACGATCACGCTCGTGGAGCGTAGGGAATGCGCCACGGTCAGACGATCGGCTCACAGCCATCCGTCGGTGCCTCGACAGACTCACTGCCTCCGATGTACGTGAAGTTATTTTATTTAAATTTAGTTACCCGTTATTTAAAATAATATAATTATATTTATAAATGCTCTTATGCAATTGTGAACAGGTGCAATGGTTGCCATACGGCAGCTCCAGCCCAGATGCGATAGAGCCGAGGACTCTTTATAGCAGATTGATTCGATACCGCGATGTCGTCGAGCCGTACTTTCCTGCGCGGTGTCTGCGCCAGTTAGGGTATGTCCAGACTGTCCCTCCCCCTACATACGCGCCAATCAATGCAGTACGTGCTTGGGAGTCTAGGAACTACAAGGTTGAGCATTCTGAGGCTGCTGCAGTAGGTGCCTGGACCCAATTCTCGATTTCTGGGACGGTCAACACTGGTATGTTGACCCCCACCACACAGGATCGCGGGGAGGCGACTGAGGATTACTTGCAGTGGTATAGTCGGGTTTTCCATCCGACTCTCATGGGCAAGGAGCTGCCGGACGAGAACAAGATCCCAACGCGTGTCAATACCGCCTATGTAAGTTGGTTACTAAATTTTAATTAATGTTATTTCATCACAATAATTTTTTTTAATAAATTTTAGTCTTTATCTTTTTATTCTTCCATTTTTTTAGTGGGTGGACCGTCTTTTGGGCATTACATCGACCATGCAGCAGTTTCTTGTTGAATGTCCGGAGGCGGCGCAAATCGAAGAAGATTTTGCTAAGTTTAAGTTGGATTATGACAATGCCCAATAATGATGTAATGAATGTTTTTTTTTTTTTAATTATTATTGTAAAACATTAAGTTGAATGATTTTTATTTTTTTTTATTTGTAAAACATTAAGTTGAATGGTTTATATTGAAAATGAAAAAAAAAGTACCATTAATGCGATTTCGATTGCTCTGTAACACGAACGTATGTTCCTGCGCTCGAGACAAGCTCGTTCTCCTGAGTCGACGATCGAAATCGTTCGTGTTACAGGGCAATCGAAATCGCATTAATGGTACTTTTTTTGTCATTTTTAGTACATTAATCATTCAAATTAATGTTTTTTTTTTTTGCTAAACTTAAGTAAGTTGAATGAGATTTTTTTTATTTGCTAAACTTAAGTTGAATGAGAAGCGTCACACCACAAGTGAATAATATCGTTCTTTTATTCAAGAAGGTTTTGTTTGAACAGTATACCACAATCGCAACCTAGACTCGTACTGATCCTCCGAACCCACAACCGATTGATCTCGGTAACGGAACCACATGGAAGAATAGGCGGTAATGGACAATCATCAGTCAAATCTAAACGAATGTAGTGTGCTACGGTACCAAGATGGCAAATGGCAATCTCACAACATGGTCCTCTAGCCGATGATCGTGCAGTGAGAGGCAACACTGTGATGCTGAATAAGTCGTGCTGCCCACCTTGTGCACCAGAGCTCAAATGAATGAAAACCACATTAAATAGGGTCGAACAGCATAGAGGTCCTGCAGAACTTCAAACCAGTGAGTCCGTCCACAAGGGCCCTTGCCCCACCTTATGCGACGGAGTCCGGCCTCGATATCTCTAAAATAGATGTACTCGTACAATTCAGAGTGGTTGTCGACCTCCTTCGCAATGCTTTCTCTTGCTTCTGCCCAGTACTTCTGGTGACCATACATGTGACTCGCGATGACACGAAATCCGCAGTTACCATCCGCATCCACATTCAGGTAACTCACTATGTAGTCCAACATATGCCAGGGGATTGATTGCCACATTGAAAATCCAAATATATTTGTCGGTCTAAACTCTGCAATAAATATCATAATAATTTCATGTCACAATTTATATAATCATATAAATACCTTAATTAACGCTCAGCCATATTTAAAAATAAAATAAAATGTATGACCTGCTTCCCCTTGTGACTGTTGAGAAGACGAACTTGTCTGTCCACGCAAAGAAGTGGTCGTACGGCTCGATGTCCGACCTCGCGATCTATCGTTGTACTCAAAAGCAGATGGTTTATGCTTAGTTAAATTAGTTTTCTTAGGACGACCTCGCGGGTCATCCTTAACCTCAGGTTCCGCATAATCCTGTTGGTCTGGGTAAAGATGAGTGTACATGAACTGATTCACGTACCGCATCGTCGCGGGATTGCGGGTTTCAACCTCACTCACAAGCGTCTGAAAGAACTCCGCATCTGACCATGCAGCCTGGCTCGCGTGGCTCTGATGACCAGTCCCTACAAGTATATGATAAAAGAGTCAATGAATTAAACCAAATAATGTGTTTTAATAAAAAATTATAAATAAAACAGTAACCTTAAATTACCTGGCTCTAATATCTGTAGCGTTCTCCAGAACTGGTGAATTATTCCGAGATCAATCGGAATGTCGAAATCAACTGCGTTACGGAGCAGACAGGCACAAGAAAGTCCATGAGTGAACTGCAATACACAGCCGCAGCTAGTGTAAACATCGGCGTCCAAGTCGATCATCCTCGTAAGCTCAGCGTCCAATAAACTCAGAAAGTAAAGCGAGACCCTCAGTATCACGCTCGCGAAAAGGATTCTTATAATGTGTATTCTTCTTAGATCTCGAGGCCTCAAGCTCCGTCCTGATAATACGTTACATAACGTTAGATTATAGTTAATTAATGCAGTAATATAATAACGCATTTAAAAATTGCAGTACGTACTTGATTTCAGTCACTCGATTATCGATGTGCTTATTAATCTTCTGCCAAATTGTATCGAGCGCGCCGGTGGATGTCTGAAGCCACTCCTTCAACACAGAATGTGCATTCTCCACCCTACAGGAAGTTGTGTTTCCAAAATGTGTCACTCGGTTGGTCCAAGCCTTCACAAACTTCTCGCGGTGCCCTAACCATGTGCCCTCCACATACCGTATCACCTCTGGAGACTTCGAATATTTTACGTGCAGCTCGAAAACGGCATCGGTTTAGGCATCGAACGTACTGGCCTCTGCAATCGCCTTCCACGTACTGTGCGTGAAAATCTCTGAGAATTTTTTATTCTTCCCAAATAGTTTGTAGGCTCTGGCTTCCACATCCTTATTGATGTGCCACGTGTAGAGTAAGTGGGCTGATTCAAGAAAATGCCTCTGAATAGGAGTGAGTTAACCCAACTCTCTGTCACTGACAACAACATAAGGATATACGTCTTGGCCTATCAGTAGTCTCAACTTCTCTAGCACCCAGTCGTAACTGGCCTCTTTCTCATCCCTGATGAGCGCATACGCAATTAGGAAGTTCTGGTTGCACGGCGTCATCCCAATTATCTCGACCAATGGCATCTTGTACCTGTGCAAATGAGACCAAGAAGACAAAAAATATAATAAAATAAAAATTTACTTAATCAAACACACTATTTAAGATTCATACTAATAAAGTATTTATAAAGTAACATATCTGTTGGTTTTATACGTGGAATCTATGCCAACATACCAGTGATATGTCCGGAATAGATTGATCGACGCAGGATGGGCCATGAATATATGTGTCAACGCATTCGTGTTCGGATCGGATTCTGCATAAACTGTATACTCGCTGCTCACGGCCAAATGCATAAGCTGGGAAGGAACGTCTCTACCGTCGGAACTCTCTCTCCGCAGCTTATCTCTAAAGTTATATACCTGTCACCGATTAGCGTTAATAATAATGATTATTATAATTTAAAACAAAAAAATTATTATCTTAATAAATAAAAAAGTATATTAATGCGATTAATTTGATAAAAAAATTATTAACTATCACAATAATAATACATTAGTAAATATAACAAAATTTATTAATTATTACAATAACTTTTACATATAAAAAATTACTAATTATCATAATTAACTTCAAAAAGTTAATTAAAACATATATTAGAAGATATAAATATATATACCTGTTGCACCATGAACGTTGTCTCCCGGATTCTTTTCCTTCAGCGCGACCATAATTTTTGTCGGGGCCACCTGAGCGTCCGTCATATCACGAACAATTTTCTTAGATGAAGCGCTGAGGCCGCTCAATTGGCGATGACCCTCAGGATACACAGCAAATGTATGGTTATGGTAGCCCTTCTCTTCATTGCTACATCTACAGATCCTCCAGTATGGAGCGCCGGACACTTTTTTTACTTTGATCTCAAAATTGCAGCCGCACTTATTCGTTTTTGTCTTTCTAGAATTTCCGCCTGTGCCTCTGTACCGTTCGCCTCTATGGCACTTCAAAAGTCTGACAATTTTCTTTTTGCAGCTCGAAATTATTAATAGGAAACCATTCAGCATTGCCTGGTGTTTTGCAGCTTCAATAGCGTCCTGAGCACTATTAAATAATGTACAGGTATCGAAACGCAGACTGTAATCAACACCATCTCCTCCAAAATCTTCCCATGACTCCTGCTATATTGTACAATATTTATATTTTTAGAACGTGTTAAATTAAGATAATTAATTCTAGCATGTAACATAATAATTTGTAACTCATAACATGATATTACCTAACGTCCAATTTATAGCATAATGAAGTCTAACATGTAACACAATAATTTGTAACTCCTAACACGATCAGGATGATATCTAACGTCCAATTTATAATATAATCAACTATAACATGTAACATAATAATTTGTTACTCTTAACACGATACTATCTAACCTCAATTTATAACATAACCAAGACTAACATGTAATATAATAATTTCTAACTCGTAACACGATAATATCTAACGTCCAATTTATATTATAATCAACATGTAACATAATAATTTGTAACTCCTAACACGATAAACGTCCAATTTATAGCATAATCAAGTCTAAAATGTAACATAATAATTTATAACATAATAATGTAGTCTAATTTATAACATAATTATTTCGAATATATAACATAATAATTTAAAAAAAAAAATTGTCCGGCCGGTCGAATCGAACGGACCGGTTCCGACCGGCCGTCGTTTTCGGACGGCTTTTAAGCCGTCCGGCCGGTCAGTTCAGTCAAAGCCCGTCCGATCGGCCGAACTTTCGGACGGCTTTTAACCCGTCCGAAAAGTTCGGCCGGACGGCTTATGATCCGTCCGGTTCTGGCGGCCGGAAGGGCTAAAAGCCGTCCGGACACAAAAAAATTCGTACCTCCGAATTTGACGACAATTCATCGTACACTTTTCTCTGAGATGTTTAGAAAAAATAAAAAAGACAAAATCGTCCAAAAGGGCGGTGAGTAGTAAAATAGGGGCGGTAAATAGTACCACCCTTTATCTAACACCGCAATTACACTTTCATTTCAATATAGTGGCGTGCGGTGGAAGGGCATTGGTCGATGGCTACTGGCAGAGGAAGAACAATCAAGTAACTAATGATATTTACAAATGTGCCACCGTTTCTTAATAACTGGGTTGACCAGATCTGGTGCGTGGATTTATCACATCCGATGGTTCATATTTATTCTTATTTCTTTCAATGTGAATCATTCTTATTTGAGTGCATTATATATATTATACATTATTATTATATTTTATATTAATATTATTGTACCAATTACATAATTAACAATATGTCATTTTGATATTCAATCTATAATAGAATTTTAATTTTGTAAATATAATATATAAAAAAAAGTTCAATTGTCCAAGCCAAAACTAAACAATGAAGCCCAAAAAAGGGGGAAAAAAAAGATTAAACAATACATTTGGTAATTTGGTTTTCAACATAATGTTTATGTTAGATCTTAGATGTTGGTGAGTGGTGACTTAAATTTATTGGATTGGTAAGTTACTTATAATGAAATCAATACTCTTTGGTAATTTGGTCTAAGTGAATACTTGAATCAATATGTTTTTTTTAATCGAAAACATGGAATCAATATATTGGTTGTTTGTTTTAAATTTTAATAGAATCAATACTTTTTAGTTTAGTTTATATGTTTGTCCCGTTTTGTCCCGGTCTCAAACGATACCGGTCTATGTGGAACGGTGCCTCATCCCGGACCGGTTCATAAAAATGGGATCGGACCGCGCCCACCCCTAACAAATTCTTTCAAATCTAAACTGTATTTTAATTACTTATGCCTCATAATATATATGTTGTATGAATTATTGAATTGAAATACATGCATAATAAATATTTTTACATATTCAGGATAATTTCTGAACGTTTTATTAATACTTCAATTGAAAACCATAAAAGTTTGTAAACCTTGAGATAATAAACATACATATATACTCCCTCCTTTTTAAATTAGATGTCGTTTTGACTTTTTTGATTCATCCATTTTGTTACGTATCTAGACATTAAAATATGTCTAGATACATAGCAAAATGGATGAATCAAAAAAGTCAAAACGACATCTAATTTAAAAAGAAGGGAGGACTAGATATTAGACTATTCCACCTCATGAAAAATAATATATATGATGAAAAAGTAATTTTAACTAGCATTATATTTTTTAAATGTATTACAATGCACTCGTGCACTAAAAAACTTATTCCTCTGTTAGGATAAATAACATGTTTGTTACAATAGTAGTTAAACAAAAAGGTTTATAATTATAACCAAAAAAAATAATTTATCTATTAACAATTATGAATACATAATTTATTCATTGCTTTATTATATTTATGGCAATGACTAATATATACAAATCCGTGCTCCCAAGGGATATTTATATATATAAAAAGATTTGATTATTTTTTAAATAGTAACTATTTCTCGCAAAAAAAAAAAAATCTATTTACTATATGAAGAAATTAATAAAGTAATTTATTGTATAAAGTTGGCCAAATTTTTTTAATATGAAAATAAAATCAATCAATGCTAATTTGATTTGAAATCTTTCCAAAAAAAAAGAGGCCGAAATCAGTGCTAAAATTCTATTTGACAAAAATAACATTTCCCTTTTCAATTTTATTTTTATTTTTATTTATTCAATTAAATTTGTTCACAGAATCTTAAGAAATGGTGGATTGAAATATTTGGTTGAACATTTTCCGAGTACTTTGCATATATGTTAGCATTTATATCCAATCCGAATTTGATATTTAGATGAACTTATATTAATTGATTATTAGCCAAGCATTTGGTAGCATAATTTAAAAAAAAAAATTGAGATAAAAGAATATTGACAAATATATGTTTTCTTTAATCTATACTTATATTAAAAGGTATACCATTTACCAGATTTAGTATAAAGAAAAGTCAACAACATTTATTGCATTACTATTTCCGTATTATACAATCTATAATTATATGAAAGGAGATTCTATTTACTACATTTACTATCCAGCATTTGTGGAAAGTCTTTTAAAAATCCGAAAATTAATAGCAATTCTTTAAACACGGCAATTTGAATTTTGATTCACGCCCCTATCTTTAAGCATCCAATTGTTACTCCTTATTTTAAGGATCACGCCCCTATCTTTAACAAACCAATTTGAAAAATTTTGATTCCATGTTTAAAAAACCCAAAGAATCGGAAAGTCATTTAAATATCGTGTTTAGTAATTATCCTAACAAATTCATTCCAAAAAATCGGATGAGATAAACATGTATACAAGATCTACATCTTGAAGTTGCTGAAGTAGAATCCTCCACCACCACCGCGCAGCGCCGCATCTCGCCGCCCTCTGCCGACGAACTCACCACCACCGCCATCCTTTCCCGGCGCACTTTCCTACACCGTGTCGTTTCCTTTGTCTCTCTGCACCGACCTCCTCCGAGCCCGCATCTCGAGCAACGCCATTACCTCCTATCCTAACCAGATGTCGTTTCTCTTCAAGTGCCGCAACTAAGGCCGTCTTCTCCAGGTAATTTAAGATCTTTAGCATTCTGTTTGTGATTTTGTTTGTATGGTCTCTGAATAGTTCATCTGACCAAATCTAAATTCTAATCTGCTACTGCTATGGGCAATTGGTTCAATGAGTAAAAAATAAAACTTTTTTGTTTGTTTATTTTTGTTTTTTCTTCATTTCAATTGGGGTTTTGATGTTCGACTGAATCGTGTTCGTCTTCAACTTTTTGAATCATTATTGCAGCATTGCAATTTTATGAGGTTTCCTAATTGTGTTATACCCAATTTTGAAGATGATTTTGTAACATTCTTTTATATCTAATGAAAATGAAAAATGAAATATTTTAGAATATTCGAAGAATGACACAAGACTATATTTTCTCTTCTTCACTGAGTTCCACAGGCCAGAAGGGATCGAGGCACTATGTTCGGATCTTGAGGTGGATTACAATGATATCAAGATTTTGATTCTTGCTTGGTAAGTGATAATGTGATACAAAAATATGTCACAAGTTAATAGTATCTCAAGAATATATGGTGTAATAATTTCTTGTGAACTGAGCCTTCACAAATTTCACATGTTCTAAAGGAAAATGGACGCCCAAAAGCAGGGATATTTTACCCAGGTAAACCCTGTCTTATTTAACGTTTATCAGTTCTTTTATTTTTATTATGTGGAGACTGCATAAGCTCTGGTTTCTCTCCATGTTATCATCTTTTGATCATTAGGATGAGTGGAGAAGAGGCTTGAAAGCTCTTCGAGTTGATAATATTAAAAAATTGAAGAAATCACTGCCAGAATTGAAGAAAGAGGTATTTCCCCTTTGCAAACTTCATTATTTTTAATTATTTTATCATTCTTTTGAATGTGGACTTCACTGTTTTCGATTTGTTGATGGGAAGGCCTTGAAGTCAGTAGACTTTGAAGATTTCTATTTGTTTGCCTTTCGCTACTGTTAAAAGGTATGTCTGTACATATTGTAAATCTGCATTTCTGAGTAAATGTGTATGCTTCGATTATTTTCTTATCCGGCTGGTTTATTAAAAAAATTCAGAGGAAAAACAGAAATGTTTAGATATTGAGAGCACCTTCATGTTGATTGATCTGGTATTAGGGTTTCAATATCCGGCACAAGTTGATTCATTCATCCAATTTCTTAAGGTACGCAACCAAAACTATATTAAATGATTCAAATCAGCGTATTTTAAGTAGTATAACCTCGGATAACTGTGAATGTCTTTCTTGACATTCTTTTTTTCTTTTTCTTTTTTTTTTTATTGAAAATCTGGGTATCAGATCCAGAGTGACTACAAGGTGATGAATATGGATCAGTGGAAGAATTTTCTCCGGTTTTGTGAAGAGGTTTTCTCATTGCTCTTAATTCCCATTTTACTATCATTTTTTTTTTGTGTGTGAAGTTTTTTTTTTTCAAATAAGTGTCATGTTACTATTGGCAGATAAGCTTTCCGGACCTTCGAAATTATGATACATGCGAAGCTTGGACTTTACTTCTCGATAATTTTGTCGACTGGCTTAAAAAGAAGGCAGTATAATTTCAGAAGCTCCATCGTTATTGATAAGGGTATGGATACTTTCTCGAACGGGCATACTTTGAAAAGGAGTATAGTTCACAGTCCATCGGTATTTGTGGATTATCAACAAATCATTATACATCAATTCTTTTGGATTTTTCGGAATAAATGAGAATACAAGAAATGGATTGAATTGTCTGTTTTTATCTTCCATCCTCTACTTTTCTTTATTATATTGAATTCGGAAATGATAGTCTGTAATCTTTGTCGTCTAGGATTTGTCTAGCTGACAATTGAATGGTCAATGAATAGGTTTGCCTGATTACTAAGACCGTGTGGCACCTTGTGGCTCGACATCGTGTAAGACTGAAACATTTTTTTTAAGCAGATATTCACCCTTTAATCTTTTGCAATGTGCTGGAAATTCAGAATTCTTTTGGTGTGTTATGTTTCGTGCCTAGCTGAATTTGGAGATTTTGTTGGTTGGTGATTTTTTTTATGGGAAAAAAGGTGTGAATTTGTGCTTAGATTAAAAATAGTACTCTTATAATTATCTCAATTCCCAAATGTGCTGGAAATTCAAAATCTTTTGGTTATTTCTGTTTTGTGGTTAGCTGAATTTGAGGATTTTGTTGGTCTTTGAGTTATTTTTTTTTTAGAAAAAAAGTAGGAAAAAAAGAGTATAATTTTGGAGGTTTTTTCAAGTTAATGGGACAGAAAAATCCTCATTGAGGGATAAAAGGATGAAAGTGTATAATAAATAAGAGGTTTCTAAAATCACAAAGCAAAATTACAGCAGCAAAAGCTCACAATTGTTACAAATAAAAAGAACTCAAAAATGCCCTCTACAAAGGCAAAGGAGGATTCGCAAACATTCGAAATCCCAAAGCCCGATTATATCCACGTTCGGGTCCGTCGCAGTCAGGCCACCAATAGCCACAATTTGACCGAAAGAGTATGATTTTCTTTTTAATTTACATTAATAAAGTATGATTGCCCCAACCCTTTTAGCCATGTCTAACCGTTAGATAGTTCTACACAAGAATATGCGTGTTTTTTTTTTTTTACTTAAGAACTACTCTTGACTTTTGGAAAGTCTGTATTTGTTTTGAATTTGGGAGTAGAGATTTTGTTGCGGTTGTGTCATTAATCTTGAGCTTCTATCGGCAGTTTTTATAATTATTCCTAAATTTTGTGCTGTTTCGGATCATTTGTCGAGCATTTTTTGTTAATAAGAAAAGGTTTTTGCTAATTGTGTGACCTCATGTAAAAGGTTTTTCTATTTACAATTTATTTACATAATATACATTAATTACATTAATAAATAATATTAACGTACATTAAATATTATATAAAAAAATTAAGAAGAATACTATTTCTATAAGATTTATAAATAATAATAATGAAATTATATGACAAAAAATTTTATAAGAAAATAATAACTAAATATTATGTGGTGTACAAGAATAAGTGAAAAATTGTTATTTTTTCTTATATCAAAGAATAAATAAATATAGTATAATCAAATTCAAATTAGTATAAACGTGTTAGCGGGATAATATATTAATTAATTTACATGCTAGCGCTAACCGTCTCAAGTTTAACGCTCTGGCTTAAAGCACAACTCTGATTAAAGACACATACCATATGGTAATGATGCAATTAATATCTATGTCCCGTGTCACCAATCGAATTAGGTTGAAGATATTAGTTTGTAATGACGATGACTTGCCACCAAATCAGACCCAAAACGTTGTGTACAAAGAAGTGTTTACTAATTTATGAAGTTTTTAAGTTTGTTTGTTTTCATTTTATATGTGTTACATATCTACAAAGTCCATTAAATTTAATGTTAATATTAAAATAAATTCATATAAATATACCATCCTGTGCATCGCACGGGTCAGTACTAGTTACTATAAAATAGCAATAGAGATTTACTTTAAGTAGAAAGTAAAAACTCGCCTAAGAATTTAGATTGTACTAGAATTAGTAACTTTTTTTTTAAATTATTTGAAAAATTGACGGTTGATTTATAATTTAAATTTTAAACTCATGCCAACATTTAAAGGAAAATATCATAAGCAGATTTTTTGGATACATTTCATTTTATCTTAACTTGCATATAATCACATTCCTAACAAATATCTAATTTGCTTATATATTTTTAAATTAATTACATCAATAAATAATATTAATATACATTAAATATTTACCAATGTATAAAAAAAGAATATTACTTCTATACGTGTTATAAATAATAATTTCATTATATGACAATAATTTTTTAATAAAATAATACTTGAGTATTATGATGAACCAAAATATGTAAAATTATTATTTTTTTTGTATTAATATATATATATATATAATTATTATTTATATTAATATAAATGGGTCAGCGTACTAATGTATTTTTAAAATAATTTTTTAAAAAAATGTTTTAAAATACGAAACCCCTGTGCAATTCACTAGTTTACTAGGACATTATAAGCTGATATATAACTTTGCTACATACAGTATCTATATTTATCTGTTCAAAAGATAACCAACCTTTACAAATATTTTTTTTTTTTACATAGTATAAGTTTTGCAGTATAAAGCTAAAAAATATCTATACAATGAAAAAAAGTTTATTGACATTGGGCAATACAAGTTTGCTCATTTTTAAAATTTCAAACAAAAGCTCAATCTTTCTCATATTTTAAATTTAGTATTAATTTTCATTCATCTTTGTTCTTTTTTTTTTTTTTTAAAAAGAAAAAATCAATTTCTAAACTCAACTACAGCTTAGATTCATATTTCACCTCCATTATTGAAAAAGAAAAATGAAACATAATATGTACAAACGATGATTTTCTTCTGGAAAAGTATGAGCCTCATAATATGTACAACATCCATTTCAGGTGTCAAAAATTATACTCAAACTTCTCTAGATCTGCCCATCAGTGGTTGTGAAAACTAAAAACTAAATAAAGACTCCCCACACAATGATTAAATACAAATTTTGCTGTTAGGCTGCGGACCAACAGTTGTGAAAACTAAAAACTAAATAAAGACTCCCCTCAACAATGAAAGTATATGTTGAAAGTGTATAACGAGACAATCAGCAGCTCTACCAGTGGTTAAAAATAAAAAATTGAGGATGAAAGATTGAGAAAATTGGGGGTTTGGTTAGTCATCTCATATGACTGAACTCAGCTTGGTTCTCCACATTTCTCCCACGACTTTCCTTGGCTGTGGATTGTCAGGACCTCTGTCTCGTTGTCCAGATGTGAAATATATATAGCCATCCCAAAATCCAGCTAAAGTGGTTTTTATTCGATATGGGAGCCTCCCAATCACCGACCATTGCTGTCAAATTTAGACACAAAACACAAATTTCAGCACAAAATATGATACACTGATTGGATAATAACCTTCACTGTTTTCTACATGGACAGCTGCAAAAATTACTATTGAGATTTGGCTGGTTTTAAGGAAAATAGAAGTACACATCTAAAATACTATAAAACACAAACCCAGCCTTGAGTTTACAAACATTCTTCATTTTGCACCTCTTGTTGGTGGGGATAATGAAATTTGTTGATACCACTGAAGATTTTCACAATTACATCTACGTCTCCTGAACAACAGGTAGAACCGTACACTACATTCGTCTTACAGTTTTCATTTTGACCCAATTAACTTTACCAAAAAATTTTAGCCTACCCCAACTTGCTTGGGACTAAAAAGCTATGTTGTTGTTGTTGTTGTTGTAACTTTGTCAAAATTTCCAAGTAGCAAATAAAGAACTGGTTTGTAATTGGTTAGGCACAAACTACAAGGGGAATTTCACCTCAGTAGCGATTTTTGTAATTGTAAAAATGAGCAAGATCTTTCGTACATGCAGTAAAACTTAAGGTAACTTTTGTATTTATCAGGTGTGAAAGAAGGCAAAGAAATGTGATATAAATTTGTGGTCAGTGACTCAATCAATACCAGTGTGTTCAAGTGTAACTGGAAGACCTCCCCAACCAATATCATCCTTTTGGTGACTGGGTTTTTCTCTGTGGTGCCTCCCATAATGATGATGGAGTTGTTATGTAGTATCCAAGAGGATTCTATGTGAGAGTCTGGTTTGGGCATGGGGGCCAATACTTTCCACTTATTCTCCACATCCAGCATATAAACATCCCCATAGACCACCTGAGATACATTACATCAACTCAAAATAAGACTTCCAATACAAAATGGGCTATATTAAAGGAGTAATTGGAGTGAATTAATTCAAAGTAAATTATTTTAGTTAACTAGGGTTAATTTAGAAAAAGTGGTGTAGTTAGTTGTTAGTGGAATTTTGAGTTTATATTAAAATAATATTTAAAATAAAATAATCAAAATTTGTTTTATGTAAAAGTAAGAGAGAGATAATATGATGTGATGGTCAGTTAAAATTATGTGAGTGGATGAATAGTGAATTAAAGTTGATATGATGTGTAAAAGTGATTGGTTGTTATTATTTAATGATTGGTAGTGTTATTATTTAATTATATTGAGGATAGTGGGGTTGAATTAAAGTTGAGTTATATTTTGAGTAGAATTTATTTGGTTTGAGTGAATCCTTTAGGGGATGATTGGATATGAATTCAACTAGTAAAAAACTAATTTTTTTCTAACTATAGTTAAGTTTGAAAAAAAAGTAGTATGGTTAGTTGTTAGTAGATATATTAAAACAATGTTTAAATTAAAATAATTAAAGTTGATTTGATGTAAAAATAAGAGAAAATGATTGGAAGTGATGGTTAGTTAAAATTATGTGAGTGGGTGAATAGTGAATTAAAGTTGATGTAATGTATAATAATGATTGGTTGATATTATTTAATTATATTGATAATATTGGAGATAGTAGGTTTGAGTTAAAGTTGAGTTAAATTTGAGTTTTGAGTGGATATTTACTGTACAAATTATATACAATCACGCCCTTAACAAACACAGCCTTAATCACGCACGCACCTCATGCCTCCTTGAGCATTTGAAGATTGGCGAGCCCGGTTTGGCCATGAAATCACCCTCTTGACCCCCAATTACAAAAAGCCTATCACCAACAGCAACACAAGCCCTATAAGAGCAAAAGAAGANGAAAAAAAAAAAAAAAAAAAACAAGGGCCAAAGTTAGAATGATAGTGCAATACTGTAAACATTTACAGTAAACCGAATGTAGATAATTCAAATTCATCCCCACCTGTGAGGGCCTCCTCGAGGTATAGGGGTTTCTGTCCGCCATTGATTTTCGAGTGCTTTACCATTCTTCACTGCAATGCTCCAATGATCTGTGCCAGGCGTGTGCCGATTCTCTTTGCTCCCACCCATTACATGCAATCTTCCCTTCCAGATTTGAGTTGCTGCAGCATACCTGAAAATTGAAATAGCTTTCTCTTGTTTAGGATTTAAGCTATTACATTACAACAATATACATATTGCAACATACCCCGAAGTTCCTTCCATTCATGGGTTTAAATAAGGGACTACTTGTCATATCTTTACAAATGTGAGAGGGAAGTTTTTAGATGCTTTTTTTCTCATGAAAGGAGTAAATATCCGGCAAAATAGAACCTAAACTAAACTGTTTAGCTCCCTTTTCTCTTCGTCTTCATCTTTGGGAAAATTAGGACAAACCCCAAGATATATATTCTTATGTAATGAAATAATACTAGACTAGGGAAACACCTTGGACTAGGTAATGATAGGAAGTCCTTCCACTTTCTTGTCTTGGTATCGAGAACGAACGAACGAGTCGTGGGAGCCCTACACTGGGGCCCATACTGACCAGACACTATATACACATATCGCCCATCACACGCCATTCCCAGATGAGAATTCGCCATTTCTTTCGGAGTGTCGAATCTACCGCTCCACGTGTTATCGGTGAAGTTGTAGATATCAACATGTGAGTGTACCTTACAACCCAAATTCACAGCCATTAAAAACACATTTTAAATCTTCAATGATGGCTGTTATGATGGGAAACAGAGTAAGTTGGAAAGCCTTACATAGTCGAGGGTTCCATATCCTGAGAAAACATATAGAAGATTCTTGATCTGGACCGCTGAACCATCCAAACGCGGCACTGGAGCTGTAGGCATTTGCTCCCAGTTCAATTCTGGTGCGGATAAATCCGCAAACGTAGCTGATAATACCCGTTCAGGCATATGGTTCACATTGTTGTGCACTTGCTCATTATCTGGAGGCTGAAAATCATATCACATCAATGTCCTTTAATTTTCCCGCATCAAACCACAATATAACACTAAAGAAAAAGGGAAAACACGCGTGAAACTAGCCTAAGCGACAATAGTTCGAAACAGGCAAGAATTAGATCAAATGTACGGTTTCTCTCGATCACATTATTAATTATTCAAAGAAATAAAGGCTAACTAAGAGTATGGAAAAAAGAAACCCGACCTCTATCTGTGGTTGGTTTACATTGGCAGATCTGGGGACCAAAACGACGTGGTTTTTCTGTGTGGATGCGATGGATGATAAGTAGACGGAAGAAAGTGATGCCCAGTGGAAATGGAGCGTGGTAGCGATGGCGAGAAGGCATAGAAAAGAGAAAATGACGGTGCATTTTGTGAAACTGTATTTTCCGGCCGACGACATATTGTTTCCTGCAATTGAATCGGAATTTTTATTCCATAGAAAAGGAGATTTATAGCAGTACAAGTGAAAGATATGTTTGGAGATGGGAGAAAAGAGTGGGCGCCATTGGTTTGCGTTGCTTTCTGTTGGATCCTGCTTCCGTCTGTTTTCAAATTTCAATACTGCCAGAGACGACACTTTTCACTTTAATTAATCTTATATAGTAAAAGAAATAAAATAAAACATATGATAAATCCAAAGCTTTTTCAANNNGATGAAACGTGTAACGCCCCAATAATTTTTAAAGAAAATTAGGGATTTTTTTAAAAATCACGATTAATTTTTCGAAATTCATTTTTCGATTTCAAACATTTAATGGCGTTACTCAAAATATTCACATAAGTAGCTCAAGTCATATTTGAGCCTTTGGGATCTCATTGCCCGAATCACATCACATGCATACAAGATAAACACCAAATCATAACCATAATCTCGTAATCATAAATAATCCAAAACATGACATCAACATGTTCAAACTTCAAAACCAAGTTTATCAGAGAACATAAGTTCAACGGAAGCAATTGCAAATAATAAAAAACTAGTAAAATGACCCCCACTCGTACGTCTCGCCCGCCACCAGCTCTGTAGTGTCCCGTTCGATTTATAGAATTTTTCGGATTTATTCTATATCTCGGATTATTTTAATTATCGGCAATCATCTATTTTATTCTATGCCTTATTTGCTTAATTAAGGTAGTACTCTAATATTATATGCATATGAATGTCGATTATATTTTTATAAATCATTCGTCGTTCGGAAAATTTTCGGTTTAATCGCGTAAACTGAATTCGATTTTTTTCGACCCGTTTCCGAAATATGTTCGCCCGAACCTATTCCTAATACTTGCGAACTTGTGACATGGCCATGTTGAGCCCTAATTTCGGCCCATGTCGACTAAACCGGCCAATGCAAGAGGAAGAACCGCTCCATGCAGAACGTTTGGACTAAATTTTTAATTTATAATTCGAATGAGAGTGGCAATATTTTTGGAAACCTTGGACCAGGTCCTACGANTCTTTTTTTTTTTTTTTGTGCTATGTTTTTGGTAAGAGAAGCCCTATAGGATCCCTTAAAATCCTCATCGTTGGAATATTTCTTCTCTCTTTATAACCTTCGCCCTTAGCATTATTTTCAGAAACCCTCTCCTCTTAAAACACGTCCAAACCAGAGCAGAAGCCATCAATCTCCCTCGCCACCCTTCCCTTTTCTCGGTCGCAGCCACTGCCGTGCAGCACCCAACGCAGCCCTGTTGTGCGGCCTCCCCCGCGCGCACCACCCATCGCTGCTGCCTGTCGTCATCGCACAACCGATCAGCAGCCCGCGACGGCCGTACACCACCTCACTTCAGCAACGATCCGCGACCCTCAACCTAGTGGTGCATCCGCTGCAGCCCACCCACGTGACGAGTCGAGCGCCAGCCGTCGAGTCGCCGTATACGCGCACATCAACCCCCATCTAGCCCTTTAGTCAGATTGTCTTGTAGATTCATAAGGTGTACGGTATGTGATGGTTGATCCCCTCTGGTTGTGTTCTATAGCATGATTTGTGATTGATCCACTTGAATTTGGATTGGATCTATTTGTTTTATGTTGAGATTTATTTAATTTTATGAAGGAATTGATAGATCTCGGATTTCCTGTGGAAATATGGAACCTTCGGTCGTCCTTGGGTTGATATGAAAGCCCTAGGTCGATTTTACTAAATTTTGATGCCTTTTGAAATTTTTTGAAGTCTATGTTGTCTCTGAAACTTGCAAAAATGATGATAAATCGAGTTCTCGTCCTTTTTGGCTGAAATTTTAAGGGTAAGATCTAGCTATGTTGAGGTTAATGGTGTTAAAATTTCAGATTTAAATTCGATCTGTAGCTACCCGATCAATTGCATGATGTTATTGGCTTTAAACTTAATAATTCCCTCATCCAAATGACTTGATACTCTGAGGCTTGAAGTCTTATATGATGTCTAGCTAGCTGTTAAATTTTTATTGAAACTCCAAGCCTAGCTTATTAAACTAAAAACCCTTCATTTTTCTCTTTCTATTGCAAAAATTCGTTCTATGTGTTAGGGTTATGTTTAAGGGGCCAACTTTTGTATTCTGGCCCTTCATTGAGTGTATTTGATCTGGTAAAAATTTCATTGAAATGACCCGAGCCAAACTCCAAATAGATCGGTTGAGATGTGTGGCTGCCAGTGGACCAGGGCCTCAGCAGGTGCTATTGGAAGGTGCCCAGCATGCGGGCAGGGATGCCGCACCCGACGCACAGCAGAGGCGCGCGCGGGGGCGAATGCCCGCAGAGATGTGCTAAGGCCCGCAGCAGTCGCCCGCGCGGTAGCCCAGCGTCACCCGCACGCCTCACCGAGCCCGTCCGCATGTCACCCGCGTGACTTCCCGCGTTGCATGCACGTGATGAAGATGTGGTCATTGACCCAGCCGAGCCCGAGGACGATATCCATGATGGCCTCAAAAATTGGCGAGAGGTTAGGCGAGAAAGGGCTCGAGGACGTGCTAGAAGGGTGTGCGCACGCACTAGGGCGCGCGTACCGACGGGACGCGGCAACCGAGCCGCAAGGCGTGCGAGTCTAGGCCAAGTGAAGAAGAGGTGTGCAACGGGAAGTGCGCGAGAACATGAGGCTTGGGCCGACGACGAGAGTGAGAAGGTAGTGCCCGGGAAGGTGGGCGACTGGTGCAAGGCGTGCGCGAGAGATAGACGTGCACGGCGTATACGGGCTAAGGCAAATGGTGCACGAGGGGAGGATGTAGGGTGGACAGCATTCACTTGGGACGACTGCGATGGCGGGGACGCGCGAGTGGATTGGGATGTTGCGACAGGCCCGATGAGCGGGCGCTAGCGGGGCACGGTGATGGGAGTCACGCGCGAGGTGCTGGTCGAGTGGGACGATGAGGTCGACGGGGCGGGCGTGTGCGACAACCGCGCAGGTGGCAAGAACGCGCGGGGAGCGATGGGCGAGCGAGAGAGGGACGCCGAGCGGACAGGCGTGCGCGACACTCGCGCGAGGGACGAACACGCACAGACGCTGGGGCGCGAAGACGCGACGCAGGAAGGGCGCGCGCGTGCGGCTGGGACACGGGCGATGCCTAGCGTGGCCAGGACTAGCGGGCGGTGCGAATGCACGGGTGGCTAGAGTTTTGGCGCGCGACGACTTGGGGGGCAAGCAAAGGATTTGGGCGTGATTTACGTGATTTACTTAGCATAGATAGAAGTATTAGTTTGGTTAAGAGTCCAAATAAAAGGCATGTGCCTATTAGTCTTTTAATTGTTAGGAAAGTCTTTATTCCCAAGATGTTTAGTGCATTAGGATTTATTTACTTGCATGATTTAGGAGTTCTATTTAGACTAGGATTAGATCTATTTGGTATCTATAAATACCCACCTATGTACCATTCGAAATTATGGTTGATGAGTGAATAGAAAAGTCGAACATTGTGTTCAAAGTTGTCGTGTGTTTTCTCGTGAGTTTACATAGAGTTCGTGATAGAAATAGGACCACCATCCACGTTTCATCACAGTGATTGGAATAGGACCGACATTCGAGTTTCGTCACATTTATCGCGAAGTACAAAGGCGTCGACGCGCATATTAGCAACCTAACGCCAAGGGACCAAGGTGTCGGCGCGGGTTTCGAGCGAGTCGAGCTAGACGCAACACACGACCCTTCATCAGCACGCCTCTCCGCACCTCGACCGCGTGTTCCCGTGCTGCCCGCGTCTCCCCATGTCACCCGCAGCTGACCAGCGGTCAACACCCGCGTCCAGTGGCCATACCCTGCACCGGCACGCGCCCAGGCTAGTCCAGCAGCCATCTGCCCGTGCCCAGATGCGCCCAACTGCCATGAGCTCGCGTCCAGCAGCGCCCAGGTGTACCAGGCGAGCCCAGCAGTGCCCGAACCAGCCTAGCTGAACCTGGTACGCGCTCAGCCCGTGCCAGCAAGCTAGCTCGCCCCCGTGCTGAGCGGCGTCGAACCGATTTTAGTTTTTCCCGAACCATTTGACTTATTTTTGACCCGTTGACCTTGTTTTTCATGCCAAGTCAATTTATTGTGTTTACTTTAAATGATTTTTCCAAGTCTTTCCTTCAAATCCAAGAGTTCCAAATTCCACAGAGTTCCACGAACCACTTAGTTGATAATATTCGACTAAGTATGAATTCTCGTAAATTTTTCTAAGGGTCAAGATAATATATTTATGAAGATTATCTTGATTAAATATAGGTGTCCAAAGAGCTGAGCTCCCAACCTACTCTGCAGTCCGAGCTTTTCTGACTGCCTAATTGACCAAGTGGATGTTATTAAATTTCTATGCCATAATTTTTTATAATTGATAGATGGTATGATCATTGTATGCGTGTGAACCATGTAACCTTCGATGTGTGCGGTCTCGACCTTTGAAACGGTTATCCCCGTCGTCGAGTGCAGTTTCGACCTTCGGCGGTGCCTAATGATAGGCAGTCTCCCTTAGCCTAATGATAGGCCTTGTCGTTGTGTGCGGTTCGATCTTCGGCATGTACTCCCATTGGTGTGTGCGGTTTCGAACTTCAGTGGATTTTATAGATGTGCACATGAGTATTATATGATGATTTCGAGATGTAATATTATGATTGATTCATGTTCATGCTGCGACCATACTATATGTTATTATCTGGATATATGTGTTATGCATTATTTATGCTTCCGCTATGAATTGTTGAACTTGTTTTGGGATTTTCAAACATGATGAACTAGTTTTGAACATGATGATGTTTTGAACTTTATGATGAGGTGTTGAACTTGATGAACTGGTTCGGAACATGATGATATGATGATTATGTTTCGGATTAACTAATGAATCGGGATTTTTATGATGATGTTGATCTCGTATGCTTGTAATGTGATAAATTGGGCAATGGGTTCCCGTGGGCTCTAATATGATTTGAACTTTATATGATGATGATGTGAGTAATGCCATTATGTGTTTAAAATTGAAAAATGATTTTAGAAAATTTAACCTTGATTTTTGGAAAAGTCTAGAATTTTCTTTAAAAATCTTTGGGGCATTACAGTGTGGTATTAAAGCAGGTCTACGTTTCTGTAGACTGCTTTTTGAAAATGTTCATGAACTTGTAAAATGACCACTCGTCTTCATCATGCCTTACCAGCTCAAGGTATGTATTTATGAGGTAATATGTTTATGATGTATTTATGACTTTTCTTATTCTTTGGGGCTTAGGAATTTTTCCTCCTTCTTTGAATAGTTTGGGACTTTAGTGCTTTGCTTGTGCTAAATATTCGGCTTATCAGAGGTATAGATATGCTTCCACGCCGAGCACCGCAGAGCCAGCAAGCCCCGCCTGCGAAGGATGATGATCATATCCAGACTGTTGTTCAATTTTAGCGGCTGAACCCACTGACTTTTACTGGAGTCGAGGGACCACAGCTGTAGCTGAATTTCACAAGATGGAGTGGATCTTCGACCGGCTATTCTGTACTGACGAGCAGTGCATCGCTTCTGCCCAGTTCCAGATGGATAGGGATGCCTCCACCTGGTGGTCCGATTATTGGAGGTTGAGGTAGACCGAGCAGGCGAACCTCACTTGGGATAGAATGAAGGAAATTGTGCTCAAGAAGTATTTCTCACAAAATTATCAGGCCAAAATGGAGCGTGAGTTTTGGGACCTTCGCCAAGGGACTAGAACCATTGAGGAGTACGAGCGAGACTTCGCTCGTATGAGTGCTTTCACGTTACATCTAGTGGACACCGAGTAAAAGAATGCCACTAGATTTAGGGATGGGCTTCGCCCGGATATCTTTCTTCTGTTGACTAGCCACGACGATCTACGATTCGCCGAGATGGCGGTACGAGCCTAGCAGTTAGAGAGTTGCCAGTCTCTACACGCACCTGTGTCGTCTAACCAGTATGCTCAGATGGTTCCACCAATTACCGCTATTCAGCCTGGTTCTCATTCGGGCAAGAGGAAGGCCGACCACCGTCAGGAACATAAGAAGGGGAAGCACAGAGGTTTCGGTAGGCGTGACGACAGCCCCGCAGCTCAAGTCCAGATACCAATGTTTGCATCCTGCGGCAGGAACCATACTGGGGAGTGTAGTGCTGCCCGGATGAATTGTTAGAACTGCCATCGTCTAGGCCATTTCGCTAATGCATGCCTCGAGCCGAGAAGGCCACAGCAGGGACTATTCCCCCAGCCTCAACAGTAGATTCAGCAACCACAACAGCAAATTCAGCAGCCATAGCAGCAGCATCAACAGGACCAACCGAGGTTTGGCGGAGGAGGTCAAGCACTCGTATATGATTATTTGTTCCTTGCTTTGTTAGGATTTCATTTCTCGTAACTCTTTGCAAACCCTTGTTTATTTTTACTTGGTAGAGAAGTTTGAATTATGTTTTGAGACCCCGCTTTGTTATTCAATTCTTGTACCTTGAAAAGTTTCGCTTATCTTTCCTTCCTTTGTGTAGAATGAGATTTCGAATAAAGTTAAGCATCCTTGTTTTCTGCTAGTCCTCATTTGCTTTCATAGTTTGGGAATCTTGTTTTGTGATACCACTAAGTCGATGCGAAAATTTCAAGAGAGCGAGTAACGTCGTAGCTCTTGAGAATAACTTAGCCTCACGAAAAACGACGATGATTATTCTCCTGTAATTGAATTGAACGTTGTATCGAAGGTCGTACGTGGAAATCATCGCATACCTGATCGAAAGGAGCTTCGACACACTCTTAGAAATAGTTTGGCATAAGAGAAGCCACACAGGCATCCAATCCCAGAATCGGCAGGTGGTGCATTATAATAGAGTCAAGAAGATTTATCCACATTAATGACGATTTATCCACATTAATGACTATGAAGAAGCTTTTAAGGAGCGTAGCCAAAGATCGTGACGTGACATCATGAGGAGCGAGAAGAGTGGACCATCGCCAAATGAGGTACCATGAAGTAATAAAGACATGTTCGAGATGATCACCGGAGGACGCTAGATTCGAAACAAGGCTGACATCCCTATTTTTCAAGAAGGAGATTTGATTGAAGTGGATGAGCATAAATTTCTGCAAGCTGACTGACTCATAATGAAGTATAAATACACTGATAATGAATTAGGTGTGCTTAGATACCGAGAGTTTAGACTAGAGTCACAACGCATCGGGGATTTTTGATTTTCGTCTACGTTAACAACACGGGGAGATATAACAGATGTTTTGGACTGAACCGTAGCTGCTGGCTGCGGGTGATGCAGGCATACTGCGTGCTGGTGCCATGCACAGGCGTGCCACACTCGATGATGCATCTCGAGTTGTAGGAAGTGTCGTGCGTAGCGTGCCGCATTGCCGTATACTAGGTCAGCCGTTCATGCCACAGCTGCCAAGTCACTCGCGTGTAATGCGTGCTGATTCTGGATATTTCCACGTGTATTGCAATGACCTAGGTCTCCCTTGAAAGATAATAAGGTCAAGCAACATTGGAGGTTTTGTTAGAAGGAGTGGTTGTTTCTCGATTGCATTATTGCAACTAAGGGAAATGAGGAGCATCGTAGTAAGGTTAGAGACGGTAGATAAATGGAGGAATCCAAGGTGCGCGAGTGAGATTCGAAATTCCTTCGGACCAACCAGCCACTACCGAAGGGATTCTAGCTCGCTTAGGACTGACCGCTAGGGGTGGGTGAAAAAAAGGGAATTTTTCGGTACCGAACCGGACCGAAATGGTCCCACTCTGAAAAATAAGGTGCCGAAAGGTTTTCTTTATTTTTTTCCCGTCCCCGGTACCGAACCGTTTTAACCAATGTTGGTATCGGTTTTGAATATTTTTGTCCCGAATCGTCCCGTTTGTCCCGTTTCAATTTTTTCGTACAAAATATTATATATATATATATATATTATTTTATTATTATATTTTATATTAGTATTATAGTACCAACTACATAATTAATAATAGGTCATTTTGGCATTCAATTTTCAATAGTATTCTAACTTTATAATATAAAAAAAAAGTTCAATTGTCCAAGCCAAAACTAAACAATCATACCAAAAAAATAATAATAATAATAATAAAAAAAATACAATGCATTTGGTAATTTGATTTTAAACACAATATTTATGTTATATCTTAGATGTTGGTTAGTGGAGACTTAAATTTAATGGATCCGTATGTTTCTTATAATGGAATCAATACTCTTTGGTAATTGTTAATATCCGAGTCCGGCCTCAATCAAGATACCGGCCCGATAGATTGAAAGCCGAGCGGTGGCCGGCCGAACCGAAGAAGCCGGTCACCAAAACCGTTCGTGGGTGCCGAGTTGAGCAAAAATCAAAGCCACCAGGAACGGCGGGTAGAGCCGATTTCGAGGTCGGCACCATGCCCTCTCAACTACGAGGTCGGCACCCTGTTCGGGATCTTACAAGGGCGGCCCCTGATGGGGATACGGTCTTAAATACAATAAAGTAAGGCCACTTGTCGACAAATGATTGCCGATGGGACATCCCAGACTAGTCTGCAGGACTAGGACGTCTAGTTCGGCCAGAAAACGTGTCCGCATTAAATGCAGCTCACGTCCGCATTAAATGCATGGCAGGTAATGATTGGAAAACCCAGAAATCACTCCCAATCAGTCAGAGAAACGCCGGCCTGTCCCGCCGAACTATTGTACGACAAGACCGGTGAACAGTGCCCGAACAGTGCCGCATTAAAGAGCACTATAAATAGCAAACCCTTCATTTATTTTTGGGTTGTTGAATCTCAACAGTCTGAACTCTCTCTACTTTCTCTCTCTAAAACTCGTGTAATAACTTTGTTAGGATTTATAAGGATATTGCAAGTGCCGACCTCGCACAAGAGGCCGACCTCGCCATCGATCAATAAAATCGTAATTGAACCGTATTTCTTTGTCTTTTTCTCATTATCCTTTTATTATTCATCTTTTTAACCGTTGACCGGAAACGTCCGTCAACAGTTTGGCGCTAGAAGGAGGGCACCATAAGTTACTTGGTGTCAATTTTTCGATCTTGTGAAGCTCCACTTCGCACTCATCTTTTTCCCACTCTTTCCACTTCCAAAAACAACTCATAATGCCTTCATCCGGTCGTGATGACTCCACCCAGCAGTCCGGCTCCCAGCCTCGTGGCCGTAACGGCGGGGAAACCTCCCGTCGTGCTCAGCAGGGACCTATAGTCCCAGTTCCACCAGTCCCTACCTTTGTTGCGGCCTTGCAGCACCCTGATGTCCTCAAAGCCCTCGAGGGGGTCTTCGCCAAGGCCCTCGCCAGTCAAACAGCCGGGGCAAATACCGTGGTGCCCACGGAGAACCCCGGCAATACCCTGCTCCATACTCCTGAGAAGGAGACCGGGGGGCAAAGGAACCCGACGAAATCCAAAACCACGGCTCAGTCACCAAACCGCGAGGCTCAGAACTGCCGTGACAAAAGCACCAGACCGGCTCCTACCGAGCAGACGGGGGAGAGCCGGCCGGAGCGAAGCCTCCAGGTCGTTCGCCGCTCTGTCCACCAGCGCTTGGGTGACAAGAGCCAAGCCAACCATGATCTCCGGGAGGTGATCAGGCGGGGCAAAGCCATAGGGCACGACACTGAGGAAGTCGCGGCCCTCAAACGCAGAATTGCCGAAATGGAAGGTCGGCGGCCCACCGGGAGTGAGTTTTCACTCCCAGCCCATCCACAGACTCGCACGCGACCCACTCCCCCGGTCGTAGACCACGCCTCGCCCCTTTCCCCCGACATCCTACAAGAGGCCGTCCCGAAGCAGATCCAAGTACCCCAGCTCGGCCTCTATGGGAGTTCGGACCCTGACTCCCACATCGGTCTGTACACCTCGTGGATGGACCTGCACGGCGCCTCTGACGCTCTGCGCTGCCGCATGTTCTTTTTAACATTGGGGCCAAAGGCGCAGAGATGGTATCATTCTCCTTACCCCCAATCCATCTCCACCTGGGCCCAGCTCAGGTCGGCGTTCCGGTCGCACTTCATCGGATCGCAGGTCAACCTCACCCCCAAAGAGTCCATTTCCAATATCGTTCAGGGCGAGAATGAGAGCCTCAAGGACTACATTGCTCGGTTCAATGACCGGGTCCAAAATATGGAGCAATGCCATCCTGACGCCCTGCTGATCACTGCTCAGGGTGGTCTGAGACTGAAACGCTGTTTAGGTGGTCCCTATGCCAGAATAAGCCGACCACCTACCAGGAGTTCCTCGCCCGCGCCCAAGATTACATAATGGCAGAAGAATCCTCTTCCATCCCCACATCCGACGCCGCGCCGGCACCAACAAAAGCGAAGTCGAAGGAAGAAGAATCGGGGAAGCCGAGCAAGTCGTTCGCTGAAATCCGGGCTCAGCGGAGACAAAGGGTTGAGGAACTGAAAGAAAGCTACCAAGGCGTCTTCTCGGTGGGAGCCGCGGCGGTCTACGAGGAGATCAAGGCCAAGGGGTTGCTACCGGACCCCAAACCGATGTTCACCGACAAGGACAAGGTGGATAAGACCCGCTACTGCTCTTACCATAAGGCGCACGGGCACAATACCGACCAGTGCCGAAATTTGATCTCGGTACTGCTCAAACTGATTGATGATCCCCAGCTCCTGAGGTTCACCCACTCCGGAGAAAAGAGAAAGAAGGGGGGCCGCTTCGAGGAAGGCCCAGACAGTGACGAGGATGCCGGCGTGTATCCTCGAACGAAGAAGCCACAGCAGGGTGGCCCCCACGAAATCATGACTTTTTGCCCCACCCACCAAGACGAGGCCGGCACCTCAAGGGGCAGAAAGAGAGACCGGTCCCCACGCACCGGGGCCGACCCGGCCGACCACCCAACCTGGCGCGTCAATACTAGCCGGAGCGAGTCCCTCCACTCCAGGAGGCAAACCAAGGCCTATGCCCGACGGGCCTATCATGCCGGGTAAAGGGTGATGCACGCCAACAGCAGACCGGTGCCAGAGCCGATCCCAAACACCATCACCTTCACCGATGAGGACGCCTTCCTGTTTGATCACCCCCACTCCGACGCCTTGGTGATCACGGCACCGATCATGGCGATAAAGATCCATCGCATCATGGTCGACACCGGGGCCTATGTGAGCATCCTTTACTACGAGACCTTCAAGAAGATGGGGATCGATAGGAAGGAAGTGCAGCCCTGCCGGGAACAGATCCAGGGTTTCAACGGGCAGACCATCGCCCCTGTCGGTCAAGTCACGTTGCCAATTCGGTTCGGGGAGAAGGGGCAGCCCACGAAGACAATCTTAGAAATTTTCAAAATCGTGGACGTTCGGGGAGAAGGGGCAGCCCACGAAGACAATCTTAGAAACTTTCAAAATCGTGGACTGCCCAAGCGAGTACAACGCCATCCTGGGGAGGACGGCCCTCTACAAGCTGAAGCCCGCCGTCTCCATATTTCACTACTCCCTCAAGTTCCCGACTTCCGACGGGGAGGGGACCCACCGAGGGGATCAGAGAGAGGCGCGAGAATGCATCCTAACCATCCCGTGCACGGAGATAAATACGGTGGGCCCCCTGGTCGATGCCGAGACGACGAACATCGGATCGGCACATGATGGTCTTGGGGGCAACCGCATGCTGGGAAACCAGACAGGTTCGAACCCATTGTTCTCACCCAGTGCCGACCCCGCCAGCGCCGAACCCGAGTCAGAGACAGGCGGTTCAATCCCTGATGCCGGGCCAGTTGGTACTCACCAGGGAAGCGACTGCATGCTGGGAAGCTAGACATGCCCGCTCTCCCCAGTTTACGAAAGCATCGACCAGTCTGGGGGAAACTCCGAGGCCGACCTCGACGCGGACAGGGGGAGACGGGCCGGCAAAGGGCCAATCATGGAGGAGGACGAGCTCGACCCCCAGACCCAATACGAGGAGAAACGAGGAACGAAGAGGGCCGAGCCTGTGGACGAGGTTGAAGTCATCTTCATTGATAAAGAGACTTGCCAGAAGCAACTCCGGATCGGGAGCAAGTTGTCGGGGCCTATGAAGGCCGAGCTGACCAAGTTCCTCCTGGAAAACGCAGATGTCTTTGCGTGGACCCACGAAGACATGGTCGGCATCGACCCTCGGGTCACCTGTCACCGGCTACAGGTCGACCCCACGGTCAAGCCGGTCGTGCAAAAGCGAAGAAAGCTTGGCCCGGATCGACAGCAAGCCTTGGAAGAAGAAGTGATCAAGCTCAAAGATAACGAATACATTCGCGAGGTCCGGTACCCGACCTGGGTAGCCAACCCGGCACTCGTGAAGAAAAGCAGCGGAGCATGGCGCTTGTGCATCGACTTCTCCGACTTGAACAAGGCATGCCCCAAAGACAGCTACCCACTCCCCCCACATCGATACATGGTTGACGCAACCTCGGGGCACGAGCTGATGAGCTTCATGGACGCATACTCCGGCTACAATCAGATCCCCATGCACCCGGACGACGAAGAACACACCTCTTTCTACTCGGCACGTGGTCTCTACTGCTACACCATGATGTCGTTCGGGTTAAAGAATGCCGGGGCCACCTACCAACGTCTAGTTAATAAGATGTTTGCTAGCTTGATAGGTGTAAGCATGGAAGTGTATGTAGATGATATGCTAGTTAAGTCTGTGTACGCGTCTGATCATGTTAACGATCTTAATAAAATGTTTTCTGTTTTGCGCGATTATTCCATGAAGTTAAACCTGAAAAAATGTACTTTTGGCGTCGGTTCGAGAAAATTCTTGGGGTACATCGTCAGCCAGCGTGGCATCAACGCCAATCCCGAGAAGATCAAGGCAGTGCAGGACCTTCGACCGCCGACGTCGATCAAGGGAGTTCAGAGCCTAACCGACAAGCTCGCAGCCCTGAGCAGATTCATCTCGAAGTCCCCCGACCGCTGCAAACCTTTCTTTGATGCTATCAAGAAAAATCACAAGTTCGAGTGGACGCCGGCCTGCCAAAAAGCGTTGGAAGCTATCAAGGAAACCTTAGCCAGGCTCCAACGATGCAAAAGCCCCGCCCAGGTGAAATGCTCTATCTATACCTGGGGATTTTCAAGGTGGCCGTAAGTGCCGCCCTGATTCGGGAGGATGACTCAGGCCAGTTCCCGATTTACTACGTGAGCAAGGCCCTCCACGATGCCGAGCTGAGGTACCCGCCGATGGAGAAACTTTCCTTCGCCTTAGTTACTGCAGCTCGAAAACTTAGACCATACTTTTTGGAGTATTCTATCACCGTCCTCACGGCCTACCCGCTAAGACAAATCCTACATCGACCTGACACTTCGGGCCGAATGGTCAAGTGGGCGGTGGAGCTAGGGCAATACGATATCCAGTACCGACCCCGGACGGCAATGAAGGGGAAGGTACTATCGGACTTCATAGCCGAGTTCACGCCGGGAGTTGAGGAGACGAAAGGCGAGGAACCTTGGATGATGTACGTAGACGGGTCCTCCACTACCGGACGAGCAGGCGGGGGGGTCGTCCTCGTGAATCCCCAAAAAAGGCTCTTCTGTCATTCGATTCAATACCTCTTCCCGGCTACCAACAATGAGGCCAAATACGAGTCATTGCTATCCGGGCTCGCTTTGGCCGAAGCCATGAGTCTGACCGACATTACAATATACTCCGACTCGATGCTGATGGTTAAACAAATTTTCGGAGAGTTCGAGGTCAAAGAGCCAAGATTAGTCCCCTATTTGGGACTAGTGAAGAAAAAATTAGCCAAACTTCGGACCCGAATAGAGCACATTCTACGGACGGAGAACGTGCAGGCCGACGCCCTGGCCCGCCTCGCTTCAAGTGCCGGGGTGGAGAGCGTCGAATATGTGCAAGTCGCTCACAAGGAACAACCCTCCGTGATCGACATCTCCGTGATGAGCGCCGACCAGGCCTCCGCAGGCAAGGAACCGAGCTGGATGATCCCGATCCGGTCGTATCTCGAGACCGGTGAGTTGCCGTCTGACCCAAAAGAGGCCAGACAGCTTCGTACCCGGGCAGCTCGGTTTACGATCGTGGCCGGTGAACTGTTCAAGAGAGGATACTCGGCACCTTTACTCAAGTGCGTAGACGAGAAGAATGCCGAGTACATTCTCAGGGAAGTCCACGAGGGCGTATGCGGAAATCACTCCAGCGGCTACGCCCTCGCCCACAAAGTTCTCAGGCAAGGATATTACTGGCCTAGCCTGAAAAAGGACGCCCTGGACATGGCTCGAAGATGCGCAAAATGCTAGACATTCGCGCCGAACATCATCCAACCTTCACAGCCCCTGAAGTCCATATTCAGCCCATGGCCATTCGCCAAGTGGGGTGTCGACCTGATCGGCCCCCTACCTACCGGAAAGGACGGAGTGAAGTACGCAGTCGTCGCCGTGGACTACTTCACGAAGTGGGCAGAAGCCGAGCCGCTTGCCACTATCACCGAGCAGAAAATGATCGACTTCCTATGGAAATCCATCATATGTCGCTTCGGGGTGTCGAACTCGATAATCACTGACAACGGAAGACAGTTCGAGGGGAAGAAACTGGAGGCATTTTGCGAAGAGCACAACATCAAACATTTCTTCTTGACACCCTACCATCCCCAATCCAACGGCCAGGTTGAAGCTGTAAATAAAATTATCAAACAAGGGCTCAAGGTCCGACTTGAAGCCGCGAAAGGGGCATGGCCGGAGGAGCTCCCAAAGTACTGTGGTCGTATCGCACCACGGCCAGATCATCCACGGGAGAGACGCCGTTCTCCCTGGCATATGGAACCGAAGCAATGGTACCTGTCGAACTCGGCGCCCCAACCTTCCAGGTAACTCACTTCGAAGAAGGATCCGACTCCGAGTCATTGAGAGTGAACCTCGATCTGATAGACGAGCACCGGTCGCAAGCCGAGCTCAGAAATGCAGCATACAAAAGACGAAGCGACAGATATATCAATTCCCAAGTCAAATCACACTCGTATCAGGTCGGCGACTTGGTGTTAAAAAGGGTAACGGGGCCGGACCCCGGACCACTGAAGCCGAAGTGGGAGGGTCCCTACAAGATCAGCGAGGTCCTCCCACACGGGGCCTACCGCCTCGAACACCTAGACGGCATCCCCCACCAATACCCGTGGAACTCAGCATTTTTGAAAAAGTTCTACCAGTAGGTCGAGGACAACCTTGTATTTTCATTTTTGTAATTTTACCTTGTAAAAAATAAATGAACCTTTTAAAGATGTATGATTTTTCATGTATTTACGTCTGTCTTTAGTAAGTATAGATCGAGTCGAAGCGGCGTAATTAACGTAAGGAACGAAGTGTCGGCCAGGATCAGTACGATAACCTGGTCGGCACTAGCTGGACTCAACTAGGAAGTCCAGTCAGGCCAATGATACCTCCGAGTCTGAATGCGAGACCGGTCAGGTAAGCTGCCACATAATTATGTACAGGTCGGGTCAGAACGATGACCAGGCCGGCACGACCCGGGCTCGGCAAAGTAGCCCGGTAAGGCCGTAGCGCCAGCGTAAGAAATGAACGACGAGCTCAAACACGAAGCTCGACATGGCCAAGCCATCGCCCGATCCCACGAACGGATTGGATAAGAAGTGAATAAAAAGTGCCGAGCCCAATATCATGCTCGGCCAAGTAAATAAAAAGTGTCGAGCCCAATCTCGGGCTCGGCCGCATAAATAAAAAGTGCCGAGCCCAATCTCGGGCTCAGCCGCGTAAATGAAAAAGAAGCGCCGAGCCCAATCTCGGGCTCGGCCATGTAAATATAAGGTGCCGGGCCCAGCAACGGGGCCCGGCCATGCAAATATAAATAAGTACGAAACACGGCACCAAGTCCATACTTGATCAAAAATCGAAAATAACATTCATCCATTCACAAGTAAAAAAGCATTAAAAACCCATTCATTCAAATAACATTCATTCAAAACAAATTAAGCAGTCTGCAAATTTTCAAAAAAAATGGACCATAGGCAGTCAACAAAAACGGCTCGCAGGCCGGAGATAGTCTACTGGTCAGAAGGATTGGAGGTCAGGTCCACCACAATAGGGTCCGAAGGTTCCGCATCTGCCTCGGCACCCTCGACGGCCTCCCCGCCGAGGCCCTGGTCGGCCCTGACCTCGCTCTCGGCTGCCCCGGAGGTACCCGCCTCATGATCATTCGCCCCCCGCAGTATCCGGGAGGGGTCGGCCTCATCGGCAAAGTCTCTGGTCGGCAGCAGGAACGAAGTATAGCCAGAAAGAGACTCGCCCGACGCCAGACGCATTTCATCAGGAGGCATGGCTCCGAAATTCGAAGCCAACAATCACGCCGTCCTCCCAACCCCTCTGGCACCGCACCAAAGCCGCCTCCTCCTCGTCCACCTCGCATACAAGCCCCTCGAACTCGGCACTCAGACCGTGCTTAGAGATCTTTGCCCGCATGATCTCGGGGAAATCCTCCAAGGTCAGCAGGCCGGCGTTGAGCCGTTGGAAAAGCCAGTAGAGGTTGTAGCCGACCCCGGAGTCCATGTCGGCCATGATATCCTTGCTGAATAGCTCTTGGATCTCCGGGTACGTCAGCATACGAAGCGAGATGCGGGGGCTACGACCCTCAGAGGCCTCCACCTCGACATATTTCTCCAGCTCGGCCGTGTGCGCGTCGAGCTGCTTCTGGAGGGTGGCGACATGAGCCTAAAGCTTGTCGAGCTGGAAAACATGTCGATCCATATCTTCGATCATCGCCTTGGCATGCCGCTCCCCCAGCTCGAACTCCCAAGCAGCCCAGGCGGCCCTTTCCTTCCTCAGCTCCTCCGCCAGCCTGGCCGCTGTCCGGGAGGCCTCAATCTCCTTCTCGGCCGCCTTCCTCGCCTCGGCTCCGCCAGCACAAGGCGGTTCTCCAGCTCCGAGGTTCGGTTCACCTTAGCGTTCAGAGAGGCGATCTTCCCACGACAGAGCTCGTGGTCGGCTTCCAACTTCCGATGGTCGGCCAGGGCTTTTTGTGACCTATCGGCGGCCTGGACGAGCTCGACCAGCGCTCGGGAGATGGTCCCCGCCGCATGCTGTATAAGCGACGGGGTGGAAAGTTGAGTGACGGCGGCTTGGGCGGCCGGGGTCCAGGCGACCAGAGGGAGCCGGGCTGCCCGAACCATCTCATCGGGAACCCCGAACAGGTTGGGGACGGAGACCCCGTCAGCGGCGCGGAGGTCCAGGTACCAGTCGTCCGGGAAGCCAGGGAGGGTCTTAGCAAGGCGGGCCCTCCGCTCGGCGTCGACGGGGACGAAGGTGTTCGCCCCGTCCTGGTGGATATACGCCTTCTCCTTGGCAAGGCCCGAGCTCTCCACCCCGGCCCCTTTCTTCTTCTTCGCCGCGGTCTGATCCCCGGTACCCGCACCAGGGTCCTCGCTGCTGGTTGAGCTCGGCTCCTCCAGGGCCCGGCGCCTTGTCAAGCGCGGCTCCAGTGCAGGCACACGTGGGCCCTGGGGGACAGACGGATTGGCTTCAGGTGCCACCGCGGTGGACACGTCGGCGTCCTTGGGGGCCGGCTCCTTGTTGAGCGCTGCCCTCTTCTTTGCTAGGTTCAGACGGCCAGACATGGCAGCTTTGGTCCTTGCCTTGAGCGGGTTTGGGTGCTTTCGACGGTATTTGTTGGCGGCCTTCACCGACTCGAATCCCTTGAGCCTAATAAGAGGATAGTAAACTGCAAAAGAGCAGCGATTAAATGCGTAATTAGTGCCGAGCAGAGATTGGAGGCCTAAACAATTGACAAAGTGCCGAGACGGGATAAGAAAATACCTGGCTTGAAAGACGTATCGATAATCTCCGGGCTGAGGTTGTGATTGAGGAGAGTCTCTTCTTTGGTGAGGGTTGAGTAACGACGCTCCTCCACGTCACGCCCCAACAAAGTATTGAGCCGCGCGGCCAAAGATGGATTGAGCGTCGAACTGTGGTTACGGACTGAAAACACAAATTATGACCTGTTAGCACAAAGAAAAGGAAATCAGTTGGTGACGAACGTGAAAGCAAAAAACTTACGAGTATGGGAAATAAAATGAGTAGGCGGGTGCCGAGTAGCGTCCGGAGTCTTCCACTCGCCGCCGACCTAAAACCAATTCGACATGTAGCCGTGTAGGGTCTCGGGCAGTTTGGCCACCAACGTCTTGTCGATACCGGGAAGTACCGAGCTGTAATAGTTGCCAGTGTCACCGGAACGCTTAAAGGCGAATAGGGACTTCACTTCGTCACCGGTGGGGTCGGCCTAGCCCTCGCGGCGATACATGACGATTAAGATCACAAGGCGGGCAAATACTGTCGGCACGTATTGGCTGATGCCGACCTCGAGCTGGCTCAGGATGTCGCTGAGTGCGCCGGGCAGAGGGAACCGGAGACACAGGTGAATGCTATGTCGGTAGACCCCTATACAGCCCGGCGGCGGGCAGTGGATCCGTTCCCCAGGATACGGCGCAAACAGCCGGACGCCGGGGCCGAAGTTGTACTTTCCCCTCAGCTGGGCCAGGTCGGCGTCGTCCAAGACCGACGCTGTATTCCAGGCCGTCACCTGGCTCAGCGTTGCCCACACCCGCTCGGGTCGGCGCCAGAACCCGAGTGGGGGAACCGTCGCAGCCTCGAGGGCGGCATCAGTGGCGGCGTCTCCCATGGGAACGCGCTCCCGGCCATCAACGTTGCCACGAAGGGCCTCGTCTACCAGGTCTGGATCGACATCGGAGTCGGTGTCTAGAAAACCGAGGTCGACGAAATCATCGTCAGCCGCGGCCGAGGGGTTCGGGCCTACATCGGCACCATCACGCAGCGGCGACGGGGGATCCCGACAGCCGTCGTCTCCGTCGCCGGAGGCCGTCTTGACCGTCGAAAAGTCCAGACGGACTACAGAGATAGGAATGGCGGTGAGGATAACATCCGCCGACGCGGCAGAGCCACCATCGCCCATGGATTTTGGAGAAGACATCGCAACAAAAAAACGAGAAAGAAAAACAAAAAGAAGCCGAGCAAAATTACCAGAAAAGTAGCCGAAGATCGTCGCCGGAGAATTCTTGGGATAAGCTCGAAATTCACACAGCTTTTGGGTGCTTGAAGGTCCAAATTTTTCGAAGGTAGGAGAAGTGAAAAAATCCATGAGAAGGGATATATATAAGGTCGCCCGACCAATAAGGCACGGACACGTGTGCGAGTCTTTTGAAAAGCGTCCGGAGGAAGCTAGCCGTCACGTCCTTTCGAAATACTTGGCTGTCAATCTGCCACGTATCGCCCCCGTGTGAACGCAATTAACGCGTCTCTTCGGTTACCATGAGCCTACACCAAGTGTAGTGGAGATGCCGATCTCAAAAAAGGGTCGGACACGGATTCGGTGGGCCTAGCTCGGATCCAACTGATAAGAGACGACCTCAGGAGAGGCACGATGGCCCTCACCCGAGCTCGGGGGCCTGTATGTTAATATCCGAGTCCGGCCCCAATAAAGATACCGGCCCGATAGATTGAAAGCCGAGCGGTGGCCGGCCGAACCGAAGAAGCTGGTCACCAAAACCGTTCGTGGGTGCCGAGTTGAGCAAAAATCAAAGCCACCGGGAACGGCGGGTAGAGCCGATTCCGAGGTCGGCACCATGCCCTCTCAACTACGAGGTCGGCACCCTGTTCGGGATCTTACAAGGGCGGCCCCTGATGGGGATACGGTCTTAAATACAATAAAGTAAGGCCACTTGTCGACAAATGATTGCAGATGGGACATCCCAGACTAGTCTGCAGGACTAGGACGTCTAGTTCGGCCAGAAAACGTGTCTGCATTAAATGCAGCTCACGTCCGCATTAAATGCGTGGCAGGTAATGATTGGAAAACCCAGAAATCACTCCCAATCAGTCAGAGAAACGCCAGCCTGTCCCGCCGAACTACTGTACGACAAGATCGGTGAACAGTGCCTGAACAGTGCCGCATTAAAGAGCACTATAAATAGCAAACCCTTCATTTATTTTTGGGTTGTTGAATCCCAACAGTCTAAACTCTCTCTACTTTCTCTCTCTAAAACTCGTGTAATAACTTTGTAAGGATTTGTAAGGATATTGCAAGTGCCGACCTTGTACGAGAGGCCGACCTCGCGATCGATCAATAAAATCGTAATTGAACCGTATTTCTTTGTCTTTTTCTCATTATCCTTTTATTATTCATCTTTTTAACCGTTGACCGAAAACGTCTGTCAACAGTAATTTTGCTTATGTGAATACTTGATTTTTTTTTTAGTCGAAATCATAGAATCCATATGTTGGTTTTTTGTTTTAAATTTTAATAGAATTTATACTCTTCGGTTTAGTTTATATGTTTGTCTCATTTTGTCTCACTCCCAGACCATTTTTTCCGAGTCCCGAATGATACCGGTCCATTTGGGACGGTGCCTCATCCCGGACCGTTCCCAAAGCAATTCATTAAAGTGGGATCGGTACCGAGACAACTCAAATCCCGGACCGTCCTGGACCGCGCCTGTAATGCCCCGTTTCACGTTGGAATTTTTGAGGATTTCTGTTATTATTATTATTATTATTTATTGAATGCTATAAATTATTAATTGTCGAATGTGATTTATTTGTCAAATTGCCTAATTGTCTAAATATTAATTAATTGCCTAATTGTATAAATGTTATTATTTAATTAAAAATGTGTATTTGTATTTTTACTAATATTATTATTATTTTCTTTAAATTTAAATTGTGTATTATCAATATATATTATATATTTGGTTTGTTTATTCAATTGTGCAAATTTATTTATCGAGCCCGAGAAACCGTATTATCGCTACGTAGTCGGGCCCGAGAGCCGAACCGTGTTATCAAATTTATATTCCAGCCCATTTTGCTATATGAATTAAATGGCCCAATTCCTTGCTAATAAATCCTGGCCCAATGTATTAAATGGTTTCGGCCCAAATCCCTTATATCACCTAGGCCCAAATTGGGTTGAAATTGGCAGATTTATCTCTTTCTTCATCCTCACACGCAGCGACCGAGTCTCTCCTTATCTACAGTTCAAAAGTTTGTTCTGATTTTTTTGTGAGATTCTCCTCACGTTCGACTCCTTCTCGCACCTATTAATCAGAGAAGTCGTTCTTCAATCCTCTTCTCACCTTCAATCGCAACATCGCTCTGTTAAAAAATAAAAATAAAAATCAGTCTGATCCTTCTTCTCCGGCGAGCCTGCTCGTCCGGCGATCCATCTCCGAGCAGCCACTGCCGTCAAACGAGCAGCACGCTACCTTCAATTGCAAGCCTAAGCTTCGGTCCATTTCACAGGCAGTTCACGCCCGTTCTTCCGTTCAAAGCCATTAATTCCGGCAAACACCTCGGGCATCCCTGTTCGCCGCTGTCCGTCCTCGATCAGTCGTCGTCCGTCGTCAAGGGCAGCGTCACTTTCCGTTCACAAGCAGCACCTTCGAGGAGTTCCGACTTTCGTCGAGTCCGTTCGATCCCCGTTCGTTCAACCCGTTTTCCGATAGCTCGAAATTCTTGAAGACGGGTAATCTATGTCGAACCTTCTTGTTATATTTTCGTATTCATTCATATTGTTGTTCAATCGAGCTCGTTGAATCGATTCCGCTATTCGCGTTGGTATTAATTTTAGACCGTATATGTTCCGTTTACTCATTTGGTCTCGTGAATTTCGTGGATATTGGATCTTTCTTTTTCGAAGTCGAACCTCTTAGGTTGCTGTGATTATTTGAATAAGATTCGGAGACTCGTTGTGAATTTTTCGGATCGTCTCGTTCGTTTTGCCGTTTGTTTATTTTCAAGCCGGTTATGCCTTTTTTCGTTTGCGATCCATATAAACCATTTGATGAAAATTTCGAAACTTTGAAAGTTTATTTTAAAAAAAATGTTTCTGAAATTAATCGAACCGAACCATTTGATGAAAATTTTGAAACTCTAAAAGTTTATTTTAAAAAAGAAATGTTTCTGAAATTAATGGAACCGATCGCCGTGAGCTTCGTCGTTGATTTCACTTTGTTGCCGGTAATTCCTGTGCGCGAGCAGTACAAAGTTTTTTTTTTCTCCTTCTCGCAGTAACATTTTTTGCAGATCAAATTTGATTTTCTTTTTAAAATATTCGCAACCAGTAAGTTGGTCCAGTGGCGTGCTGCGCTCTCTCGCGTGAGTGAGGTCCTTGGTTCGAACTTGCCTCTTGTCTATTTTTTTAAAAAAAAATCCCAGCGCCCATTCTGTTGCCAGCAGTAGAAAACATGCGGGCTGTCTAGCCCGCATTAGGCCCGCGCTCAGCCCGCCTTCCAGTCAGTAGCAGAAGCCCGAAGTCAGCCCGCGCCCGGCCCATTCTGTCTCTGCCTCTCTGGCCCGCGAACCCGGTGAAGCCTGCGCCCTTGTTTCCTTAGCAGGCCCAAAATTTTAGCCTTTTTCCTTGTTCAATCGCGGCCCATTTCACGTGTCTAGGCCCATTTTCGCGGCAGATTAATTCCAGCGCGGCCCAGCTCGTCTTTTTGGCCCTTTTTGAGTTCCGGAAGCCTGTTTTTAATACCGATTTTAATTTTAAAAATATTTTCAAAAGGAAAAAAATATGGTAAAAATTATTTTAAGTCCCGAGACTTTATTTTAGTCCTCCGAGTCATTTCTTTTAAAAATGTGAGAGTGCCAAGTTCACGAAAAATTCCGATAAAATCTCTTAATCATTATTTTGATTAAGTGTGAGTCTTTAATGTTTTTAAAAATCAAGATAATGTGTTTATGAGATTATCTTGATTAAATGTAGGTGTTTGAGGAGTCGAGCCCTCGACCTACCGACTGTTTGTGTGCTTTTTCTACCGACTTACCAGGTGGGTTTTATTTGAAAATTCTATGCATTAATTAATTGTTATTGTTGTGGTATGATCAAAGTATGCATGTGAACTATGTAGCCTTCGATGTGAGCCATATTGGCCGTCGAACGGTTATCCCCGTAGCTATAGAACGTACCCGATCGGGTGTCTCCTTTATTTATGTATGGTAGTCAAGGCATGAGCCTTGGCTGGTGATCCTCGATGTATGTCCGAAGGGATGTTTTTGAGCATTCGGGGTGGATTTACTCCCACTGTCTGGGCATCGAATGTAAGGCCCATGGGGGATTTCGATACGTGTATTAGCAGTGGTCTATTGGTATAGGTGTGCACATGAGAGTTGACTCTGGGAAGGAGATGGGATATTAATTGATTTGTGTTCATACTGCGACCATACCTGCTTTATTTTATAAATTTGAATATTAATTATTGCATAGCGGTGAGCACCTCGATTTTCCTATTGTGCTCATCCCCACCTGCTCTTCATGGATGCACGTTAGTAGTTTCCGGGCACCACAGAAATAGGCGAGTGGCGGTCATATTACTGATTATTTTCGCTGCATAAATTGCTTAGTATTATTTATGCATTTCTTATTTACGTTGGATTTCAGATTATTGATAGGGAGTGTACTCCCTTGTATTTATGAATTTGATGAACTCAGTTTTGGGAGTTGATGTTATTTACGAACCCGGTTTGGGTGTTGGCATGAATATTGAACCCGGTTTGGGTGTTGCATTTATGATAATGTTGAAATTGTTTTTGGATTTGGAAATGAGTAGCGCCTCAAGTCTTTTGAAATAAATTTTGAAAAATTTATTCCAATTTTTGACAAATAAAAGTGGGGCGTTACAGTTTGGTATCAAAGCCAGTCTGCGTTTCTGTAGACTGGTTAACGTGAATTTTGTGATTACATGCTTTGACCTCATATTATGACCACTCGCTCTCGTAGTGTCACGCCAGCTCAGGTATAAGTACCTGAATGATTTAAGATTATTGTGCATTTATTGGTTATTGATTACTGAAATGAAACCGGGGCTTAGGAATTTATCCTCCTACTTTTAAACGTTCTGGAACTCTAAGATGAGTGGCGAACCTTAGTAGTATGAATTTGAACTCTAGCGATATAGAGTTAAGTTCTAACTTGAGGTTTTGGTTGTTTAGAAATTTGATAGGGTGTTATCGATCTGAGTTCTGTGTATAACAGTCCTCTCGATGTAGTTTGGTGTCTTCGGAAGAGGACCATTCGCGAGCCATCTAGAAAGGAGAAGGTTTAAACGAATAGAGCAGACAACCGAAGAAGTCTCAAGTGTGGGATATTCGGAGGTCTGTAACCATGGTTATTAAAACCATCAGATGTGAATATGCCTATGTTAATTTTGTATTCATGAGTTGAATAAATGTCGACGATCTCTTCGATTTTGAGAAATCAAGTGAGACCTTGTCGATTCGTGATATAGTCGTTGTGGATTGGAACTGTATCGTCCTTAGTCCTATGGCGAAGACTTCGGACGAATTCGTCGTAAAACGAGTCGTATATAAATTGTTGAACTTTAATAACCGCTGTTTTAGTATTGGAATTATTAAAAATTATGTACTGCTTTGTTTGCCTTGAAATTTTTAGGGTTTTGTCTTCTATTGAACATCTGACTTATATTAAAATTTCGTAATTTTCCAAGGCCTGTAGCTATTTTAAATAATTAGAATGATTTCTGGTCAGTTTCATGTTACTTGCATAGTAAATTGTGTAGTGATCGAAATTGGCTGAGAATTTAGTATGTTATGCCTCTGTTATGATTGTATTTTGTGTAAAGTTGTTGGAATTTTTGAACTGAGTTTGATAGGGTAAATAGTTTATTTTCTGATTCTGCAAAAAGTTATTTTATTTATCATAAATCGGTTAGTTGTTGAAAAATTCTAAAACTTGACTGAAGTACTTGCTTTATGTTTGTTTTCATGGTGTTAAAAGATGAGAATTTTGGAGTTCAATTTGGTTTGCTTTTAACTAAATTTTGATAACTGCTGAAACTTGTAGGAATTTTTAAAATTCGTACATTTAATGTCCAGGGCTTAAATTTTGACATGTTGCCACTCTCATGTTGTAGTCTGTGGTATAAAAATTTCATAGGTTAATTCATTCATTTAATCTGATTGCTAATTTATGCTCATTTTTGCCATAATCTTGCTCGAATTTTATAATATAGCACAGTTTGAGTTTGTGGCTGAAAATTTGTGGTATTGCTTAATTCCGGAAGGTGGAATTTTGGGGAAAATTTCACAGTTAAATTCGTATGATAACCTGACCAACCTAATTTTGTGATTAAAATCTAGTATTTTTAAATATATGGCTTCTTGCAATAAAAACTGTGAATCGACTCGTTTTCCGGTTTTTTTTAAGTGTTTGACTTGGTCAATGTTTGTTTTGGATTATGTGAACTCCCATGTGTATTTGGTTGAGTCTTAGTGTCGAATCTAAGTGTTCCAACGTCCATAGGACTTCACGAACAACTTAGTCGAATTAAGTTCGGCTGAGTATAATTGTGAATTCCGTTTAAGTCAAAGTAGATGTTGAATATAGCATCTGGACTTAATGAAGGTGCTTAACGAGCCGAGCTTGCCGCCTATAAGTGCTTTTGTGTTATCTCCTGCTGTTATCGAGATGGAGTGTTTTTCCACCTTAAAGGATTATGCAGAAATCTTTTAAGGAGGATAGACAAGTCTGGAGCAAGCACATTGTGTAGTGAAGTACCGTCATTATTCTAAATTTTGTTCGTCGTAAAAAAAATTTGTTGTTCTTTTCCTCTTTTCGGAATCCCGGGAAGAACTTCGCTTTCAAATCCAAAGTGTGAAGATTGAGAAGTGAGTTGCGCTCGTTTAGGACTGCTGACATGATTAGCTACCCGAGGAAGAGCTGACACAGCCAACGCTGTTAGTCGGAAGAGCCGAAGCGAGCTATCTATTTAATGACTCGGCAGAAGCCGCTGACTTAGAGAGAATCGCCATGAGAGTTCTTTTGAGATTTCGTGTATCGTTAGATCTGTGGCGTATTGAGTTTTGTTGTTTTAGGGAGTTGGTGGACTGGGAACTCGAACTTGCACCTTGCCATTTTTGAGACTTTTTGAAACTTTTGAAATTGTGAACGCCTGAAATATACATTGTTTTGTTGATCCCAAAATTTTTGAAATTTGGTAAAACCATTCCTTTTTGGTAGCCTTGAATTGTAACTCCTTGTGAAAACCTGGACCAAACGCCGACCCTGACTGGGTGTAGCCACGCAAAGTGGTGGCCGAGCACGCACGACCGTGCTGAGAGACGGGAGGCTTGCGCGTGGCCGACCGTTAACTCGCATGCGAACTGCAACTGCCATCACCGAATACACAAACTCCCCAGGCCAGCGTGTGCAGCCAAGCCTCGACCTTACAGCTGGTCTCTGAGTAGGTGGGTACGCACGCGTCACAGCGCCCCGCTTATGCAGCGGCAGCGAGCGTGCCGCCTCCTGGGTGACAGTACAGTAACCCCGAACCTTCAATTCATTTCTTTGATCGACCGAATTTGCGGAGATATTTATGTTACCTCGAACCTTGAACCGAGGGCTCCAAGTTCCACTAAAATGTGTATAAATCCTTAATCGATGGTTTCTGACTAAGGAGTGTAGTCGATGAGTCCATATGCTTTACTTGAGATTTTCTCGAGTTGGCAAATTGAAAATTTCGTGTTTCTTTGGGTCAAGCCTTATGTTTGTGCATAAGGGTTGCGTTCGACTCGTGCAGTCGATATCATGAGATTGTGAGCTTGATGGTATCGTGCTTTATGTATGTAGTACCGTGTCGTTGTCTCTGATAGAGACACGCGGCCGTGATGAAATCATGAGCAAGTTGTCAGTGTGACTCGGATGCGAGACTGAAACTTGGCGTCACATGTCCACCTTGATGGTGAGGTAGTCGGAGTACGCTGACAATACACCGAACGACCTGTTAAGGTCTTGTGTGCTATAGCAAGTCGTTGATACTCATGAGTATAGGCTAAACCGAACTAGGTCCCTTACAAGAAGATGTACGCCTGAGCTCGGGCAGGACTGATCACCCTCCCAAGCAAGAAGGTAAACATATGAGCATGGGCGAGTCGGATTGGTTCCTGTATATGAGTACATACCTTTCGAGTATAAGGCGATAGGACTCATGGGAACAGAATCGAGTTCTGGAGAGTGATGACGGACCTCGTGATTGGAAATTCCCGTTCGAGTCAGGCGTTCCTTTTAGATGTGTGTTCTTTCGCATTTCCGAGGACGAAAATGTTTTAAGGAGGATAGATTGTAATGCCCCGTTTCACGTTGGAATTTTTAAGGATTATTGTTATTATTATTATTATTATTATTGGTAACGCAAAACACTCCGACCGGCTTGAAATCGGTTTGTTTCCTTCTTCCTCGCCGATAGAACGCCGCGTTCCTGCACAGAACTCTCACACCGGAGGGGTTTTCCGGTGAAGAGCCTCCGATGCTTAAGTCAGTATATGTTTGTTCAATTTTCCAAAGTAAAGAATGGATAAATCGTAAACCCTAAGAAAATACCCACTCCCATACATATAGGAGTGAGATACCTGCCCTAAGAGCTGCCCGGATATTGGTGAGCTGTCCTGCCCACGCTGCCCGTCCGTACGCACACAGTGTGCGTGTTGTCAGAAATGTCAGGGGTGTCAGAGGTGGTTGTTACCACTATCACTCTGCACCAATACATTTTCGCCACGTGCCCCCCTCTGAGCTGAGGGGAATTATTCCTTTGCGCAAACCGTTGGGATCTCCTGACATCACTCACGCGCCCACTCGCGTTCAAGTCACGCTCTCGACTGCTTCCTACCTGCTGCGTGCTCGATTGATCGAGCTCCCCCTTACTAAATCGATCCTCGACCAGCTCTGCTATTCTGCTCGATCTATTCCGTTTTGGTCGATCATCCTTCAACCAACGTGGTTTTCTCCACCCTATGCCTGCCTGACCGACATGATGGACCGGTCTGCTCCTTAGTCGTATAATATCCCATATCATCTAGTCCCCCCCACTCTGGTCGAGTCTGAATGACTCAATCTAAGAGTGAATTCGAGTTGTCTTCTTCGTTCTACTTACTTTTTCGATCATTTTTGCTGGTGTCGCCCTCTGGTCTCCTCTCTCGATCACTTTTTTATTGATGTCGCCCTCTGGCCTTTCCTCTCGATCACTTTGTTGATGTCGCTATCTGGCCTTTTCTCTCAGTCGTCACTTGGTTTCTTTTATCGCACGCTATGATTACTTTTTATTTTTTTTTATTATTAGCGTGATTTCTGCCTGCCACATGTCTTCCTTCTCTGTACTTTTAATCATCACGTCTTCTCACGATTTGTGTCGCTTCGATATTTACGCCTCTTTAATTGTTTCCGCCGTTGGATCTTCTTTTATCTAACGGTCATATTCCCCAAACTCTTCACCTTATTCATCTGTACTCCTATAAATACGATACTTAGTCATTTTTGCAGCTTTTCTCACCTTTGCGATTTTGAACCTTCTTTGCGCTCCGCACTTTCTCTCTGCAAATTGTTCTTGCCCACTCTCGGCGCCTTTTCAAGCAATTTCCAGCAAACACTTCTCCACCACGACCATGAGTAAGTCTCATGTGCTCCAATTTTATATTTACGTGTGTTTATTTTGTCAATTTTTCGATTTTCCTGTTGCTTCTTCCTTTTCCCAATTCTTCTCGCTTCGCTTGCGGCAAAAAACCCACCTTTCTTGCTTTTCGAAACCCTAATTCCTCTTCTTTTCCTCTCAATTTTTTGTTCTACTTTTCAGATTCCGCTGATTCTAACGCACCGAGCCATCAGTTCAGTGAGGATGAGACAAGCGCATCGTCTTTTCCTATTCGCCAGCCTATCCCTCACTCGCCTTCTCGCTCTGTTGAGAAAATCTACGATCCCATTCCTATCAGCGTTTTACGCCCTTCTGACCCCGCCACACCTTCTCCTTCTCGCCGACCTACTCGTCTGATTGACGAATCAGATAAGGATACCCTCGATCACATCCCTCTGAATCGTCGCCGACCGGCGTTCGGGGCTTCTGACGTCGCCGAGCAGGTTCTCGATGCCACCGAGACCGCTGTTGAGGATGATGAGGATACTGTTCCTCTCTCTCGCCACTCTGTGTTTTCTCGAGTTACCCCTTCTCCTATCCTTGAAAAGGGCACTTTGAAATCCTCGACCGGTGTTACACCCCTTGCTTCTTCATCTATCCCTGTCTCTACCTCCCCTCAGGCTGCTCCAAAGAAGGGTAAATCGACTAGGGTGTCTGCATCTGCTAAGAAGGCTTCTTGTTCTTCTCGTTCTCTCGCAGCTGGCTGGTTGGACACCGAAGAATTTGGCTATCCTACCGGCTGGGCCTTCATATCTCCTGGCCCTCGAGACACCTATGATAACCCTCCTCCCAACTGCTACACTTTCTTTGAGATTCAGTTTAAACTGGGCGTCTGTTTTCTCTTATGTCAAGATTTGATTGATCTCTGCAAGTGGTTCGACCTGCCATTAAACCAACTCCCGCCTAACGCCATCCGTTTTATCACTATCTTCATCATTCTCTGCCGCGTCCGTCTAGGTCGACTCGACCTAGATTTTTTCCATTACTGCTATATTCCTTCCAAACACGCTCAAGGGATCTACCTCAAGGGCCGCCACGATGTGCATTTCATTTCAGACACTCCGTCAAACGTCCCTAGGTGAAAAGACAAATTCGCCTTTGTCGAGCCCACCCCTGCTTTTCCTTGGGTGTCATCTCCCTGGCTCAAGGAACTTCCTCGCGAATACTCGATACCTTCTACCAATGCGCTTTTCGACGAACGGATTGCAGTGTGGAACAGCAAGCCGGTTGCGTCTAAGACTTTGCTCAAGGATGAGGACCTCCTACATTTTTGTGGTCTTCTTACTCACAAATCATGCCCTCTCCCTAGTCAAAAACCTTTGACCTTATCCGGATCGAAGGCGACCCAGGTATGTATTGTTGTTGAATAGGCTTAGACATCACCCTGTATGTCTCGCGTATTATGTATTCATTGCCGCTGTAACTTATGCATACCTTTTTTGCAGAGATGCCCGTTATCTCTGTGCCCAGGAGGAAAGCTCCTTTGAAAAAGAAAACCAACGTTGAGGGGTCGAGTTCCAAGCCTGCCGACTCGACTGCCTCACAGCCTGTATACTCAACCTTGCCTCCCCCTGATCTAGCCATCGAACAACCATCCTCGGTCAATCTTCCAGCTGCCCAGCCAACCGAGCCATCCAACCAACTCGAGAAGTCGTCCTCTCCCCCACCATCGTATTCTCCGGTTCACTCTCCTTCGCACGACCAGTCCTCCCCAATTATACACATTCCCGCGTCTCCAGAGCAGACTCAGCCCTAGGAGAATCAGCGTAAGCGTCCTTCTGCTGTGGGAGATGAGAATGTCGGTAAGCGCCGTCGGATTGAGGAAACCATGCTCTCGATCACTCTTCTTTCCTCTGGGATGTTCTTCCTCCTGTGGACCATCCTACTGACCGCTATAACAACGGTCATACTTTGCGAGATCGGGGTCATCGTCTTGCCCGCTGCTTGGCTCAGGTACTCTACTGTAACTCGTCACTTATCTGTTGTACTTCCTCTCCTCCCCTCGTTAGTATTCTAATACTTTCCTTTATGCTTCTTTGTAGGGCATGGTTGAACTCGCGCCGTTGATCGAGCAGGCGCTGGCGAGCCCTGGTCGGTCTATCCGACCCTCGAGCGGAGTAATCTTCGTCTTGGCACTCAGCTGCAAGAAACTATTGCCAAGGCAAACGATCTCCACGAGAGGTTGAAGGAGTCGGCTTCCCATAATAAGGCTCTTTCTGACGAGAAGGATACGCTCGAGGGAGCGCTGAAATCCTTCGAGGAGGCTCTCTCGGCCGAGCGAGCCGAAAAAGAGGCCCTCAGGGTTTCCCCGAAAGCCCTTGAGACCGCGTTCGAGGAGGAAAAATCAGCTCGAGCACGTGAAAACGTTGCTTTTGAGCAAAGGGCGAAGCCCTTGATCTACGAGGCTGTCCTTCGAGCCCGGCGTATGCTCTTTCACACAACCGCTGGTCAACGCTTCCTACAGAATTATCGTGAGCAAGTGGTGGCTGCCTTCAAGCAGTCGCCATAGTATTTGAAGGACGTGCAGGACTATGGCACCCACTGCTTCGAGGCCATAATGCAACAGGTCGGGGTGCAAGTGGCCGAAGATAACTTCGAGGAGTTCAACATGGAAGCCATTTGGGATGCTATGCCCAAAGCTCCTGTTGGCTACCAAAGTGCTCTTGACCTACCAGACGACCACGACTGGTGGTCCGGCTTGCTCGAGCTTGTCGTGAATCAAGACGACTTGCTAAATCGTACCTTTAAGCTCCCCGCCGGATATGTTCCTCCTCTTGTTCGTCAGAACCAATCCGCCGGCAGAGCTGCGACAACCTCTGGTTCAAGTCAGCCGATCGAGCCGACACAACAGCAGCTCAGGCTGCTACCAGTGACAACGGTGCCGATGCGGAACCAACTGCCCAGGGCCCTTCTAATGCCCCGTCTTGAAGTTGTTGTAATTTATTGTCTTTGATCTTTGTGTAATTTTCTTTTCTGAGCGGTCATTGTTTTATTGAGTGAATGCTATTGGAACTGAAACATGTGTAGTTTCTTTGTCATTTCCTGGTGATGCGTTTGTTAAAGTGTTTGCTTGGTTATCGACGAGCATGTGCTGTCGCAACATGTCGATGTCATGTGAATCAACTAGAATCACTCCATTTACCTCCTTGATCAATCATAATTAATTAATAAATCTTAATGAATTAAATACCATTACACAGGTCCACCCTCGAAGGGGTGGTCGTTACATGCGACCATCCAGCCTTTCGGCCTTAGTCATGATGGATTTTTTGTCTTCGAGCACATGTCCACCCTCGAAGGGGTGGTCGTTACATGCGACCATCCAGCCTTTCGGCCTTAGTCATGATGGATTTTTTGTCTTCGAGCACATGTCCACCCTCGAAGGGGTGATCGTTACATGCGACCATCCAGCCTTTCGGCCTTAGTCATGATGGATTTTTTATCTTCGAGCACATGTCCACCCTCGAAGGGGTGATCGTTACATGCGACCATCCAGCCTTTCGGCCTTAGTCATGATGGATTTTTTGTCTTCGACCAATCATTCAACATAGGCCACCACATATATGCAATGAAATTAAAGCAATCAATTAGGCACAGTATCGAAAGTTGAACAGAAATTTCATTAATTCAAATTGGGAATTTCAGTACATCATTTTGTTGTGGAAAGTTTCCGACAAGAGAAAGAAAAAACACAAATTTTAAACATAATATTTCTTCAAGTTAGCCACATTCCATGACCTGGGGAGTGATCGTCCTTCGGCATCCTTGAGTGAATATGCACCTCCCGTGTGAACCTTCTCGACCAAGTATGGTCCTTCCTAGTTGGGTTCGAGCTTACCCACGTGCTTCAACACGTCCACCCTCTTCCAGACCAGGTCGCCAACCTGGAATCTCCTCATTTTTACCTTCCTGTCATGCGCTGCCCGCATCCTCTGCTTGTAGGTCTCGACTCTGATCGAGGCTTGCTCCCGAAGTTCTTCAATTGTGTCCAGGGCTGCCATCATCAAGTTCTCATTCTGTTCAAGATTATACGTGCTCGATCTTTGTGACTGGATCTCGCTTTCCACTGGGAGCAGTGCCGTATACCAGACTGAATGGTGTTTCTCTCGTGGTCGATCTTGGTGTTGTCCGGTACGCCCAAAGTACTGAGGTGAGCTCGTCGACCCATGCACCCGACGCCTTCTCCAACCTTGTCTTTAGACCGTTCAATATGATCCTGTTGGTTACCTCGACTTGTCCATTGGCTTGCGGATGAGCGACTGACGCAAAATGTTGCTCGATTCTCATGTCTTCGCACCATGCTCGGATCCGCTTGCCATTGAATTGCGTCCCATTGTCGGACACCAACACCTTTGGAAGACCAAACCTGCAGCAAATATTGTTATATAAAAGTTGTATAACTTTTTCCTCGGTGATTTTCGCCAGCGGCTCGGCCTCCACCCACTTCGTGAAATAATCCACTGCCACGATCAAAAATTTCCTTTGCCCAGTTCCTTGGGGCATCGGCCCCACCAGATCGATGCCCCACTGCGCAAATGGGATAGGGGCACTCATCGTCGTCATCATTTCCGCAGGTTGGTGAATAAGTGGCCCATGTTTCTGGCATTGTAAACACTTCCTCACCATCATCTTCGCGTCCTCCTTCATGGTCGGCCAAAAATATCCTGCTCGCAGTATCTTCGCTACCAAAGACCCCGCTTTACTGTGATCACTGCAACATCCCTCGTGAGTCTCCCTCAACACGTGTCGGCCCTCTTCTCGCGTCACACATCTTAGGTGAGGTCCGGCATACGACCTCTTATACAACACTCAATTATGCTCGAAAAACCTCCTTAACACCTTCACCCCTCCTTCTCTCAACTCCTTCAGTATCAAAGTTCTCCAATCGTCGACCTCTTCTATCTCCGCTACCTCATGCTCGACCGCACTCCTCTCCATGTGCAGCAAAGTGACACTTCTGCTCTTACAGTCAACCAGATTCTGCGCGATTTTGGATAGCAGATCTGCTCGACCATTCTCACCTCGGGGTATTTGCACTAATTCGAACGAGCTAAATTCCACCCTCAATCTCTTCATTTCCTCGACATACCGCTGCATTCTTTCCTCCTTCACCTCAAAGTCCTCCTAAAACTGGCCTACCACCAACTGAGAATCAGAATACACTTGAATTTTGCGAGCTCCACCTGCTATGGCCAGCTGCATCCCTTTAATAACCGCCTCATACTCTGCCTCATTGTTCGATACCTTGTACTCGACTTTGACTGCGAACTCCAAATTGTCTCCTTTGGGCGAGATTAGAACAATGCCCAAGCCCCTTCCAACTCTCGACACCGAGCCATCAGCAAACATTTGTCAAACCCCTTCTTCTTCTTCCTCCTCCTTCGTACCCTCTTGTATGAAATCCGCCAATGCCTGTGCCTTTATCGCCCTCCTTGGCTCATATGCTATCTTGTATTCACTCAACTCGACCGCCCATTTGACTAGTCGGCCTGATACCGAAGGTCGACCTAACGTCTCTCCCAATGGCATATTCGTTCTCACCTTCACCTTATGGCCTAGAAAGTACGGCCGCAACTTTCTTACTGTTACTACCACCGCTAAAGCACACTTCTCGATCTCCGAATATCTCCTTTCCGCCCCTTGCATCACTTTACTCACATAATAAATTGGAAATTGCACTGCGCCTTCTTCCCTCAATAGAACCGAGCTTACCGCCATTTCTCCGATAGATATATACAACACTAAGTCCTCCCCCGGAACTGGTTTAGCTAATAGAGGCAAGTTAGCTAACACCTCTTGTAACTCCTCGAATGCTCTCTGGGCCTCCTCCGTCCATTGGAATTTTGAGCTCTTTCTCAGCGTTCGAAACAAGGGCCCACTCTTTTCCGCCACCTTGGATATGAAGCGGCTCAAACCCACTATCCTGCCCGTCAAAATCTGCACCTCCTTCACTTTTGTGGGTGGCTTCATCTCGATCACCGCTTTCACCTTCTCTGGGTTGACCTCGATCCCTTTCTTCGTTACCATGTACCCCAGGAACTTCCCCGACTTCACCCCAAAAGAACACTTAGCGGGGTTCAGCTTCATGCCATATCTCCGCAACATCAAGAACGTCTCCTTCAAGTCATTCACGTGATCGGCCTCCACCTTACTCTTCACCAGCATATCATCGACATACACCTCCATGTTCCTCCCCAACTGTTCCTTAAAGATCTTGTCGACCAACCGCTGATACGTTGCCCCTGCATTCTTTAAACCGAAAGGCATCACCACATAACAATAGGTGCCTCTGCTCGTAACAAAACTCACCCTCTTCCTATCCTCTCGAGCTAAAGGGATTTGGTGATACCCCTGGGATGCATCCATAAGACTGAGCAACTCACAACCTGCGGTAGAATCGACCAACTGATCGATCCTGGGCAAAGGATACAAGTCTTTCGGACACGCCTTGTTTAGGTCACAAAAATCAATACACATCCTCCACTTTCCCCCAGACTTAGACACCATCACCGTGTTCGACAACCATTTAGGGAACTGGATCTCCTTAACGTGGCCCGCCTTCAACAACTTCTCAACCTCCTGCTCGACCACTTTGTCCATTTCCGCGCCGTGGTGTCGCTTTTTTTGTTTCACTGGCCTCACCGTTAAGTCGATATTCAAACGATGTTCTATCACCTCCGCCTTTATCCCTGTCAACTCCTCCGCCGTGTACGCAAAAACATCCGCGAACTCTCTGATTAACCCAATCAATTTCGACCTTAGTGGCTCCTCAATCTCCTTACCTATCCGAAATTTTCTCTCTTCGCACCCTTCTACCATCTGGACCTCCTCAATCTCCCCTCCTGGCTGCATCTCCACCTTCTCCTTCCCCTTATCAGCTCTCTCCTTCTCTTCTCTTGACCTCGAGCCTCTAGGTCGGCTCGATACTCCCTCTTCAAGCTTCGCTCGCTTCCTCGAGAGCTGCTTATTATTGCTCACCGTGGTCTGATAGCAACTCCTCGAGGTAAGCTGATCTCCTGCGACCTCACCAACGTTTTCCCCCACCGGATATTTGATCGTCATGTGGTACGTCGACACGACCGCCTAGAAAGCATTTAAGCTGGTCCTTCCCATGATAATGTTGTACGAGGACTCTGCTCCGACGACCACAAACCTCACCATTCGCACCTTCCTCGTCACTCCTTGCCCCAAGGCAACGGAAAGGCTCACCTCTCCCATTGGCATCACTTAACCTCCGTTGAATCCATATAGGGCTGTGGTCACCGGCTTCAAGTCGAGGTTGAGCTCCTTGTTTATCTGCACAAAATAATCATAAAACATCACATCCACCGAGCTCCCCGTATCGATAAACACCCTCTTCACATCGAAACCAGCCACCTCCGCCGTTATCACCAGTGCATCATTGTGGGGTAATACTACTCCCTCTGCATCCTCCGCTCGAAAACTTATCTCCGGCATCCAAGCAGTGATCCCCACCTCCTCTCTCTTCCTCTTCATCGCTCGAACATGGCCTTTCCTTGCATTGTTCGAGTCCCCATCAGTCGGGCCCCCTGAAATCATATAAGTCGTTCTTCTCTTCACCGGGCCTTGATCCTCCTGACCTCCTCGATCTTGACTCCCTCGTCTCCTCTTGCCTCCTCGATCACCCCTTCCTCCTCGGGGATCGCCTTCCTCATCATCATCTCGATCACTCCGCTCCACCGAGTCCTCTCGACACTTTCCTTTATCCTTCCCCTTCGCCTTTCCTTCGTACACGAACTCCTTAAGATACCCGGCCCTGATAAGGCGCTCAATCTCATCCTTGAGGTGCCTGCACTTCTCTGTTTTGTGCCCATAATCTTTATGAAAACGGCAATACTTGCTCGACCTAGGCTGTGTCGGCCCCTCACGCCTCGACTTCGGCCACGTCACATCCCTATCCTCTATCTTCTTCTCAATAGCCATCAACACCTCTCCCATTTTCGCATTAAGGGGCGTAAAGTGTTGGAACCGCTTTCCCCCAAATACCAGTCGATCCTTCCACCTATCTTCTCGCCCACGATCAATCCTACCACGCCCTTCTCTTCTGGGCGATCTCCTTCCTGGGGATACTCTTCGAGGTGAGCTTACCCTTCCTTTCTTCGGCTCTGGCTTAGCCAACTCTTCCAACTTAGCAAACTCGGCCTCCGTTTCCTCCAAATTAATATACTTCTTACACCTTTTTAGCACATCGTCATACGTACGAGCAGGGGTTTTGGCGAAAGATGTTCGACAAGGCCCTGCTCGCATACTCCGTATCAACCCCCCAGCCTTCACCTCGTCCGAGGCCGTGGGGATCTCCAAACAAGTTTGATTGCATCGCGCGACATACTTGCGTAATGATTCTTTCTCCCCTTGCCTCATGGCCATCAACGTCAAATACGTCTTTTCCTGTGCCACCGCACTCGCATACTGGGTCATCAGCTTTTCCGCGAAATCATCAAAGTCCTTGATCGATCCATGAGGGAGCTGCTGAAACCAGTCGAGCGCGTCTCCCCTCAAGGTCGACAAGAATGCCCCACAGCTAACCGAGTCAGAATAACCATGCAACAGAGCCAAATTCTCAAACGCCCTTACATGCCTCGACGGGTCAGTGGTCCCATCGAACATCAAACTCATGTCTCTGAAATTCGCAAGTAATGGTGCAGCCAATATATCCCTCGAGAACGGATGTCCTCGAGCACGTTTTTCAGGTGGACCATCCATCTTAGCCTGCATCTGCCTCACCTATTCCGCGAGCCTCTCCACCTCACGATCTCTTAAGGCTCCATCTCCTCCATAGCTAGACACGTCCTCATCCACCATCGTTGGTCCAGCAGCCACTCGCGAAAGGCTTTGAGTGGCTTGCTGAACCGCTTGTGCCGCCGCGTTCGCCGCCATCTGCTGCATCTTCTGCCTAGTCATCACCACCTGCTGGCCAGGACACGGTTCTTCCACCGCCGGCGGCACCGCTCCTTGTACCGCCGCTCCTCGCTGCAGCGTCACGGCCAGATCAGGTTGCGGCAGCGTTGGGGTCGCCGCGCCTTGAGCTGTGCGGGTCTCCTGGGCCCGGTTTGAGCCCACATCAGCCTCTGGTTGCACCGGCGTGACTTCTACACCTTGGGGAACAGGCGTCGGAGTCGCCGGTGTACGCGAGGGTCCAGAGAAGCCCGGAGGTGGGCCTTCTCCAAACGGCCTCGTCATCGTCCACGCATCATCGAACGATGCTTGTAAATCTCTCTTAGGAATTCCGTCCGCCATAGCCACCAAGCTTCAGAAATCTCAGCACACCACTTTTCGAACGAATGTCCCACAGACGGCGCCAAATGGTAACGCAAAACACTCCGACCGGCTTCAAATCGGTTTGCTTCCTTCTTCCTCGCCGATAGAACACCGCGTTCCTGCACAGAACTCTCACACCGGAGGGGTCTTCCGATGAAGAGCCTCCGATGCTTAAGTCAGTATATGTTTGTTCAATTTTCCAAAGTAAAGAATGGATAAATCGTAAACTCTAAGAAAAGACCCACTCCCATATATATAGGAGTGAGATACCTGCCCTAAGAGCTGCCCGGATATTGCTGAACTGTCCTGCCCACGCTGCCCGTCCGTACGCACACAGTGTGCGTGTTGTCAGAAATGTCAGGGGTGTCAGAGGTGGTTGTTACCACTATCACTCTGCACCAATACGTTTTCGCCACGTGCCCCCCTCTGAGCTGAGGGGAATTATTCCCTTGCGCAAACCGTTGGGATCTCCTGACATCACTCACGCGCCCACTCGCGTTCAAGTCACGCTCTCAACTGCTTCCTACCTGCTGCGTGCTCGATCTGATCGAGCTCCCCCTTACTAAATCGATCCTCGACCAGCTCTGCTATTCTGCTCGATCTATTCCGTTTTGGTCGATCATCTTTCAACCAACGTGGTTTTCTCCACCCTATGCCTGCCTGACCGACATGATGGACCGGTCTGCTCCTTAGTCGTATAATATCCCATATCAATTATTATTATTATTATTATTATTATTATTATTATTATTATTATTATTATTATTATTATTATTATT